>PVKU01000070.1:0-600000 GCA_004027475.1 Anoura caudifer | reverse complement strand
TATGGGTAATGCTTTATGTGACCTAGAAAATATTTTCTCCCCAGTTAATGCAGTTATTCTCTCTCTACTGTTCTGGAAATTTTATTGTTTTGCACTTTATATTCATATCTATTATCTGCCTGCAATTGATTTTTTACTTCAGTGTTAAGTAGAAACTAAGATTTACAAGATTTACA
The DNA here is from genome assembly GCA_004027475.1 of Anoura caudifer. Classification (NCBI taxonomy): domain Eukaryota; kingdom Metazoa; phylum Chordata; class Mammalia; order Chiroptera; family Phyllostomidae; genus Anoura; species Anoura caudifer. Next base: position 599,824 of record PVKU01000070.1, on the reverse strand, counting down.
AAAAATTTCCTTTGTCTTATTATACAGTAGAAATTTGGGCCTGGTAATGAAAGCATGTGTTGCCAAAGTACCTCCTTGTTTCACTGCAATTCTGAGAAAAGCTTTTTAAAATGAGCCATTAAGAATGATAACTAGTGGATTTTGTAAACACATTTTTTTCATATTATTGAAGATCTCCTTTATCTTTAGTTTTCTAATGGGAGTTTATTTTGAATGGATGTTATATTTACACAGATAGATGCATTGGCAATATTTTAAAATTACTCTGAAAGATTGTTCTTCCTTTCGGGTAATGTCTCAACCTCACAATCTACTTTGGTACTCTGGCTTCTTTTGATTAGTGTTGGTATGGTGTGCTTCTCCATTGTTTGTACTTCACTTTTTCTGTTTATGTGATTCAGGTGCATCACTCCCCAGCAGCACATCACCCCCACCTCCCGATCTGAACATCTTCTCATTCAACTGAAGAATCTGGTTCTATATATACTATACACTTTATACATTTTGCCATGTTTAAGTACCATTCCATCTAATTTCTTATCTTCTTTTGGATTAAATTATTTTATTTATAATTTCATTTTTACTCTATTACTTTTATTACATTAATTAGATAGGCATAGTTTTAAATATACTATTCTACTTGAAATTACCCAAAAATTAAAAGATATTTTCTTAAGTATAATTTTAAGTACTCTTTTTTCAACTTTTAAATAATCAAAAGAACATGGATCTCTAAATCTTCATTTACTCATTTCTTACCATGTGTTATTGTTTTCATGTCTTTAAATTGCAGATATATTTAAACTTCATATTTTGTTGGTATCATTGCATCAAATTAATTTAGATTTATTCATATCTTTGCACTTTGTATTGCTCTGTATTTCTATATTTCCATATTTTTATTCAATGCCATTATAATTATTGTGCTTGAAAAAGTCATATTTTCTCTTTTAAGTTTTCATTAATGATAATTTCCTTTAACATTTGTGTAAACAAGTTCTGCCTTCATTTTTTTTTTCTTGGCTACAGAAATCTAGCTAAGCAGTTATATTTATCAGAATTGCATTGGTTTATTTATGAGATTGGCCAAACAGTCTGTTTAATATTTTTCTGTGAAATAAAAGACATTTTTCATCTTTACCAATAACTTTATTGATTGGAATGTTTTGAGTATGCCTGCTATCTCCCACATGGTATAACATTGATTGTTCTCAGTTAATATCTTGATTTGATTGCTATCAACTGCAACTGTTCTACCTGACCATGGAGCATGTAACAGTGAGAAATCTCCAGCACGAAATTTCACAAAACACTTTTGACATGTTCGATCAGTCACAGCACCTTCTCCACAAATTGCACAAATCCTTTTCTTCTTTTTTTTCATTTCAGTTGTGTTTTCACCTTTCTTGAAATAATAAAGCATAATATGCTGAAACTGTTTTCTTCCATCTTCAATATTAATTTGGCTACACAAAAGTTCACCAATTTCATAAGATTTTTTAATGCATGTTGATATGACAACTGTCACAATACAAACAAAATAATTTTGAATGAAGTGAAAGACAACAGATGCAGGGTGCAGCCAGGAGGGGGGCCCCCAAAATAGGGATTTGGAATGGGCCCAGAACTCAGGGTGTCCAGGGAATCTTAGAGGGACATATAAGATGTCCTCACCCCTTCCCCCACAGGTATAGTTGGGGGAAGGGACACATGGAGCAGGGACATGCAGAGCTGCTAATCCATGGCACGGTCATTTAACATATCTATAGCCTTTGGCTGGTAGCTTAGATGTGTTAAATAGCTGTGGCTATGCTCTTAGCCAGGGGGGATGGAAAGGACTCCCCCCAAGACATGACTGGGGGAGGAACCTCAAGTCACAGCGCCTGCGTGGGAGCTTGGAGAAGATTGGCTCCAGAAAATAGGGACACACCTGCTCAGACTTATAATGGCATCCCAATAACCTTGGAAATATACAGGAATGCTGGCAGGTGTAACTGATTGTAGGAGGAGTCGGAAATGGGGGTACAGAAGAGTTTTGGCGCAGGGACTTAAACTGAGATGCGGCAGCCATTGAGGGAAGATCCATGTGGTTTCACCAGCTTGCAGACCCCTGCAGCTTTGGTGAAGAGGGAGAGCCACATGGCTTTGCCAGAGTGGGGACCCCTTTCCCACAGCTTTGGTAGAAGAAGGACCACTTGGCTTTGGGGTGCTCCCTTTGGCTGCATGGCCTGGGAGGAAGAGAGACTGCCTGAAATAAGGGGGAAAGGACTCTTGCCAGTAGGCCATAAGGAGGTGCCACATGGCTTTGAATTAATTAGAGATCCTGCCTGGACGACAACACAGCTGACGGTGTCAAGAGCCTGGATCCTGGACGTGTGCTTCTCTTCCTTGCAATTGCGGTAAACTGAATTAGGGCAGAGGGAGATAGGAAGCACTGTGGGTGTCTGTGTGTATCCTAAAGGACTTTGATATTTTAATAGAGATGTTAGGTTGCTACTTTAACTCTGTATAGCATTAAATAAACATTTCCTTTCCTTTTCACAAATCTCTGGCTTTGAGAGACATCTTTCCATAAGGCGGCAGAAAATAACAGAGCTTCTGTTGCTCTGTAACACAACTAATTATTACTAGAGACATCTTATGGAAAAAAACAAACAAACTTTTTGGACAACACAGTAGTTTGCCTTTTCCATTATGTTTTTTTGATATGTGAGCTATCAGTCTTATCATTGATTTGTTGAAAATAGTGTCTCTTTTTGTCTTTTGGTTTCTTTAGTTTTATCTTTTTCTCTGATTTTTAACAGCAGTATTATTTTTTCCTGGTTACATATTTAGTTGTATTTTCATGCTTGAGAATATAACATTCTTTTAATCTGTGTCTTGAGCTATGTGATCAATTTCAATATTTCATCCATTAGCTTTTAAAATATTGTTTCTAATTCTCCTCTTTTTCTCTCACATATTTTAGACTGCTGTAACACTTTAAAAAACTATTTCCCAAAGAATGCTGAAAGATCTTTTCTTTTTTTCTTGTTTTTATTGGGGAAATTTAGTTTCAGATTAAACAAAATTCCCAAGGTCAAAAGCCAAGAATGAAATATAGGAACTTCTACTTAGATCTTATTACTCTAAGTCACTCCCTTTCTAATAACTTGAGCTCTTGTTTCACATTGCTTCTCCAGCACTTACTAGAAATACTGCCTGAATGAGATCTAACGCCTCTGACCTCAGTATCATCATTTCCTAATAAGGATAATTCTAGTACCTTCTCCAGATAGATTACTCCAGCATTAATTAGTTTAAGGTATATAAAACACTTTAACTATCAGTCCATAATGAACCTTTAAATGTTAGGTAATACCCTCACCTTTGTTGATATCATTTGATAACAACAATTAGCTCCAGTGTATTGCCATTTTATGGTAAACAACTGACACACCAAGTGAAATAATGAACCCCAATTTACTGATGCCCATCATCTAAATGCTCCTCCCCACACACACACCTTTGCACTGGGTTAAAGCTGCCGAGGTAATATTGCTGAATGCAGAGTTGGGAACACATCCAAGTAATCCGGGTGACCTGGTTCTACACCATCTGCATCGTTTCTTTTAGGTGGAGAAATTGTGTTTGTTGTAAAATATGTTGGATAGTTTATGTGGCAATTGGATGTGGGCAGGAAAGAAAACAACCAAGGAGACTATGCAAATGCTGTGTAGAAGAAAAACAGGCATTTCTGTGTTTTCAATGGGACAGCAGGTGAGAGGAAGGTGAGAAACAAGGGGGTCAGGAGACTCAGGAGAGGGACCTGAGAGGTGTCTGTGGTTGGGAAACAAGGAACACACCTGAGAGTAAATGTTGGCAAAGAACCTTTGCAAGCAAGGTGGTGTAACATTTAATCTGAGCTTGTTTTTATCACAGATTTTGTGTATTTAAACCTTTATAATTCACTCCAGGTAACTGGATGGTTCACAGCTCTCTGAATAATTTGCTTTGTATGCTTGGACATGTAGAGTAAAGCTTTCCTGAAATTCCTAAATATTGGACATAGCATTGACTATGCATTTCTATAGTGATAAAAATATTTGAAACCATATTTTTATAACTGTGGAAATTTACAATTTTCCCATTATACATGGACAATATGACTTCCTTTGTAGACTTCTCAGATGTAAGTTGTTATTTTAGTGGCTTATCAATTTATTGGTAGGAATTCACCACCTGGGTGAGCCCTAGTGGGTTTTTCAAGTCTTCCTGCTGGGCTTTATTGTTACTTTGGACTGAATGTATTTTTGTACCAGTAAAATTATTTGCTTGCATTTTAAAACATTTAGCATCCATTCTACTTAATTTGCATCTTGTTTTATTAGAATTTGTCTTATGAAGGACAATATATTCAATTATTGTTGTCACTATTAATGATATTAGAAGTATTAGATGTTCCTACATAAAGCAATGATTAATATTCTGACTGTACCCCTTCCTGTAAATATTTATTCATTGTTTTCGGTGTGAATCAATTTAGTTTCTTAGGACAAAACAAAAGTGAAATGCTACTATTAAATTAAATAATCATTTAATGGGATTTTTAAAGAAATCTACACATTGGTGGGAACTATCACTTGTGATATTACAAAAAAATCAATTTTACAGAATAACTTTGATGCTACATGGCTTCACAAAATGTCATTTTTATGTAATCAAGACTTTACCCATCAGAATCGATTCCTCAAATAACCAAAGAACTCACTGTTCTTCAGAATAAAATGAGCAGGACCTTCTCCACAAAAGTCTCAATTTCAGCTCCATGGGACAGTGCCTGTATTCATCTGATGGGGGTCACAGACAGAGTACTTTAAACAACAGATACACATTTTGCTTACAGTTTTGGAGGTTAGAAGTCCAAGATCAACATGCTGCATGCGTGAGATTCTCCTGAGATTTGTCTCCTTGGCTTGCAGAGGGCCTCCTTCTGGCTGTGTCCTCACGTGACCTTTCCTCTGTGCATGTGCCCTCAAGGTGTCTCTTCTTATGAGGACACCAGCCCAATTGAATTGGGACTCATTGACCTGAATTATATCCTTATAGGCTCTATCTCTGAATGTAGTCACATGGGGGTCAGGTTCAACCAATACATTTTGGGGGAACACAATTCAGTCCATAACAAGGCCCCTTATCTATATTTACAGATTTTGATTATTTAGAACTCCTCTCTTTTTTACCTTAGACATAGGGGTGATACCTTGCTGTTATCTAGTTAACCACTTTATACCTCATCAAAAAGACTTTTTAATTAAATTATATATGGATAACTAGTGTGGATTCTGACCCCTGACTGAACCTGATACAGACACCACCCTTCTAACACCATCCTTGGCCATTTAACTTGCATTGGCCAATACAATGTCAACTCACTTGTGTTTACCCCTTGAGCCTCACATAATTACTATAAGAATTTAGAGTTTCTCTTAGGCAGCTGCTGCTCCTTAAGCCAGAACTCTAAAATAAAGACTTGTGGAACCCTAGCCTCTGCATCCCCCAAGCAGAGCTGGCCAGGTAATGTTAGATAGTATAGACAGCAAACTGGGGCAGGGAGGAGAAGGGAAACATGTCTCACCCACTAATTCAGTGTCCCTGAGCCTGGTCCAATAATATTGCCAGGTGTTACAACAACCACAAGAAACACCATGCTAACACAGGATGTGGGCAGTCCTTAAAATTCTATGTATCCTCTCCACTACCTGGGAGAGAAAGTCTTTGAAACTGTGCTTTCATTCCAAGGCCTGAAAGGTGGGAAAGGGCCCACTGAGAGCAAAGGAAGTAGCCCATTAACACCTTTGAGTATTCATGCCTCCCCACCCCCAAACTTGGCACCACTTTTACCTATCAATCAACATACAACTTCTTCACTCCCATCCCACCAACTATATAAGTCCTCAGAACAAAGGACGTGGGACTCTTGCTTTTGCTACCCCTGCTCCTGCTATCCTTTGCTCTGGTCTTTCTCCCCTGCCTTGGCAAGGCTTTCTCTCTTCCATGAGAACTTATCACCAATAAACCCTGCCTCCATGCTAATAGGCTTGCTCAACTGTAATTCTTTACTGTCAATGAGAAAAACCAAGTTTCTGAGAGATTCTCCTGTAATAGTAAGACCAACATATGTGTAGAAAAGCAATTCATTACTATTATAAATCAATGAGATTAGGGGTTGTTGTTACTTAACTCACTGTGACAACAGTCTGCTGATACTTTTCAACCAGTTTTTCTCTGTGTTTTTTTTACTGGGTGGTTCTTCTCTCCCATAGCTAGCATATTCACCCCCAAAATGCAGCAAACCTTAATCAGTGTTTCTCAAATTGTGGTCAGTAAATTATTCAGAGTGCCATTTATTATTAAACTTTCAATCCAGATTTAGCAATTATTCTTTTCACATTGCCTGTTAAACATGCATATTATTGAGTTCCATCTACACTTTCAAAATGTCAGATAGGACACAGAAACAGGCATTTTTAACAAGATTCTTAGTGGATTTCCAATGATTCCTATAACTGATACTCTTTCTGTAAATAAGTTCTGATACTAATACACCATCTTAATTAATTTAGTTTTTCACTTTTTTTAGTGTTCAAAAGCTTTAATATTTAAAATGTGTTAAGTTTTTCATGTTGAATATATACTTTATTAGCCACAGTTTTTCTAGGCAGGGAAAAACCCAGTGGGTTTTCAATAAATGCTTGTAGAAAGACACAGATGTTGAAAAGGAAATACATTGCAGAAATAGATGATTCGGAGCTGGCCTTGGGAGAGAAGGGGGAGGGGAGGACCTGACTTGAGGAAGTCTTAAAAGGTAGTAGTGTTGCTGTAACAGGGTGCAGCCAAGAGGGGGGCCCCAAAAAGGGAGTTGGAATGGGGCCCAGAACTCAGGGTGTTCAGGAAATATTAGAAAGATATATAAGATGTCCTCACCCCTTCCCCCTCAAGTATGAGTTGGGGGAAGGGGACAAATGGAGCAGGGCCATTGAGTTGTTTTGCATAACAACAGTTTTGCAGATAACTTCCAGAACGGTCATTTAACATATCTATAACCTTTAACTGGTTTCATAGATATGTTAAACAGCTGTGGCCATGCTCTGAGCCAGAGGGATGGAAAGGACTCCCCCCAAGACGTGACTGGGAGAGGAACCCCAAGTTACAGCACCTGCATGGGAGCTTGGAGAAGATTAGCTCCAGAAAATGGGGACACACCTGCCCAGACTCAAGATGGCATCCCAATAACCTTGGAAATATACAAGAATGCTGGCAGGTATAACCGATTGTAGGAGGAGTCAGAAATGGGGCTGCAGAGGAGGATTGGCGCAGGGATTTAAACCCAGGCATGGCAACCATTGGAGAGAGATCCATGCGGTTTCACCGGAGTTCAGGACCCACAGCCCTATGAGGGAAAATCACCATGTGGCTTTAGCAGAGAGTTGCCACTCGGCTTTGCCCGAGTGGAGAAACTCTCCCAGCTTTGCCAGAGGGAGAGGTTCCATGAGGTTTCACCAGAATGCAGACCCCTGCAGCTTTGGTGAAGCCGGAGAGCCACAAGATTTTGCCAGAGTGGGGACCCCTTCCCCACAGCTTTGGTAGAAAAAGGACCACTTGGCTTTGGCATGCTCCCTTTGGCTGCATGGCCTGGGAACAAGAGAGATTTTGCCTGGAAGAAGGGGGAAAGGACCCTTGCCAGTAGGCCATGAGAAGGTGACACATGGCTTTGGATTAATTAGAGATCCTTCCTGGATGGCACACAGCTGGACACAGGTGACAGTGTCAAGAGCCTGAATCCTGGACAGGTGCTTCCCTTCCTGAATTACTGATTATGGTACCCTGAATTAGGGTAGAGGGAGATAGGAAGCACTGTGGGCGGCTGTGGGTATCCTAAAGGACTTTGATATTTTAATGGAGACATTAGGTTACTACTTTAACTCTGTATAGCATTAAATAAACATTTCCTTTCCTTTTCACAAATCTCTGGCTTTGAGAGACATCTTTCCATAAGGCGGCGGACATAACGAACTTTCTGTTGCTCTGTAACATTACTGTCGTTAGTTCCTTAGGTTTTAAGAAAAGAAAAGGGAGCAAAAGAGATGAAGCCTAATTAAGTTGGGAAATAACAGGTTCACAGACACCCAAGGAACAGCTGTATCCTGAACCAAATAGGTACTGATCCCCAAGTAGGGGGTGAATTTCCAACTTCCCCGGGAACAGCCATTTAGTTCTCATAGATTAACAGGGAGAGAGAAACAGTAAGGGGGGAATACTTTGCTAGACATGGGCAGTAGAAGCCACTTGAGGAAGCAAAACTATGTGGCATGTGCAGTAGGAGCCAAAATGGTGATCATAAAGGGGGAGGGGACTAGCCTGGGAAAATCTGGGGAAAGGATCAGATAGTATAAGGGCACTGACATAGAAAGATCCAGGAAGGTGATGGATATGTGGAGGGCACAGACACAAGCCTGCAAAAAGCCAGGGAAGAGATTGCATAATTTGAAAGAAAGCCTATTCTCTCTCAAGCCCAAGAAAATAAAATCAAAGCCTAACAAATGCCTGAGGTTCTCTTTAGCAGCCATGAAAGCCAGAGCACAGTACCAATTACAATCCGGGCATCATTATACATTGGTGGCAGATGTGCAGAAGGGGGAATGAGATATAGAGGTGTTCTGCATCTCTGGGCCCTGGACTTGGTGAAGACAAGAGTGGACATGTGGCCCCAGAAGTTGGACTTCTCGAGCACCAAGATGGAGACAAGGTACCTGGTTGTGAACGAGACATCGCCCAAGCTCTTCCTTTGTTTTCACTCCAGCGGATCTTGCCACTGTGGCTCAAATTCTCCTATGTTTTGTGTCCATGAAATGCACTTCCTTTGACATCCTGGGAGAAGTCTATTCCCTCCACAACAGTACTTTGACAAAGATTTTGCAAACTGGATAAACTTGTCTAAGACCACCACCTGATTAGCATCGACAACCAGCTGGACCTCCGACAAGTAAGCCATTAGTCTGCACTAACAGCACTAAGAGGATCTGAACGAAACTATCCAAAAGAACAGCTGTGAATTTTTCTGAAGAACCTCAAAATTAACAGAATTTAACATTTAATATTTATTCCACAGACAGTTTGGTAACACCGTGTCTCACGTCTAGTCTAACAATTTTGGATTATGACTCCATTTTAAATATGAACTCATATTTAGGCAGTATATATAGACATATTTTTAAAAATAGAACCAAATTTACACCTCAGTTTTTACTGAATTCCCAAAAGATGGTTAAATCTTTCTGCACACTTGTTCCTAGATTCATAACTGCATTAATGTTATATCTCTCTCAACATTTACACAAGGTCTTACTGTGCTCTGCTATCATAAGGCAGCTGAGAAACATTATTCAATGTGTAAAGACGTTATTAAGTCACGTCTCAGTTGTATGCAGGTGGAACAGGGTTGTGAAAGCACAGGACTTGACCTAAGACTTTAGCATACGGCCTATTTCCTTTTTGATAAACAAGCTTAAACCTAAAGAGATTAATTCAACCTATTCCACTGTGGCCTGCAGCCTTGAAAGTGTACAGTAGATGCCAAAGGCTTCACAATCAGATAAAAACATGTTCCTGCTATTTTCTGGAGCAATAGAGTGGCAATGCTATTTGTAAGAAAATCCCTGACCTACTTGAATGCTTACCTTTTTATCCCACTGAGAGCATTATGCAGCCTGGAGAACTGGCTAAGCTGAGGCCAGCAGGAAGTTATTTGGTTTCACAGCTTTATATCATATAACAGACTTTGAAGGCTTGGAAAAAAACAAAACAAAACAAAACAGGAAGCTGCATTAGAATAGTATAATTAACCCCACAATGAAAGTACTAAAAAGAGATAAAAGAAATCAGAGGATTTACAAAACCAAAACATGCCAAGTATATGGGAGAATGAGGGAATCTTGGCTAAGAAATGTGGTTGGAAATTTAATTGACTGGATTGACTTCACTCAGTGGGGATTAGGAGTAAAGAAGCTAAAACATTTAAAAGGGATACTGTCTTAGCTCTGCTGATATAACAAACTGTCAGAGAATGGGTGGTTTATAAACAACAAAAATTACTTCTCACAGTTCTGGAGGCTGGAGTTTGAGATCAATCAATGTGTCGCCTTGGTTGAATTCCAGTGAGGAGCTTCTTCCAGGTCACAGGCTGCCAGCTTTGCCCTGTATCCTCCCATTGCAGAGGCAGAGACCAGAAGAAGTTCTCTGGTAGGTCTGACAAGGCCACCGATCTTACTGATGAAGACTCCAACCTTAGGACATCATCTGATCCTTAACTACTTCCCAAAGGTCCACCTAATACCATCACATTGGGAGGAAGATTGTAACATACACATTTTGGAGAGACACAAACATTCAGTTCATAACAGGGGAAATAAATAGAGGATGCTGATGAGGAATAAAAATTAGTCAAATTATTACAAAAGAGAGTTTGAGGATTCTAAATTGAAAGAATTATTTTATCGTGTCAGTAGAAACCAAATGGCACAATCTACATTTAACCAAAATTACAACTTATCTGTTGCAATTTCAGTATCAACAATCAGCCATGGATATTTTAGCCTTCAATTTTTATCAAACAGCAATTCACTCATTTTTGACAACTTTAGAAGCTTTCTCCTTTCTTTTCTTCTTCTATTTTTCTATTTTTCTTTTTAGATTTGAAAGTTGTTTTGACTGATAATGAAACTTACAATGTAATTTTCTTATCTTATGAAAATAAAAGCTGCTATTCTCTTAAACTAATAAGCTGAAATTACAATTCCCTTTCTATGTGTGTTTAATTATATGTTACAATTATACCATAGAAGTCAGTGTACTTTCAAACAGAATTTTAAAACTTAACAGAACAACAAGTCCCTACAATTTCCTCCTAAAAATAAATGTTTATAATCATGTTTTTCCTGATTCAGAGCAATCCCTTTATTTGACCTCATCTATTATTGTGGCAATTACTAATTTTTTACCAGGTAAGACCTTATAATGAATGAGTTAACTGCTAATTTGATTTCTTCTAAAAGAAATGAAGCATCCACACACAATCAATCTTCTGAGGTAAGCATGGGATGAATGTCTTTTATCAGAAATCAAGAGAGCATATCCTCCTCCAAAATTTCTGATGAAGGATGTAAGACTCTTTAATAGAATTGGAATGCTTGGTTAATTGTCATTGCTTGCATAAATGAGTCTGTCATGTGTCTGCTTACTAGGACAACACTGTATCAATGAATTTGCAGGAAACGTTCAAGAGTTTATGTGTGTTTCCTGATATTATTTGCATTAATTATAATGATCATTGTTTAGATTATTAATATAATAATAATAGTAAATGTTTATTAAAGACATTTCATGCTGAATTTCATGCACATTATCTCCTTCATTCTTACATTACCCAATCTATTAGCTGCTTTCAATTGAGACAAAAACTGAAGCTTTAGAGAGGCGATGCAGGATAATGTCACACTACCGCCGGGGTCACACAGGACTGAGCTAGGAGCAGCACCAAGCAGCCTATCTGAATCCAGAACTGGTGTCCTTCAGCACTTCAAATCATTTCTTATAATATTTGTCTCTTACTGTGGAATTATGCTACCTGTTCAAAGGTTTGAAAATGTGCATCATAATGTGGTTTGTTTTAAAACATACTTTTAGGCAAGAATCTCAAAAGAACTTTTTTTCTCTCCTGCTGTTATGAATCACTGCATTTTACTGGATTAACTGCAGATAAAGGATACATCAAAATAATTGTTGAATTAGAGTGGTCTGTTAAAATAATAAATTATATTTCTTTTGTTAATGCATTTTGCTGAGTGAAGACCATCCTCACAATACTAATAATCATATGTATTTATTGATAGCTATGCATTTCTCATTAAAATTTCACACTAACCTATTCAATATGATGTACACATGGCAGGGAAAAGTCTGTTAGATGTCTGAGTGCATGTGTTAATTAAGTCATTGGATTTGAGTACACTAGTTTGAGTTTGAGGAGAAAGGACAGACTGGAAATATCTATGTGGTACATTGTAAAGAAATAATACTTAAGCTCTTGAGACTGGATCAGCTCATGAGAAATTACTACATGTAAAAAGGAGAAAGGGGAGAGAATTAGCTTGAGAGCACTATGATTTTAAAATATAAGAGAAAAAAAAACTGGAAAGGAGACTGCAGTGGGGTGAACAATGAAAAAAAGAGGAAACTCATTAAATTGTGGCAGCCTGGATGTGAAGACAGTTTTGTCAAAGAGGAGTATTCAGTTAGCCAAACTGCGGGGCTGAGGAAACAGCCTTCAAAGGCTACCCTCACTTCTGATACCAACTGGAAACACAGCAGGTTCTCAACACCACCCTCAGCAATAATAATTCACTGAAAGGATTCACGGAACTCATGGTCATGCTTTATAACAGGGAAGGCATAAATGAAATTAGCCAAGAGAAGAAATGTTGGGCCATGTCTGGTACGGATCCACATGTGGTTTCCATTGTCATTGGGGCGCATTACTCATCTGGCATTGATGGATAACAACACCCAGGAGTATTTCCCACTAAGGAAGCTCTCCAAGAGTCAGGGTCCAAAACTTTCTTTTTGGGGAATCATTGTGGAAGTAACTTACAAATTTCCACATAGTTGAACTCAAATCTCCAGCCTCTCATTCCCTGGCAATGGAGCTCACATCATGGGGCCACTATATATCACATTATTAACATACATTGTCAGGTGTGGCCCCGGAGGCCCACCAAGAAAAACACAGACAGTCTTATCACTCAGGAAATTCTAGGAGTTTAGAGTTTATTTTCCAGGAGAAGGCACCAAGCCCAGACTTTTCTTTAGGCAAGGTCAAATTCTTTTTCCTTACACACGGATTGAGTGATTATAACAAATGCTGCTGAAAGATCACATACCTATTGAAGAAGAATAACATTTGTGTACGCTGATAGTAATAGCACCTAGATAACAAATGTTGATAATGCATACAAGAAAGGGGAAAACTTCAGGAGTAAACTTTCTGAGTATGGAAGATCAGATGGAATTTAAATCAAAAGCAGAGAGATCAGCTTTATGATTGTTCACCCAAGGTGAAAGACAGTGAGTAGCTGCAGATACTGAAAGATGGATTGTTGAGGCAGAAGTATGTAGAAATTCTTTGCTGTTGACTGCAATCTTTGTCACTGAAATATGAAGCAAAGTGATCAGATAAGAATGAGAATGTGAGAAGAGGTATTGAACATTTAAGAAAAAAGGGAGAAATATAAAAAATTGGATTAAAAAGGATATAGTAGTAAGGGTTCACTTGAAGTTAATCATCATGCATTTAAATGCTTTTAATCATCGTAATTTTTAGGTTTTCCTATTTTTCCTATCTCTTTGCCTAAGAGAGGTGTTTACTAGAACTGTGGTTTTGTCAAGTGTACAAGTGTTTCATCATTTGGCCTGCTGTCTCCCCTACCCCAGATCCATCATTTACGTTTCAAATGCTTACTGTGGATCTGGAGAGTTTGGCCCCCAGAGATGGTATCAACAAGGCACTCTGTGAAATTGACTTTAAATGGAAGCTCAACCAATGAGAGGCTCTGATAGATTAGAACTAGGATGAAAAAATGTTCAGGATATTATTTTCTATCCCTCTCATCTGGAAGGTCTTTTGTGACAGTAGCAGCGTTTATGATGGTTCTAATTCTCAGTAGAACAGCTATACTCATTGTGTGTGTGTGTGTGTGTTTTTTTTTTTTTTTTTTTTTTGCTTTGGTCTGAAGTCTTAATGTCTTTTTGCAATTAGTAGGCCCCAGCAGCCTCAAGATCCTAAGTTGATTCCACTAACACTTCTGATGCCTGTGAATAACCTGTAAATGTGTCCTCCATGAAGATTCTTGAACTATGTGAGTTGGAGTCTATTTCTCTCAAAGTGCCCATATTTCATATGAGTACGACAAAGCAAAGGCCTGTACTGTGTATCCAAAGAAGGGGTTGTAATAACTGCTTACGGAATACATTAAGTGAATATTTATTATATCTTTATTATAATTCAAATTTTGAATCTGAAAAGAGTTTTGAAACAAGATCTTAGTATTCTCATATTTTACAAATGAGGAAATTAAGGCTCATATGGTTTGGCTTGTTTCTTAGTTGAATTTTAGGGTTTTTTTGGTGGATTTTTGATTTGATAAAGTTCTTAGACTAAGTAAATGAAAGTGTGCATTTTTTTTCCCTTAAGGATCCCCTGCTTCCTCCTCAAAAGACAGAGATGTATTACCTTAGTTATAACTGTGGAGTAATTCAATATCCATGACAAACACCCACCAGGTAATAAAGAAGAGTTCAGAGTTGATCCGGTTTACTTTGGGACCCTTTGAAACAATAGGTTTCACTCAGTGTTTTCACAGTATTTGTGTGTGTGCTTTGTTTTCAGTTGTGTGCAAATGGAGCAACACTTCTCATGGTGGTTATTCATGTCTTCATTTTAGATATAAACGCATTAAGGGCACATATAAAGTCATCAATTCACAAATTGTTTTGACATTTTTACTAGCTACCAAAAATACTATGAAAATTCAATCCATATCTCTCAATTTTTATGTAATAATTTTTGCTGGGTATCAAGCACTTAAGAAAACATAAATTTGTACACTGTTTGCAACACAAGACCTAGTTCCTTGGTCTTTTACTGGGTTTCTAGAGTTACAGATGTTGTTTCTTATTTAAAAAAAAACAAAACAAAACATCGGGGCTGTGCTAACTCTATAGTTTACATTCATTGATGCTTATTTTTCAGGTTCCAGGTAACCAATTGAATTGTCAGAGGAATTAATTTTACGTGCAGAGTGCTTCTTTATTTCAAATAAAAGACAGTATTCATGCAAACAAAAATAAAGAAATATTGCCTGGTAATGTCTAGCTACCAACCACTTCTCATTTAGTGGTCACACTTCATCCTACAAAACTAAAATAAATGCATGTTTATCTATTACCGTATTGCTTCTATCCATTGCCGTTACAGTATGGAAAGCACTGAAATGAAGGGGCATAAGTGTAGCACAGAATGCAAATGAGGCTAATTTGAAATGAGAAGAGACCAAAATGTAGAGAGTTAATTGCTTTGTTTATGTATGGGTAACTGGAATAGAAAACTTTTGTTTAAAAGGCATACCAGGGCTAGGAACTTTTCTGTTTTCTTCTTTTTTAAAAAAATCTGTACATTGGAGTTTTAGTAGAAATAGTAGAGTGATGTGAGTGTGAGTTCTCTACTTGTGGCTTAAACATGAAGGACTCACAATGCGGATGTTATCCTGGGAAAGTTATCATAGTTCACGGTATGGGTTTCAAATTTTGAAACACTATGTTGTTATCTTCTTATTTATTCAGAGTTGGTAAGACCTAAGGAAATAAAATAATATCTCTGAAAGAGTTTAAATGTATTGTTATGGACTGAATGGTGTCCCCTCATCCTCATTCATATGTTGAAGCTGTAATTTATAATACCCCAAATGGGACTATATTTAGAAAGTCTTTAAAGAGAAGGAGGCTATTAGGATAGGTCACTGATCTAATAGGACTGATTTCTTTGTAAAAAGAAGAGAATCCAGGGGAACTGTTACTGAATGGTCCTTTGGGGGGACAAGATATGTTACCTAATGGACTCTCCCTTCCCAAGGGTCCCCCTGTACTAGGTTCTCCTTGGCCGCTGCCCTTAGGATTTATGACTCTCAATGCTAGAGTTTGGTGAAAAGTAAAGGGACTATTTATTCAAAAGTTATACAACTTAGAGTAATGATTTAATGTCTTCATTAAAATCCAAAAGTCCCTGAAAACACCCTCAAACACACGTAGTCCTTTCTTCCCCTTTTGCCCTGGCAGGCCAGTCAGGGGTACTGGATCTCAGGAAAAATAGAAACCTGTGGCTCCAGCAGCTCCCAGTCCTTCCTAGCAATCCAAGCTCCACCAGCAGGCCTCCCAGTGTTCCCAGCACCATCAGCTGTGTCTCCAGTTTTTAATCCAAACCCATGGGGCAGCGTCTCAAGGCCCGCCAGTGAAAGTCTTTTCACCTCTTTCCACCCCTGCAAGGTCTTGCAATGTCCGTAGTCCTCCTCTGTGTCTCCTGTGTTATCTCTCCTGAGTTCTTCCGAACCACTAAAAGAGAGTTCAGTCTGTGTGCTACGTCTTGCTCTCCTGCTTCCTAAGCTGCTTGGTATAAAGGAAGACCAGAAACCACACCAGGGACCAGTTAGCCCCTGCAAGACTGCTTCCTAATTACATCATGGATTGAAGTCATTCCCATCTCCTTGGCTCTAAGTTTGTCCACAGCTACTTAACATATCTATGAAGCTAGTCAGCTGCTATAGATATGTAAAATAATTATTTTTGCATGTCAGGGATGAAACTGGTCAATTGCTGATATGCAAAATAACTTTCAATGGCCCTGCTGCTGGTGTCCCATCCCCCAGATCAGACTTGTGGGGCTGAGGATATCCTATATTTTATATTTCCTGGACACCTTGAGTTCTGGACCCTATTACAAACCCCTCTTTGGGAGGGGCCCCAGCTGCACCCCGTTTCAGCATTTGTGCACAGAGAAAGGCCAGGTGGGGACATGGCCAGGTGGCCATCTGCAAGACAAGGAGAAACACCTCAGAATGAAACAAACCGACTTACTTTTTGATTTGGGGCTTCCAACTTCAGGAACTGTGACAGATACATTTCTATAGTTTCAGGCCCCAGATTATAATATTTTGTTATGGCAGCTCTAGCAAATTTGTACATGTAGTAACTATTACAAAATGAATTATGTAAGCATGACATGGGCCAGATTCTGTATTACCTGACTATTACTTTTTGCCATAAGAGAAAGGTACACAGGTAGCAACACAGTAAGTAGAAAACAGTCTTTTAGTTACATAGTTAAATGACTAAGATTTTCACAATAGGAGAGTCCAGTTTAGGATTCAAAACCTAGGTCCAATAGCTGATGCAAGTCAGTGAAAGTCTCGGGAGAAATGAAGATATTAAAGAACTTTGACAGATTTTTTTTTTTTTTTACCTTTATTGAATGAACTCAAACAACTACAGTTATCTGGATACAGCTTTGGCTTTTCATTTAGTACATACGTTTTTGTGGGTCTGAGTTTAAATGTGTGTGAAAATGAGCTTTGGTAGATACCTGAATACATTTAACAGGCAAAATAATAAGAAGAAATCTCTGTTATCGTCCCATTTTCTAGTGTATTTCTTCTTATGTATCAACATTTACTTAGGACCTAGTTTTGTCCAGTAACTAATGCTCAATGGTAACAGTGACAACATAGGCCTTTTTTATTTTCCCACTCTTTCATCCTAAACATGTAAATTTACCCTGAAATGATTCTCATGTGATTCATCTTATTTTTCCAGGCATAGAAATCAGACAAATATTAATAACAAAAGACTTCTTAATGAGACATATGTCATTTCACAAAGACTCTTGACTAGACAATTCCATGTACATTCCATCCTTTGAGATTGTATCACATGACAACCGTTGCCTGAAAGATTTACAGCTGCTTTAGAGGAAGATAAGGGGAAAATGATTGTACAGGGCTTCGGATAGCCAATGGACAGACGGGGTCAGCCAACCCACGAAATGAAGTAGCTTGTGAAAACCTGTCCCAGTATGTGTAACCTCCCTAAGACAGATATTCCTGCTAATAGGACTCGATGCCTTAAGGTAAACTCTCCCATCAAAACATTCTCTCTGGATGCAACTCTTTTGACATTGTTCACGTCTAATAAGCTTTCCCCAACTTTTAAAATTAAGATTTTCTATCTTGTAATACATAAAATATGTTTAGTTAAAGTATAATATTACCGGGGTAAGAAGTTACTTTTGTTAAATTTGCAGTCAGTTATCAATACTGAGACTATGTGTTGATGAGAGGCTGCCACAAAGCTCTAAGTATGAAGAATGCCTATATACTGTCCTGGCTGGGGAAGGGGGGGGGCGTGCCAGGGTGGCTGAGTTGGTTGGAGCATCATCCCATACACCCAATGTTTGCAGGTTTGATCCCTGGTCAGGGCACATGCAGGAGGCGGCCTCTAAATGTTTCTCTCTCTCTCTCTCTCTCTCTCTCTCTTGCTCTCTCTCCCCTTTCTCTCCCCCCTTCTTCTCTCTTCATAAAAAAAAAAGAAAAGAAAAGACTCCCTATATACTGTGATATGTCTAACATTTTGCCTATTTGCAATCTAACAAGTGAACCTGACACAGTTTGAGAATGCTGCAGAGTATACAAAATTCCTGGGTCAGAGCCGGAGGGCAATTTATTTCTGACAGCAAAAGTAGTAACCGGAGTATCAGCACTTTTTGCACTGGTTCCTCAAACAATTTCAACTGTGTGACCAGGGGACACCTGCACATGCTGGGTTTGTTTTAGGAGAAGAATGCTGACAGAGTGGACTGGAATGTTTCATGACGGTCAGTAAGCATGCCTGGCTACCTTCTGCTTTGGAGGGAGTCACTATGTCCTCTGATGTTATTTGCGATACAAACATCTATGGAAAGATTGTCCAGATCAAAGGACAGTTAGACACTGTCCTCCTAAGCTTTATGAGTACAAGACAGTTAATTACATACTCATAAAGCTTGTGGAAATGTAGGAGACCTGAGGATAAATGTGTCTCAGTATAAGACATGATCTCCTCTGAACTAGACATCTAGAAGGGGTTGCTGAGAAGTGCAAATCAATTAAGAGAAGAAACTCTTACATTATTAGGGCCGAATTAAATAAATATATTGTTCTTAAATTGTATGAGTATATTGTTTATAATTTTAAGAGAAGAAGGAAAAGTATCTTTTCAGTAAAGGAAAAGAAACTTACACAATTTACAAAGTTTCTAAATGCAGTTATTTATTTTCCCATAACTGCCATCCTTAATTCAATGTGCAACTATTATTTTGTACATGAGATAATTTGCACCTGTTATTTTATAGTCTGATGAAATGACATGCTGAATGTAACTTTATTTAAAAGTTATAAAAGCAAAATATCACAGTTCCTTCAACAGATATGTCTCAATTAAATGCTTTCTTTAAAGGAAAACTTTTTCAATTAACTTACATTTTTGAACGGTAGCTCAATTTATGAAACCAAACTACTTGGGTAAAAGGGCAAGTCTTCACATAGGATAGATAGAATCAGGTCTTCCCATTGCACTGGTCAATACAGATTGGACAATTGTCCATCAAGAACCGTAAAGAGTCTGCCATTTTTTCTTGCCTGGTAGATAATAGTTAGGCTGTAGCAGTTTCATAGGTGTTGGCAAAAGACATGAATCTCTGCTATTGGAGACAAAGGACTCCGTTCATCATGGCACACCAGGCAGCGTGCACTTCCTGTGAGAACTGGTTCCTTCTGCCGATCTGCACCAGAAAGGATTAACTCAGCAGACCAAGGTTTCTCAAACCCTGCATGTTCCCAAGAGCAAAACAAAACAAAACTATTTTCACCATCATTGGTGACCTGCTGGGAACTGAGCTCTTGGAATGTCCTGTCTGATAAGTGTTTCTGTATGCTTAAGGTCTTGCGCCATGTTCCAGTACAAGTTTGTCCAGATAGTTTATGCTTAGCAGCATGGTTTATGGTGAACACCTGCTTTTTCTCCAAGGGCCTGGAGCTGGAGTAACTGAGAGCAGGCAATCAGGTACTCTATGCTGCCACAACTAAACCGCAGCTGAAACTCTGCACATACAAGCGCAGAAGAGATAAGTGCATGGTCACACACCATTGCTAGAGAAAATTAGTGTGTCTTTACACTGGGAAGGGAAGGCCTGGTGTCTTCCAGATTTTGTGCCTGGAAGCTTGTACCTGATTCCCTCCAGACTGTGTTCTGTGTGCCCCTTTTGTGTGTTTTACCCTAGGTCCATTGACTATATAATAAACCACAACCATAAAGGTTTAACAGTCTTGTGTGTCTTGTGAGTCTTGTAAGTCCTTCTGGCAAATAACCAAGGTCCAGGATAGCCTAGGTGACTCCCGACACACTGCCTCTCCTGTGGTTGTCACACAGAGAGCCCGGGTCATGCTGCACACACAGTGAGTCTGTCACAGTTAAGGAACATTGAGTTTAAGAGACTATAATCATTTAAAAGGGCTAAAGCAATTCCACCCAACCATCGCCCTGAAGCAATGTTTCCTTTTATTACCTTGTTCCGGAAACAGATCTTCCCTCTATCTTTGATGAGACACTACTCCTATTTCCAAGGCTCTCTCCTATTCAAATGCCTTAGAAAATATTCTGGAAGAAAGCTGTTAGAAGGTATGACAAACACATTGTAAGGTCACCATAACCCCCTCCTCCTGAGTTGTACAGGGTCTATGACTTTCTTCTAACCAATATAATATGGCAAAGGTGATGGAATGTCACCCCCTTTATTGGTGAAAATCTATACAACGCAAACACAATGTCTATGTGTTATGTATTATATCTTATATATTATTTATTACATGATTTAATATGTTTATATAGCATATACCTATCATACATGTTTACATTTAGACATAATGCATTATATGATGTTATTATAGTGCATGTTATATTATATGCTATATGTTATATGATTATATATGATACTCCATCTTGATGGCATGTTCCTGAGAAAAAAACTTTTCCATGGCTGTGAAGAAGTAAACTGCCATGTTATGGATTCCCTACAGACAGGCCATATGGCAAGTACCCATCAATGGCCTCTGGGTCAGGAAAAAAGCCTTCAACCTACACCCAATAAGACGCTGGAAGCCCTCCTTCAAAGAGATACAAAAAAATGAAATCTGACACCAGCCTGAGTGAGCTGGGGAGCAGTCACCCCTAAGTAAACCTTACAGAGAGCAATCTGGCCAACTCAGACAGCAGCTTTGTGCAGCCCTGAGCAGAAGGCTCTGATGAGCTGTGCTTGCACTTCTGACCCACTGAAAATTAGTGATAATATATGTAATATTCTTATAAGCTGCAAATCTGCCGTGTTAGGCTGCATAGAGCAAGAGTTAACTGATGTAAAGTCTTTGCCAGAAGAGATGCAGAAGCACCAGAGCCCACGAACTAATCTCTGCCAACATTGCACTGAGGGCTCTCAACTATACATCATATAAAGTAAACTACTTACCTAATTAAATATGAACCATCAAATTCAACAAGACAATTGAAGAGAGTATATTCATTTCTTTTTTTATCCAAACAAATAACACTTCTTTTTTGTGTTCAAGAGTACATAATATAAAAGTGAAAAAAACCTGGATGTTTTAAGGAGCTTATAGTTTAGCAGCAGGGGTAAAATGCTAACTTATAATCTAATCATCATGTTTTTGTGGGAATCTACCTCAGCCCCAAACATAGCTAAATGTGCCCCACCGTTGTATAATGTGTTCAATTTAAACATTTTTTTTTAGAAAGTATGATGTACTGGGTATCCATAACAAGAAAACAATCTTTGATCTTAGCATCAAAATTCTTAACTACCTTTTAAATTTAATTGTTGCTCACATACAGTTGTATCCATTTTATATGCCATCTCCATAAAAAAGGATACGTTGGAGGTGACATCACCCTTGAGCTCCAGAGAAAGGACCCACTGTGTAAGTAACTGAAAGCTTCCTTAGAATCCTGGGCTTTGCAATAACTGTACAACTTCTGTTTTGCTCCAAGGCATATGCAAGCTGAAAGACTGCACTGAATTATTTAGGAAGGAAGAGCTACTTTAGATGCTGTTTGTGGGCAGGGAAAGGAGAAGGTAGACGGTAATGTAGTGATACATAGCAGGTGGCCAGAGAGCCTCTACAGAGATTATATTTCTATCTCAATATTGATCCGAACACCTATCATCTATACCGTGTTGTCATATGGCGTACAAGGGAAATAATTTTCCATAAATTCTTTCACATCTCAATAGAATATGTAAGTCTAGATATTATTTTGTAGATTATTTTTAGTCATGTGATCTTAGCAAGAACAGATTACTTACTAAGGGTTATCACAAGCTCAGTGCAGAGTGAAAAAATCAAGGGTTTTGTCAGGAGCCCAGTAACATCTGAGCTACAATTGTGTTGTACTCTTAAATTCACATGCTTCTCTCCAGTCAGATGGGCTTATTTGGAATTATTTAGAATAATATGTTCACATGTTATTCATGTGTGTATGTTCTGCATTTGATACAACTCCCTGTATTGTGGCAGACACTGTTTTTTAATAAATGATACATAAGGAATTTTTAATTTTATTTCTATTGTTGTCCCCAATTCCCCCCCATCATTCTCCCCTGCCCTCTCCTCCCCCATCTCCCATATTAAATCCTCCACCTTACTCCTACCCCTGTTGTCCATGTCCATGGGTCCTTTATACATGTTCCTTGACTGAACCCTTCCCCTTCTTTCCTCCATTATCCCTCTCACCCCTCCCCTCTGGTCACTGTCACTTTGTTCTTTATTTCCATGTCTCTGGTTCTATTTTGCTCACTTGTTTTGTTCATTAAGTGCCACTTATAGGAGAAATCATATGGTATTGGTTTTTCAGAGCCTAGCGTTTTTCACTTAGCATGATACTAGCCGACACCCAGTAGGAGTATGCGGCCAGAGGCTCATTAAAGACTAGCTGCTGTCCTTTACATATACATTGACTTCCATGGGTTTTCTTTTGTTTTTCCAAATCATATTTATAAATATTTAATATACTGATTGATTTAGCTGTTACGTTTTATTAAGAAGAACTAATTTCACAAAGACAAAAAGCACAAATCAAATGTTTGATATCTTGCCAAACTATGTAATGTTGTTTTGACTCATTTAAAACAAGTACATTATCATGTGACAGAAAGTGAAACAATTGATAGCATGCTGAAGTCTGATTGTTAGCAGTTCTAAAATATGCTCGAGTAAACAAGAATGTATTCAAAAATCAAACACCCTGCAGTGATTTTATTCTGTTAAGTTTTACATTTTGAAAACAATATTAACATGAAATAGAATTTTTCAGAACATGATAAAAATTAATATTTTACTTTGTTTACATTTCCAAACATAACAGAATCATACTTTCACTACTTAGTTGAGAGCAGTGTTTGCCTTTAAAGAAACAGCATGGCAATGCGCATGTCTGCATAGAGGTTCATTGTTATGATGCTCACTCAAGGGATGCCAATTCTACACTTTTCATTATAGCCTTGATATAAAGCAACAATGGTTTATTTTAATTGGGAATTTTTAAGTAGTGTCTTACTAAAATCTAAGTGTATTATTCATTGTGGTTTCACTAAAGTTTTTAAAAATTGAGTGAACAATGTGTACATATGGTATGCATGAAATACATGTTATATCACAAATTATTAAAAAATTTAGGTAGTAAATTATACATTAGATTGTATGCTGCATTATAAATTATACATAACTTTATACAAAAATGAATTATATATATTTCTCTTTGCTAGTGCTGAAAATGGATCACAGATGATTATCACTTCTATACTACATAAATACATATACGATATCTGCAACAATATTTCAAGCAATAAAACATTAATTCTGCATTTAGAAAGCCAAGATTTTAAACCAAAGAGTTGATATTATGTGAATAATTTACAATAGAGCAAAGTAACTGGAAGAATAAAATGTGTGAAAACAAAGAACAAAATGCTTTTTAATCCTTATGTGAGCCATAACGTTTTGCTGCATGTCACTAAAATCATCTTGAGTAAAAATGGACTTTCATGAGAAGAAAATGGGGTTCAAGTCTAAGGGCAGCATCGGAACCACCCCAGGAATCTCAGAAAAATGATGTTTGGCCTAGAAAGCCACAGAAAATTGTAACACCAAGATACTCTGTGTTTTAACTCCAGCCATTGCATGATTTTCAAGTCTGGTTAAGTAATGTACTGAAAAAAAAATTAGCTGCAGCAAAAGCAACATTAACTTAGTAAGATAATCACTGGTGATTGCTCCCCTGGGTGCATCAAGGTTTTGCTTCTTGTGCGTGTTTTGTTTGTTTGTTTTGTTTTTTTATGTCTGCTAACTTTGTTGCCGTAAAGATGACAACAGATGTTCCATTTTTTTTCTCTCTCTCTAGATGCATGGGCATGAGAAGTAAACTGTTCAATTTCTCTTTTGAGGGACAGACAAGTGGGAGCTGAGAGTGTTCATAGGCAGAGTAAATAAATGTTTTATTAAAATCTACTAAGAACTAAAATTTATCATCCAGGAAAATTCATAACAAAGATGGTTAAAATTTCTTTTGAGTTAGCTAATTATCTTTTAGAAAACATTCTATACAATTGTTATGATTTCAAGGATAATGGAAAAATGAAGTTAAGTAAATAAACCCTTTAATTATATAACTGAAGAAACTGCACTTCATAGAAATAAAATGGTTTGACTCTGGCCATCCATCTAGTTAATAAGAGACATGAACATAGGATGTATTTATTTGGGCTGGGGGGGAGTGTATGGAAAAAATAAATATAGAAATATAGAAATATAGAAATATATATGGAACATAATAGACAAGAAAAAAACCTCTCAAAACTAGAGCCATGAAAACACAAACAATGTAGTTCTTTCAATTTGGCAGATCCAGGGCTTAATAAAGAAACTATTTCTGCTACTAGGGCATAGGGTAATGTAGGGCACAGATATGCCTGGCAAAATCCAGTTGCTCCAAGGACCAGGGATGCTGAATATTATCCATGTTTATTTGACTCCCTTTTTACTATGAATGAGAGTTATGATTATTGTTATCATGTCCTTTCTTTTAAGCTTATTGTGTTTGAGTGTGTGTGTGAGTGTAGGGAGAGAAACAAAAAAAAATTCAGTTTAGTGTATAGATGCATTTGTTTTAGACCAGCTGAAGGAGAAACATTGTATGGAATAATGCATGGGACAACAAAATATTTTGTTCTTTTTCTACAGACAAAAGAGAATTATAGAAGGTTTTCGAGCTGGACTATGACATGAGAACTGACCTTTCAGGAGATTTATTTGGAAGCTGTGCACACTAGATATGAGTGGTAAGAGCCTGAAGGTGGACTTTCTGCTAACTGATTTAAGGTCAATGTCAGTTATTGGGGTTAATTTCAAGTTTTTGCCCAATAAGTAATTAACAGTTATCTGATGTACTACATTTTGTGAGATAAATCTATGTATCTAAAAGTTGGACTAAGATGTCTTAGACAGTATAGTATTTCCCCTTTGTTTTGCCTTCAAATTTTTCAATTTTTACTTGAACATCATAGCTTTACTTTATGACTTATAAAATATGTAAAATATTTCCATTTCCATTTTGCCTCATCATACATTTAATAGTACCTTTATAAAAGTTATAAAAATATTTTGTTAAGAAGTTGTTCTCTATAATTTTATAATTTGACATTTTATGGAATTTCTATTGATTCTATCTTTATTTTTCTAATTTTATAAAGGCCGTTGTTCCTTTCAAAATATCACCTTTGTTCTGTCAAGGCCAACAGAGTTTTCTCTTGAGTAAATTAAACATGGGCTCTGGTGTCTGTTCTATTAACCCATACCGATTTAACAATGGACTCAAAGCTTTGTGGTTTAGGACATCAACGACTTCATTATAGCTCACGTTTGGGGGAGCCAGGAATTCTGGCAGAGCTCAATTGGGTGATCTTCTGCTCCACCCAGTTGGCTGGGCCACTTGTTACACAGCTGAAGATTGGACTGCTCTGGGGACATTAGGACATTTACGCCCAGGCTTGGTACTTTGCAGAGATAGCGGGAAGGCTAGTATCGGGTGCCTTTTTCTCTTAGGTCTCAAGGCTTCTCAAACGGTCTCTCTGGCAAGGGAATTTTAAATGATGGCTCAGGTATCCAAGAACAAGTGTTGTTTTGTTTTTTCTTTCCCTGCTTGCAATGCCTCTGCTAGCCCCTCTACCCATGAATTCGAGCAATATTTTATTTACCATCATTGTACCCTGAAAAACCTTACTCTGACCGAAAGACTCTCATGCATCAAAAGAAGAAGGCTGTTCTCACTTTATTATGAGTTCTTGATGTGCATGTGCAGCCATACAGCTTGGTAGGTCAGATACCATCCATTCAATGATGGCAACTTGACTTCCCTTCTAATCTGGTGTCCCATAATCAACCTTTCAGTTTCTACCAGAGCAGCCCGGTAGCAAACTTGGAGCTGTTTCTAAAAATCATAAATTACAGTTACCCATAGAATAAAATATGTTTTGCTCAGGGATGTTTTTGTTTTTTCAGAGATTAATGTCAACATGTATTTAGTGCTTAACAAACCCTCAAAAATCTCATTGTTTCCCTTTGCTAGATGGATAGTTATACTGCTAAATGACCTCAGCTGCCTTTGAGGAGGGCTCGAAAGAAAACGTATAGATTATTGCAGTTCTGACAGAAAGAGCACACGTTCTAGGAGCAGAAAGTGGGAGTGGCCAGTCTCTGGACAGCTGGGCCCAGAAACTGGAGGAGCATCACCTTTACTGGCTGAGATGTTAGACAGCCCAGATTCATGAATGAAGAACATGGACTCCACGTCTCAACAGAAGATGCGGCAAAGAATTTGTGGCATCCTTGAAGTACCAGTGCCAGAACTGAGTGTCTGCATCAACTGTTTACTAACTTTTGACATTGAGACTTGAATTAATAGCTGGAGGAATTGTTATGGACAACAATAAAGGTCTTGTGTGAGTTTATGTCTTAGTTTTATTTTCAGTCTTACTAAATAAGATGAGTCTTTTTACTTACCTTTTAAAGTGAAATTTGGCAATAGCTAATATTAGGATAGCCAAATCATTCCTGCCCAAGTAGGTCAGCACAAAATTGCCTTAAAATATATTCATCCCTCACTGCTGTGTCTCAGTGTCTTGAGTGCGGGCCTATGAACCGAAGAGTTGCCAGTTCGATTCCCAGTCTGGGCACATGCCAGGGTTGTGAACCAGGTCCCTAGTGTGGGGCATGTGAGAGGCAACCACACACTGATGTTTCTCTCCCTTTTTCCCTCCCTTACCCTCTCTCTAAAAATAAATAAATAAAATCTTTAAAAATATTCAGATGAATATCTGTCCTCATTAGCAATGTAGAAACAATAAACAACACATTTGTAAGAAAATAATTTCTCAGTTTTAATATCTTAGTTTATAACAAGAATATAGTCTAATCAGTGCATCAAATTTTGATGAAAGTTAAAAGGAGAGTATCCATGAAATCAGGATTCCACCTTCCAAATGTAAACGCTCATCGTGTCTGAGTTTTTTCCTCATTATCTCCATTTGGTTCTTAAACAGACATTATCATACCTTGTTTTATTTGAAGTTTCTGGATGTTTATAAGTATATAAAACTGATGTTACTAATAAAAATCATTTCATTTTGTTCTTGTGCTAATCTATTATTATATGGTAAACAGACATTGGCCCAGAGATAATTGTAATGTAGAAATATTCTATGAAATGCGAGGGTGGGTAAAAGTAGGTTTACAGTTGTGAGTACATGAAACAGAGTTTGTTCTTTTATTATTATTTATCAATTATTGTATTATGTATTTGTTTTACAACTATAAACCTACTTTTGCCCACCCTTTTATGGTATAAAATAATTTAATATAAAATAAAAATATAATTCTCTATAGTGAGATAAAGAAAAAAATATAATGCTTAAGGTTTTTCTCTACTTGTAGTAAACCTACTTATGGGTGAGGCAATTCCTTTAAGTCATGGGAATTTCAATTATCCATCATGGCCTCTGGAAAGCAAAGGCTAGGAGTAATCAGCCATTATCAGAGCCAATTTTTAAAATATTTAATGGAGATAGCTTCAATAGAATCTATGGTGGATGTAAACTATACAAAGGTATCTTAAATCAAAATGGGCAATGTGCTTTTAAATGTTTTAATACCAGTTGACGTGTGAATTGAAAAGTTCATGTAATACAATGACTGGAGACGAGAGCTGCTATACTCTCTGGTATATTCTTCCTAACAAGCTTAGAGGAAATTAAATTTACAAGACAAGCTTTCTGTCTGCGAGTTTATCATTCAGCTGCACAATTAAGATTGTAGATATTGTCTCTCTTCTTATTAAATCCAGCAAATGTGCCCAGAGGCTACTGCACAGTGAATATCTACGAAATAAGATCAAGAAATACATAAATAAGAAATGTGGGTTTAGTATTCATTACTCAAGTTTTCCAAAGTGTACATGGAGAAGGAGCAGAACATTTATATTCATTCTGCTTTGCTAATATTGATCTAGCGGCGCGTTTTCAGTACAACATGGTGATATCCGGGACTGCAGGCAAAAAAGAACTTAGGGATCACCAGCCTAGACTTTCAGTTTGCAGATGAAAATTAAACAAATAAAACAAACAAACGAAATATTGAGGTTCAAAAAAAACAAACCTGCATTCTGAAAATTCAAAAACCTAGTAAATGACAGAGCTGAAACTTGAATCTGAATGTATAATTTCCAAGTTTAGAATTTCCTTCACTAATTCATTGTTTTTTTCGGAAATGTGATTTATGAAGACCCTTACACCATACATTCCCAAATTATAAATTGCATTTTAACCCAATCTGATGACCCAATTAATAATCTGAAAACCTGTATTTTCATCAGAACTAAAGTTTTTCAATATCAAATAGAATTATTAAATATATTAACTGTATATATTTTCTCACAATATACAAAGATAGAATTGTATTGGTCCAATAACAATTTCTCTTCTAGTCTAAGAAATAATTGGAATTAAACATGCAGATACTTGAAGGTAACATTCACCTAAAACAAGATTAAAAAAACTGTGACCTCATAATGCCCAAAACCATGAATTCAAACAATAATATGATTTTGCAGAATTTTTAGATGAAAAAATGTATATGATAGTTCAATATATTATGATGAAACATTAAAGAAAATGAATAAGACAAATTTGAACTGTAACTGTCTCTTACTAATAAAATAACGTTGAACAATAATTTAGCTTAGTTAATTTCTTTATTGCCTCATCTATAGTGGTAATTACAACTACCACACGAGGTTGTATATTTGTGTTTGCGTGGGAGAGAGTGTGCAAGAGAGAGAGAAAGAGAGACTGAAATTGTTTGCTCAGTGATAAATGTTCACTAAGTTTTGAGTAGGCAGCAGGTTGCAATGGTTTAGAGTTTCCTTTCAGTTGGTAAACTGGGATTTTAATCTTGTCTTCATCACATTGGAACAGGATACAAATTTAGGGAAGAAACTTATTTCCTTTCATTGTTTTTTATGATAATAATGGAGGCAACTGTAATATACACATATACCTCTTTAGGTTTTTACAGGGACTAATAACAGGCTTTTCAGTCAAGGTGAGCTAAAGGAAGTTGACGTATACCATTATTGTTCAGCAAACAGGAAACATCTCAGAACTAAAACTCTCAACAGTCTCTATAGACATTCAAATTCTTAATTATCATTTTTTCTCCAAAATTGTTTCTTCCATAAGGAACTAATCATTGATCTTATCACAAAGTATAATTCTTTCTTGTGTTACTACTTATAATTATTAACTGGATATACAAATATATCTAGAATTGTTTGCCATATTTAAAATAGTAGTTAAATTTACATCATCTTATACAGGAAAGTTAATATCCTTTTGGTTAAAGGATATTTGCACTAAATACCACTCAATATAATTATAGGTTATGTGGAAAGAGAATTAAGATGTTTACGTTAATAAAACAAAATTGCCAGATGTTTAGTTTTAACTACAGATGTTAATGTAGTTTGTAGAAAAAATATCTTGTGGAGTTTTGAAGCAATACATGGAATTATAAAATGTTAGTAAATGAATATCCAGCTCTTTGGCTTCCCGAAATTGAGATGAGTATAACTCAGATGCAGGGAACATTATTCATTCATTCAGCAAACATAAATCAATGCCTATTATGTTCTAGGCATTTTTCCAAATACCAAAAAACAAGAATGAATGAAGTACAGCACGTGTTATGAAGTTTCTTCCATATCTGTGGAGGGAATCAATACAGAAGCAGGTATGATGGAAACAGGGATAAGGCGCACATGTCACATAAAAATCCCCTTTGCATTTATTTGCCAACTTTAAAAGCAAGCAGACAAAGATCTTATTTTGCCACTATGTTCTCTTTGTGACATGGCACTTGGCAATTAGATTGGTTCTGGGCACATCAATTGGACGGAGAAAATAATTTTATTCAAGGAAAATTGGGGGCCAGGAAGACTCTACAGATTACCAGTAAAGGGAATGTCTCTTCTTTGCCTTGGCCAAACTAAGTATAGATTAAACTGAGTTTCTCCCATTGAGGATGTCTGGATTCTAACTTCAATGTGTCTTCACCCAGGACTGAAAATGTGCACATCTCTCAGGTTTAGTGTGAAGGGCTCTTCCCAGTGTCTTTAGTATAAATATTCTATAAGTGATGATAGTAATAATTACTCTCTTTTTAAAAGTATTATTATTCTTTGCTTCAAATTAAAATAGCTGACCTACCAAATTAATGGGGTTTAATAAATGAAAGAAGTAGTACTTTTAAATTTTTATATGCTTTGTGATTTCTTCATGCATCATATTTAAATAAAGGGAATGTTAGAAAGGTATGGTTGTCTCCTTTTTGAAAACTAAGATATGATGACTAGGAGAAGTACAGCTTCCTGCTTGAAGTGTTAGACATAGTTATGTCTATGACACCATGAAGGAGTTGGAAACCGTATTCTTTGTTCCAGTGTCTTTGACAGCTAACTTATGGGAAATGTTTAAGAAAGTTAACATGCCATTTTTATGGTCATTTATTCATTTTCTCTTCCAAGATTTATTGAGAACCCAAACAGTCCAAATCATGAATCAATGACAGAGGACAAAAGAAAAACAAAACAAAACAAAAACAAAACAAAACAAAACAAACAAACAAAAAACCCTGCATTACAAGAGCTTTCATTATAATCAGAGTGAGGGAAGTGTAGATGCTAAACAAGTCAAATAATATGTTTAGTGAGTTAGGTAGGGATACTTACTAAAGAGGAAAACTATTAAAGCTGACAAAGGCATACTGAGTGTGGGTGTCAATTATAGAAAAGATGTCAGGAAAAGTCTCCTCAATGACGTGCCATTTAAGACCTATAGGAAGCAAGGGGCGGAGTAGGAGCCCCGCATGGAGAGAAAACTGCAAGGGCCAAGACCCAGAAATGGGTGTGTGAGCTGGTTGTTTTTAAGGACTAATAATCTAGGCAGAGGTAGAAGCAAAGTGAGGAAACAAAAGAGATAAGGCCATACAATTTTTAAAATGAAGTACAGGGTCCAGATAAAGTTAAACCTTGGAGGTTTTTATTTTTACTGAGTAAAATTTGAAAACAATGCAAGACTTTGAGTGACATTGCAGCATAATCAAAATAAATGTTAACAGATCACTGCAGCTGCAGTATTGCATATAGATTCTAGTCATACAATAAAAGAAGAAAGAGGAAGCCAGTTTGGAGGCTAATACAGAAATCAAGGCAAGGAGTGATGGTAATACAACAAGGTAGTTAATTTCTGTACATAGTTGGAAGTTAAAGCAAAGCAAGGATTTGAATAGGTAAGATTGAAAGGGATGGGAAAAAAAGCAGGCAAGAATTTATTCTAGGGGTTAGAGCTTGGTCATCTCTAAAAGTAAAATCAGCATTTGCTAAACAGGAGGGCAGGATTGAGGACAAAGTTCAGAAACTCATTTTTGGGATTACTAAACGTGAGATATTGTTAGACATTTAAGTAGAAAGAGTAAGTAGGTAGAAACATATATGCTCTGAAAAGAAAATCAATTAATTCAAAGATGAGAGAGAGGATTTTTGGTGCAATGTATTTGAGAAGTAAAGGTGATGAGGTTTAGTGCACTGTTATAAACAAGACCGCAAGCCCCAAATGGAACCGCTTATGCTAAACCCCAGGAGACCAAGCCAAGACTTAACTGAACTGCAGTTTTAGGTCTCCCAGAATGGAAGCTTAAAGCAGTGGATCAGAAATCACCTGATTAGCACTAGTTAGGTAACCAGCTTGATTAGCCCCTGCCATCCCCTATAGGGACGTAAACTTGCAATAACCAACCTGCTATGTTTGCCTAGTATAGCTCCCCTACTTCTATTCCCTTCTGCCTAGAAAATCTTTCTTTTTACTTGTTGTTGTTCAAATACAGTTTTTCCCATTTTTTCTGCCACCACTTTATCACACCCCACTCATGCCCACCTCCCACCCTCAATCCTTCCCCTCTTTGGCTTGTCCATGGGTCCTTTATGCATGTCCCTTGATGACCCTTCCTCTTCTTTCCTGCATTAAAAAAAATCTTTTATTTTGTAAAACTCTTTGAAGCTTGTTTCTATCTCTTGGATTGGATGCTGTCAGATTCCAATTGACTTTTGCTCAAGTAAACTCTTAAAATTTGCAGTATATCTCAATTTATCTCTCAACAGTTCAAACTGAGAGTATGGCATGAGCTCTACATTCATCCATAAGAACGGAAGAGCATTCATCCAGGTATATGGGCATACATTTTGGAGGGGAAAAGTTCTTCTCTATTTATTTTATTTTCTCATTAATTAGGAATTGCAGTTGCCAGGTGAAAGGAGAAAGGGATATTAATGAGTTTGGGAGAATGAAGAAATTATGAAATAGATGTGTAAGAAATTGGGGAGTGAATGCCCTAAGGAATAAGAATATGCTTACTAGTCAATGGCAAGGTAGTGTTTGACATACATAAACACGAATATAAAGTTGCACCAGTTGTATACCTATGGGAGGGTGTTTAGGTGGACAGTTAGATTTAAACAGGGTTGGAGTTCAGCCTTACGCTTACAGCAACATTTGACAGGCTAAGGAGTTGATTTCTTAAACAAAGGAGTGTCTGAGATGACTTACTATGGAATTTAAACAGGGTTTTAATTACTTTTGTGAAAAAGCACTTACTGATTCCTTTTGATGTGTCCTTACTGTGTCCTGGTGGGGATATAAGAATATAATGTTGGCAAATAATCATACAAGTCTTAGTCTGTGCTTAGAAAAACTAATTTCTATTAGTCATACTAAAAATATGATAGAATTTGGGGTGACAAATATGAGAAAATATCATTAAATAAAATTATAATTAAAATATTGTTTAACTACAATGAGTTAAATACAACTACATTAAATTTATTCAATAATTGCAATAAAGACATTCTATTGCACGAGACATTAAATTATGCTTCATGGTATTGAAGGATTTTACATAGTTGTGAATTCGATTCACTAATTAATGAAGGTTTTCCATTTCTCTTTTTAGAGAGAAATGAGAATCCCCAAGTAGAAAGAAATGAAGAATTTTACACAACACCCATCACACTGAGTGTGATGCTGAGAGGCCTGTGGCCTAGGGATCAGGGAGGTATGATAAAGGGAAGGGTGCCCGTGCAGTGAGGAACAGCCTGAGTTTCATCACTGTGCCTGCCTCATGCAAATCAGGAATTCCTATGACAGACAGTGCCTCCCGGGGAGACCATGAATTTTTCTATGAAAGGACCCCCTTTCTACATGGGTTGAGATAGATAAAGTCAATTCATTATCATCTTCTTTAATCCTACTCCCTTGTCAAGTGCCCTCTCTATGTCCTCACCCCTGACCTTGGGAGTTAGCAATCTCCTTTGGAGATGAATTGCATCAACTAAACAATTGAAATAAATATTTTTATATTATGGGCAGCAATTAGTTTAAAGGTGATGTTGAGAGACGTTAGGAGAAAAAAAGTACCTCAATCAAGAATATTTAATCTTTTGATGTCAAACCTGTGTGTATTTGAACACTTTTCTTCTATGGTCTATTATTGAGAGAAAAGAGCTTCATCAATTAGAAGGGATTCATTTTCATTATGCTGAAGGGTTTTCTATCAGGCCTAGCCTTATAAGTTTTGTTTGTCTGCTGTGAAACGCCTCAGCAGATTTGTAAAAGAACTTTGGCAAGCACACTTGTCATCATCAACCGTGGTAGTCACAGTCAAACACTGTTTCCAAGTTCTGTCATCTCCCTTTCTGCTTTTCCTGCACCATATACTAGAGCGTTATTATAGAAACTTTCAGACAAGCCCCGTGGTTCAGGCCGACTCAAGCCAATTTGGTCTTGTCAGCTCCTGGTAATATCAGCTGCCTAAGTGAGAGCTGGGTGATGGTCAATCACCTTCCCAAAATCTCACCAAATAAATTCTGCTGCACATACAGTCATTAAACAAATAGTTATTACAAAGAAGGAGTTACAGCTTATTCAATAAAGATGATAAAATTCCACCTTTCCGTTGTTTCAGTTTCATCCATTACATTTTCATGAAAAGTTTACTTGTGTCAGACACAGTGCAAACACACTATTAATATTTTGGAAGCAGGATTTAGTAAACAGAATGTGGCAACCAGAATCCTTTGAATCAATAGCTTGACTTAGACACATTTAGAAGTAAATTTTATGCCTCATCCCAGATGATCCAGATCCTTTGCTTGTTATATATGTATGAAAGGTATCTCTAAAACAATTGAGCCAATCCTGAGTACCAATAATCTTATCAATAACAGTCCATTTCTAAAATTTGATATGATAATTGATAGTCTTCTGATATAAAACTGATTTTTTAAATTTACTATGAAAATTAACAAACTTTTTGGTGGAAAAGATAGTTAAAATAGTGTTCATAATACCATTCTAAGTAAATGCTAGGTCTTCCCTGAAAGTGTGGGAATTCCTGAGTAGAGCAAGTGACAGCCCTTGCCCTATAGACTGACAGGGATTTATTCACACATACATATTGTATCACCTATTCAGCTCTGCCCTAAAATATAGACTTGTACACTTTTAAATTCTACTGTTTGCCACCTAACTCCACAAACAAGGCTAATGATATGTGAAATCCAATACATCCAAAGACATTTTGATTCTTAGCTCATCTTTTTCAAGCTTGCCTTTGGACTTTGCCTATTTCCGTATAAAACCAGTAAGCGCCAATCGGTAACTCATGAGTATTCCTCAGCCCTCTTTCCCTTGCCCCCATCCTCTCATTCTAATCTGCAAATCTGCATGCACTGCCCGCACTATGCAAAAGTCTTCTTCCTGCACTAATGCCACCCTCATAGCTGAAGACAACATCCTTTCCTGTGTGGTTTAGCTGAATGTTCTCCTAAGTGGTCTCCGTTTCTTCTGACTTCACCTGATCCCATCACTACATAAGGGGCAGATTGAATTCTTAAAGAATTCAAGCAGATAATGCAATGCCAAGCTTTCAAGTAATCAGAGGTCATCATTATGTTATAAATAATCTCAAAACTCCTTACCATGATCTATAAATCCCAGTATAATAAGTCCCCCTCACATTTATATCTCAATTCATATGATTGTTTTCTAATTGTGCTCCAGCCATATTGACTATGGAGTATTAAAAAATAATTTTGATGCTTTTAAAAACACTCTTGTCTGTTTTACTGTCAGAGACAGAGAAAAAGACTACTATTTTTAAAAAGTTGGAACACGTATGATTTTTAAGAAAAATGTTGTATTGGAAACACATGCAGTTAGTGCCTCTAGTCAACATGACTAAAACACACGGAATGACTCATCACTAAGCAGAAGGTGCTACGTTCCTGTGGTAGCTCCTCAATGTATAGACGCAACTCAGTATGTAAAATATACTAACATTTTTTTCTTATATAATGAGATAAACATGCTTTTTAAAAGGTAAAAATTGAGGTGATAGGAATATATTTTATGCATAATATAACAAAGTGCTTCCCCACCATGGATATGCTTAAGCTTCATTCATACCAAGCCTTCATCATGAAATCACCCCTATTATTGTCATTTTTGGTTGAGCATAATCATCATTCCAGTTATCTCATGAAAAAAGAAGATTGAGATTAAAGACCCCTGACTATTAACCTATATTTTTAGTAGACAATTAGAAAAATTCTGATAAATCTGTTATATTAAGAAAATTTTAAAAGTCCAAAATCTCTTGAATGATAATACTTTCCTCATTTGATACTGCAACTATGAAACTGTGGGGGAAACTCAGCCTCCAGCTTGACCATTACTGTTGTTAAGAAGTGGTATTTAATTTTTCTGTGGATGGGACTACCTGGGTGGCAAAGAATGCCAACCCATGTAAGTTGGCAAATATCATCTTATTTTCTCATGACATAAAGATCTGAAACTAAATGAGTGTCAGACACCTTTGAAGAATTTTAAGTTGAATTGTGTGATGTGATATTTTCACAAAAAAGGAATTTTCTAAACTAACATTACTTTACCTTAAAATCTGTCATCATAATTAAGAGATAATTATCATGCACTTAAAGGGATCATACATTTTAATATACCTAAGGTCTTTCTCCCTCTTTCTTTTAATGTCATTGAATGAATGGAATGTGCTTTCCCCTGGTGTCTGGTTTTTGCCTGAGCCTTTCCCTGGACCACTATTTCCACATCCTTTTCTGCACTCTGGAGTCCCCTCCTGTGCATTGGACCAAATGGAAATAATGCAACTTTTTGAAGGAAAAAAAAG
Organism: Anoura caudifer; assembly: GCA_004027475.1. NCBI lineage: Eukaryota > Metazoa > Chordata > Mammalia > Chiroptera > Phyllostomidae > Anoura > Anoura caudifer. The sequence goes on along the minus strand of PVKU01000070.1, from coordinate 563,213 downwards.
GAACATGCTATACAACACCACATTTTAATTCAGTATGCTATTTCTTCATAGTTTCTATCTTTGAATACCTTAGCTCTTAGGGTAGTTACTTTGTAAAATTTCTGTTTTAGTGAGGTATCGTCTACCACCTTTGAAGGAAATGGTGACAACTTTTGCGTTAGTGAAAGTTTCAAATTGTTGCTTAGTTTTAGTACCAACGTGTAATATTTTAATTGGGAGCTAAGCTCATTTTACACTTGATTTTGCGAACTGCAGTGTTTCAAGGGCATTTAAAAAGTGGTTACATACCTCTTTTTTTCTTAGAATACAACTAGAGTTTTGTAAGAAATATTGATATTCAGGTGTTCGGATTAACAAGCAAAATGAAACTATAAATATAATTATTTGTACTAAAAATTAATGAGAGGATTACATTTAATTGCTCTCTCCTCTCGTGCATATGAAGTAGGATTTTTTGGTTTTCAGTTAATATATATTTTCATTAAAATATTTATTAATATACTGAACTAATTTTGCAACATATTTTTGCTTTAATGTTTTTTGTCTTTTCATTGTTTTATTAAAATACCTAAGTTATTTAAGAGACATAAATGACAGCTAACATTCTTGTCTAATTATGGGTACCAGAGTATATTACAGCAGATAGGAATGTACGTGACATTCAGATTTCCCAGTTTCGTGTTTTATTCCTCATTTGATTCAGTTCTTAAAAGATTCCCTGCTGAACTGAAACCAACTGATTATTTTATTTTATATTTTATTACCAAAAACAGCTACCAATTCATTGCTTAGTTTAGTCATTATGTATCTAAATATAAAGTGAGATTTCATCGTCAAAAAAATTAGTTTATCTTTGCAGGTACTGCATTTTAACTTCATTAAAGTTCCCACTGGTCTCTAGTATACTGCCGAACTCTTCTAATTGCTAGCATTTCCCTTGATGTTTTCTTTTGCCATTGACATTGTAATTTAAAGTGGCCACACCTTGCCAGCATTATTAATAGGAGGAATGATAGGGCCTGGGAGTTAGTTAAACACTTGGATTCTGGAATCTTACATCCGTGCCTAAAAGTCCCAGCTCCATCATTAACAACTGGGTGACCATGGATGTTTCTTAACATACGTAAGAGCTACTTTTTATTTGAAAGTACCCATCATAAAAATATCTGTCCTCGGAGGACCTTCATTATAAATTAAATAAAATAATGTATGTTGATATATTTGCACACAGTGAAAATACAATAAATTTTTAATAAATGGGAGCAGGTTTATAGTTGTTCATATAGTAAATAATACAATAATTAATGAATAATAACACAGGAATAAACTGTTTGCAATACACACAATTGTAAGCCTACTTTTGCCCCATTCTGTATACCTTATGAAATTTGAGGAGAAACATGAAAATAATAACCTTGGGAAAGTCTTAATCTATGAGATTTTTTTGTTTTTGTAATTAACTAGTCTCATTAGAAGCACTTAAAAAACTGATGCAATAAGTATTTTTCTAAAATATGTTTCAGGAGAGAGAGCACATCTGATAAAACCCTGCAGTAGTAAACTGCACAGTAAATCAAGGTTCATCTTGATTGTTCCTGGAGACTTCTTTAGAATCACAAAAAGTAGAAACAGTTTAATGAATACTTGAATTTCAAATGTGCCAAAATGCTTTCCTGAATTAATGCAACAGACTGCCGTGGTCGATATCATGGAGAGAAACAGATACACTGTTATGTATACAAATCTAGTATACACTATTTTCCAATGCAATAATCATCGATTGAACAAGACGATCTTTCTGTTTCCCTCAGCTTGATTCAACTTCATTTTTTTTTTTCTGACTGTAATCCCCTGACCTCCTTTTTCTTAGAGCATTAGCTTTAGAAACCTTGCAATTGTAATTCTTTCTCTGTATACCCATTTAAAAACCTCTGGCTAGTGTTATGTACCAGGAATACCTTTCTCAAGGATCTGCCAAACATCCTTTTGAAATGTCTTTATGGGGGAAAATAGTGCCTCGTATCTCCCAGTCTCTGGGGTAGGATAGGAGCTTAACTTCCCCAAGAGCCAGTTAGCAAACGCAAATGGCCTAATCACACTGAACAATCACCCCACCAGTATCCTTTTGTACTTATGTAATCAGAGGAGATTTAAGGACTACTGTATATCTGGAAACCAGGAACTCTTTGCTAAATCTTCTCCCAGCTTCTACAGACCCAGGCACTGATTTGGAAAATTGGTGTTGTATGTTGCTTTCCTTCACCTCAAGCGGCTTGCCAATGTTTTGATCCTCATTTTCTAAAATGTTTCAATATTTTTCCTTGTAAATGTATGTAGATAGTCTTATACTAAGACAGCACTATTCAATTTAAAATGTAGATACACGCGCTTGATATTTCAAGGATCACGTTTCATGATCACTCTGCATTTCATTATATTTGAGTAACTGCAGCACCCAGTCTATGATGACACATTTACAATTTTATTTTTTTTCACATTTCTTCTTGAAAATAAGATTTTAGTACAAAGAAAGAAGGTAACAAACATATAAATTTACTGGTGAAAATGGGGTAAGTAAATGAACATTATTATAAGCCTCACCTATGATGGGATGTGATGCTGCTTTAGTTGAGTGCAGATAGTATGTGTTTGTTGGAGTTGGGGAGTATTCTGACTGGGCAATGACTCCATCATGGCTGTCTGCAAAATAAAGTGTGACCTAAGTGCGACAGAAATTCTTTGGTCACCTGGAAGCCAAGACTGATTCAAAAATCTAAGGAAACAGTTCACAAATATACTTTATATAAGCAGAAATCTAGGTGTTAGACAATATTAAAATTCTGGCTAAGCAAGCTCAAAATTTATTCCAACAAAGTAGTACTCATATTCTCTGGCATGCCTATATTTCAGTAGAAAGAGTTGACAAAGTTTAGCCTATTGTGAGTTTTCCTCCACAAAATATAAGGGGTTTTACCACAACCAGTTTGGACTACATCAAAACACAGTAACATGTGTTCTGTTTTGGGTAATAAATATGTTCCTTGAGTGTTTTCATATTGTTCAGTATATAGTAAAGGTATAGTAAATGCCATCTGAGACATCTCAGCACCCTGCGTTTGAGGAAGCATCACACTGAACATGGAGATGAGTAAAGATGATCATGCCAAGTCTAAACGGAATGGAATACACTAGAAATGGATTATAAAATATTAAAAATTTAAGATGCATCTTAGACATTTCATCTGGAAGCCTGCTTTGAGCCTAAACTCTCTTTCTTATCTCTTGTAACAACTGCTATGTGTCAACACTTTTCCATCTAGCGTATTAAATGTATTAGTTTCTCTGACACCTGCTGCAGACTCTACACCTTACAGAGAAAATCCATGATAACTTCAACCAAGACCTGGAACGAATAATACATGCTAAAAATAATAGTGGAAGTATTTATTCCTCCATCTGAATTACTCAGTTTTGATCAAGTTCTTATAAGTTATTATCACACACACACACACACACACACACACACACACACACACACACACAATTCCAGAGAGAAAAGGAACTGGAACAATAACAAAACAGAAACTTTAATAACAAGAACATAAGCCTTATGAGGATTGGAGGAAGTGAGATAGACATCTAGGAGTTCACATGCAGGTAGCCTTAAAAAGACAAGCACAGCTAAAATCTAAGCCAGGCAAATAAGAGTGTAAATGGAGGTGGGTGGCTATGGGGTAGGTGCAGTGTGCCAGAGCCTGAAGAGGTGACCAGAGCTCCTGTCCAGAGTGGGTACTGGTGATGGACCACTGTGTGAAGTGTTCAAGCACATTTGCATAATTTATGTTTTTCTTGCAAAGGAATGAAAAAGTGACTTTGTAATGAACAAGACTCCTGGAAGACCCCACATAAATCAAAGACTCAAAGTTACATGCACCAATACTGGGATACATTGATATTGTAGGCCAGTTGTTTGGGTGCAAGAAGAATATCTTCTCCCTTACACTTTGTAAATATGGGAGTACATCAGACAAACATCAGTTAAGTGTCATTCTTCAAAATAATTGGCCTGTAATAATCAAAACTATCAGCATCATAAAAGTCATGGAGCAACTACTCTAGTTTGAAAGAAATAAGATTCCAACAAAACAGAACACAGATTTTACTCCATGTTTTATTTTTTAATTTTTTAACTTTTTCCTTTTTTATTATTATTAAATTTTATTTTAATTGTTGTTCTTATACAGTTTTCTGTTTTCTACTCCCATCCTGTAATTTTTTAACCTTTTAATGATGGGGTAAGTCTCCATACATTTTTAATATTTTATTTATTTATTTTTAGACAGAGGGGAAGGGAGGGAAAAAGAGGGAGAGAAACATCAGTGTGTGATTGTCTCTTGTGTGCCCCCTACCTGGGGACCTGGTCTGCAGCCCGGGCATGTGCCCTGACTGGAAATCAAACCAATGACTCTTTGGTTCACAGGCCAGTGCTCAATTCACTGAGCCACACCAGCCAGGGTTTGTTATCTACAGAGGAAATTACAAGGATAATTGACTAAGCTTAAAATGGAACTAAAATTTTAATGATAGTAATATGTCAGTGTTGATTTCTTGACATTGATGAGTATATTGTTTTTAAATAAAAGAAAGTCTTTTCTTGTAAAAATGTACTTAATTTTTGAGATATTGAGAGATCATATCAGCAACTTACTTTCAAAAAAGTAGAAAAATATCTTTGTATTTTTAAACATTTCTACTGGTATAAGTTTGTTTCAAATAAAGACATGTTAAAAAGTAAAAAAGTCATACACAAATATTGCCTATTTATATAACATATTCATACCAGACTAATGAAAGAATGCATATCTCAAGAAATATTATTAAAAGTACACATTACATCAATTGTGGAAGTTAGTAGCCTACTCCTACTTAGAGTGAACTGAAATTTTTCTTAATGTGCTATTAGTTTATAAACAATAATTGTTAAATTTTCTAATCAAATATAGCACAACAGTGAACTTATTGTATTATGTAAACCCCCTCTTTCTCGAGAGCTTCGAAGAAAACAGGGGTATAAAAGTATATCCAAAAACATGGAACAATCCCCCAAGCAGGCTACTGGGGATATTGATAACTTAGGGTTCCTTTGGAATAACAATATAGGTACGTGTGTGTGTGTATGTGTGTCTAGGTATATATAGCTTTGAAAAGCTGGAAGTCAATGGTACCTAAATATTTCTACTCTTCTCCAAAATGGAATAATAGGAAGTGGTTGATTCTTTGACAGAAGTGGAGCAGAAATGTGACCATACGCGTTTTGTTAACCCGGGAAGCAAGTAAATGAAGTGGTCCAGCACCCCTGATATATGTTAAAGTATGCAGATCCCAGGGAAAAGGGCAACTGACCAAATTCTGTAGAATTTGGGTATGCAAAGAATAATGACAATACATTAGATAAAAACAAAAAAGTCAAGAAGTACATAATAACCTACAAAATTAAGGAGGAATGAGGTTTTTTTTTTTTTTTTTTTTTTAAAGAAAAATATGTTCCTTGCTTGTTTGTATAGCCAGAGACATTCAAATAAAGAACAAACTGACAGTGACCAGAGAGGAGCAGGAGAGGAATGAGGGAAAATAGGGGAAAGACCATTGAGGAACATGTATAGAGGACCCATGGACAAGCCAAAAGGGGTAGGTTTGAGAGTAGGAGGAGGAGATGGATGGGGCAGAGGGCATGGTGGGGGGAAATGGAGACAACTGTACTTGAACAACAGTAAAAAAAATATTAAAAAGAAAAAGAAAAAAGAAAAATATGAGTTAAACATAGAAGATTATTCTTCTACATCACTTAACATTAAATAAGTCAGGCAGATATCAAGAACTGATTCTAAAAATCAGTATATCTATATGTTTGGGAAAACATTATTCATACTGTTTGAACCTTTTGTACTTGAGCTTTTTAGTGTTCTTTTTCTTTATAGAAGCAAATAAATGTTTCTCTTAGGATGGAGAGTTCATAGAAGGCACATTCTTGATATTTCTACCAGGAATTTTTAGCCTGAATCTATGCAACCTTAATAGTCAAGTACAGCTAAATTGTTGGAAGTTCCATAAGTCAAATGGCCCAAACTTCTCAATGGTACCCATATCATTAAAATTTGAAAAATGTAGGAGCTCTTCCAGATTTAAGATGACTGAAAATACATGACAATCACATGCAGTGTGTGACCTTTGAAAGCATTCTGGGTTGGGGGAAAAGCATATATAACAAAATTCAGGGTACAAATTGGAGACTCTGAAAGTGAACTATATAGTTGGACAATATTACGATATCAATATTAATTACCTTCCTTGTGTGTACAATGCTGTTGTCATTCAGCAGATGGTCCTTATTCTTAGGAGACAGGTGCTAAAGAGTTTGAAATGTTTCAGTGAAAAAAAGAACAGGGAGAAAGGAAGGAGAGGGAAAGAGAGAGGGAGCACAGAGAAAGGAGGCAGAGGGAGACTAGGAGGTAGAAGAGGTAAAGCAATGTGGCAAATTTTACTAATCGGCATATAAAAATCTTCCATACTTACTCATTTTCTGTACAGTTGCTATTTTTTCAGAATAAAATGTTGGAAAACAAATAAAAAATTGGGTCACCTACTTATGTCAATGCATAATATATTCATTGTTTTTCATAATATTTCTAACTTTATCTACTTTAAAAGTATTCCCAAAATTCAAACATATATTTACCTCCATTAAAATATGTGTTTACTTCTCCTCCATCAGACATATTTATATATACTCATAATTTCTGTGAACAAGAATTGGTATTTGTCTAACAATGATCACTTGTAATGCCATTTACATTTATGAAGCTATTTAGATAAATAAAATAATGTTCAATTTGTTATGTATTTTATGGCACTCCACTAAAATAAATTAAGCATTTTGAATTGATGTCTCATATAAATATTGAACTCATTTTTATTTATTATCTTTGCCATATATTTATAATAAAATAATATACTTTATTCTATATTCCATGACATTTACTTTTATAATCTGAAAAATCGCTTCAATTAATCTATGAAATATTCACAACCGCTTTATAGCTGGAAACAAAACTCCTATATTTAAGAAGTATTACACAGTCTTAATTTTTTTCTGTTGGAAAAATTGATAGGATTAATTTCAGCAGTCTCTTTTGCCATAAAAATAAAATTTAACACAGTTTTCTGGTTTTATTTTTTTATGCAGTCCGGGCTTCAGAGAACACCCCATCAGTACCTTATAACAGGGAATAACAGCGAATTAATCTTCTGTGGTGAGTTGCACATATGCCTACAGTTCTACGCTCCTTGTATCTTCACGCTTTGCATTCTTACAGCAGTTTCTGCTAATTTAAAGGACAACATCTTCTTTCCCTATTGCTGGAATCTGGGCTGCCTTGTAAGTTGCTCTGGCTGATAAATATGGCAGAAGAAATGCTATGCGAGTTTAGAAGCTGGGCCTCGAGAGGCCCCGTGTGCTTCACTGAGAGCTGTGTCACTGGTGGCAACTGGGGCCCTGTGAGAGCTGAGTGTTCCAAGACAGTGACACCAGCGCGGTCACATACTAACATTCAAAGGCTGTCACCACATTTTTATTCAATGTCAGTTGCTGTTGGTTTTTCATGTTGGCTGCAGTCCTTTTTAGATCTAAACATTATGATTTTTGCTTTATACACTGCATAATAAATCATAAGTACATTTTGAAAAAACCTACTTGATGCTATCTGTCTTACTACCTCTGGTATTACTTCAATTTATTTATATATAACAATATATAGCACATATGTAAAAGCAATATATAACATATGCTAATACTTTCATGTTATATATGATATCATTGTAATAAATATAAATGAAATATAAAATACATGACCAACATATGAATGAAATACTTACATTTGCAAATTCCTTTTTTATATATAAATCAAAACACTCATGAATATATGTGCGTGTGTGTGTGTGTGTGTGTGTGTGTGTAGAAAGAGAGAGAGATATGGAGAGGGAGAAAATTAATTTATATATATAACCAAGTCAAACACGTAACCTCTGTGGTAAGTTTGGGGCCAACAGGATGAGGTCATAGTATCTCACAAGGTACTACATTTCACTCTCTTTGGAAATGGGCTCAAAACCTCTAAAGGAATATTTTTCACTCACCAAGAAGACAATCATGTCTAGCAAATATGCTTTCTTGGTTAGTTAACATTGTATTATTATATCTTGGCTCATTTCAGTGTTTCTCTTTTCAACTCCCTTGTTCTTTTTAATTAAATGTGCTAGGGAAAGAAAGGTACTGAGGTAGAAGTAAAAATAGCAATAATCTCACTTACCAGGTGGAATTCTCTGTTACCTTGGCTCTAATAAATTATAAAACTCCAAAGCAGCCATGAATCTTCATAAATCATTGTGCACCAGTCTGTGAAGTTACAAAGAAACTTGGCTCCATAAAGACAAACAATATAGGCAAAATAAATATGTAAGTAAATATTAACTGTAAAAATGTCTACATGGAAGAAGACTGAAAAACAAGCTTAAAGCCACTTTGCTTTAAATGTAGGAAACATTTAATAAGTTGTATAGTTGTTAATACCGTTAATTTGTGTTTGTTGGAAAGTTCTCAGAATGTTGGAATATCATGACTTGGCATATTTAAAGCAAGACTTTCATTAGTGAACGAACTTCTGAGACATGATGAATAGCAGCTAACCTTATCTTGTAAGAAATAAGAAATCGTGGTTGGTTTTTCTGAGCTCTTTCTGTTCTTTTAGGTTATAATTTATATATTACGTGAAAATGTTTTTGATTAATAATGTTTGGAATTAATGTGAGCCATTTAATGAAGCTTATTTATGAATGGTTTCTATGACTTTTATTGGGGAAATTTCTGCTTGACATTTTGTATTTTGACTGGCATTTGCTTGTTGCCAGCTGTCATGAAAAGGACCGAAACACATGCCGTTGGCAGCATATGCCTTTTTGGGTGCTGAATTGCATTTTCATACAAAAAAAATCAAGTGATCCATAACATATTATGCTGTCATTTGAAAGCAGCATCAGACATGAAACATTTTCATGCTTGTAATATATTTTGTTCCCCAAGGCTCAATCTAGCATTTCCTCACTACTTTTAAAAGTATAAAGAGGTGAAAATTTATATCTTTTTAATTGATACAATTAGGATTTTCAGAATGCTATTTTTCGATAAGTAGAGGTTGTAAAAATACATTTAGAAGGTTTAGTATATTGCTTATTTTACCTTTAAGAACTTAGTCTTCTGTTCCTCAGGGATACACTTTCCAATATTTATTATACACCTATAATTACATGTACTTATCAGCATGAAAATGACATCTGGAGATTATTTCATACTTTGGGCTAGAGCTCACTTAATAGAATGTGCAAATCAATGTAAAATATATAGTGATACGTTACACTATATTGTTAAATTGCATTATTAATTATACTTACATTGCTTTATAATACATATTAAAACAGTTTAGGATTTGCATTATTAAAATATCAGTGGCAATTTTAAAAATCACTTGAAATTAACAAAGTACCTTTCTTAGTTATTCCAATTTGACCCTTCACCTTGTGACACTGTATACTTAAATATAACATTAAAAAATTCCCTCTACTTATTCTACTTAACTGAATCTCTAGAAGCCAAACATTTTCTTCTAACGTATAGTCTACATTTATGTTTGTTAGGCAAAAGCTCAACTGAGCATATGATTATCTTTGTTCTAGATTTCTAGAGTCATATAAAAATTCTATTATGTAAAAATGTCTATCATATATATTTTAATTTATTTTAGCTTAAACAAAGTCCTTATCAATTAATACCTTACTATCTCTCCATTCTACCCAATACCAGCTTTGGCCCTAGTGCAGAAATGTTAAATGAAGAATCAGATGTCTGGATGATAGAATTAACATACAAATATATCGGACAATGGCACACTTTAAGAAAAATGTTTAAGAGCTCATTTATTATGAGAAAATTATAAATATATAAAATGTGAAAAATATATATATAATTATAAAGAAATATTAACATTATATAGCTAACTATGGCCTCTGAGAGTCTTGTGGCTCCTAAAGGCCTTTGCCCACCAAATATCACTTTAAAATGGGGAGGTCAAAACCCAGTCTCAAACGCCTGAAATGGAGAGAGCTTTCCTGTGCCTCAATAGGCTTTGATCGGACAGTTAAGGCACTGACTTCTCCTGCCCGGCATTGGAGATGTAATAATTCACTGCTCTCTGGACATTAGCAATTTTCTGCAATGAGTTTTGAGTGTAACATTAGCAAGACTAAAACAAGCTCTGCCTTTTCAATCTTGAGGGAAAAATTGCATCAAATCGGTGGAACCCTTTAATGAAAATAACTTCTAATATATGAATATAGGTAGTCCAGATGTGATATGACTTAGTATCAGGTGAGATATTGGCCAGACTTGTGGCAATTCCATGAAGAACAAAGATATACAAAGTACATTTGAAGTGAAGGTTAATAAGACAAGATTATTAGGGGTTTTAAGTACTTTGGTCTCTAGACTTAGTGAGGAGAGGTTCAGAAAAAATAAACTAAACTTAGAAAGTCTTCATCTGAAAATGTTATTGAGCAGGTATTTGGTTATAAATCAAAAACATTTATGTTTCATGAGAAGGATTTCATATCCCTTGAAGCAAGACAAAATTATGCCAACACAATTTACTCAAAGTTCATTAATCTCGACTACTTTATATCATAGCTAAGACTGAGGTGTCTATTAGAAGATAAACCAAGGGATATTAATTTTTTTGAGTTTAAGCAAAAAAAGAAGTAGCTGTACAAAATCGAGGATTTATAATAGGCAGAAGGCAGCAGGGACAAGGAAGCTGTACTAGGCAAAAAAAAAGTGCGCTGGTTATTGCAAGGTTAGGTCACTTTGGGAGATGGTGAGGCTATCAGGCAGATTACTTAACTAGTGGTGGTCTGATGATTTCTGACTGACTGCATTCAGGTTTCATTCTGGGAGAGCCGAGACTGAATTCAGTCTTGGTTTGGTATCCTGCAGCTTAGCATCAACAACACCACTTTGAGCCTGTTTTCTTGTCTTTTAACACAAATAACCAAAGAGGAGACTCGTGATTGAGCATATGTACATAAAGTGACAAAGGTGCTTCTAGAACGAAATATGTAAATATGTAATACAAGCACATTTTTATAGGAAAAAACTAAGTGATAGTTACAATTTGGTGCATATGGGATCAGTTACTTGATATTGTAAAGGCATGCTGTCACACGCTACCAGAAAGCTTTCAAAAATAGATTGTAAGTTAAACTTGGTGTTTAGAATTTATTCAAACACATTTTGAACATAGACATAATTTAAATTAAAAGTTAAATTAGCTTAACAATAACTCTCAACCTTCAAGCAGGCAGTTAGTGAGTGACCAATTCTGACACTGAATGTGTGACAACTGATTCTTGTTGAGTGGCTTTCTGACATTGTATTTTAATTATAGGTGTGTTTAAATGAAAAATAAATAACAGGAAGAAAAATTAAAGATTGATAAAGTGATAAGGATGGTTTCATATGATAATTAGTCATTATTGCATATCTATATATATATACTATTCATCATTGAATATAAAAAAATCATTCTCTCCTGTCTTCAAAGAAACATGGTGAGATAAAGAATAAAAAGAAATATTAAATGCTGAATTGTGGTTATCATCTGTCACTTTATTTCAACAGGAAAGATATCATGTATTTTTCAAGTTATGAAATCTTTCATTTTGCACATTGTTGTTACCTATGAATAAAAAGAAAGAATACCTTTAGCAAAATTATTTGTAAAAGAATATGACTTAAGCAATATGGGTAAACTTGAAGAAAATACAGAAATTTTAGTGAAAAAATGAAACAAAAATTGTAAGAGCATTTGATTTATTTGGAAAAGAAAAAAGAGACAAGTAACTTCTCATTTTTTTTCTTAAATGTTCAATGGGTTTTCAACAGTAACAAATTCCGTTGGTAAAGTCATGCATATGGACAAAAACAAGAGCAAGACAATTATGAATATATTTTCTAAGGGAGTGCTATGACTGAATTTCCCAAAATAACATATAATAAATTTTAAATGGTTTTTAAAAAGATTTTTTTAGCCATTAACTTTTATCTTAATTCCTGGTGATAGAAAGATATTCAGATCCAAATGAAGGTACTCAATAGACACTTAAAAAAAAGACTAACACTGTTATATATTCATGCCATTTGTAACATTCCCCTATGAGAGATGATATAAAAATGGACAATGATCAGAACTTCCTTGGAAGTAGAACTCTGACCCAGCAACCAGCAGGGAACTCCAAAACATCTCTGTAGCAATTGGCCCAGAATGGCCAGGACTCAGTCATTAACTTCCAGCTCTTCTCATATTGCTCTCTCCTCCCCACCATTTCACCCCTCCCTATTCACCATCTATCTCAGGATCAGCCACAAAAACCAAATACGCTCTCCAAACTGATTACATAGCATGCCTCACGCTGCTTGTGGGCACGATTCCAGCTTCTCCGTGCCAACACTTTCTACTCAGGGCACCACTGAAGCCTTCCCTTTTGCTCACTGTAAAGTTTTTGCTCCCCTGCCTGCCTTTGAGTCTGCCAAAAGCAGCTGATGATGGCTGGCTCTTTTGATATAGCAAACTCTGAATAAATACTCTCTGCTGTTTCTTTTCTTTTTCTTTTTTTTATTGTTGTTCAAGTACAGTTGTGTCCATTTTCCCCCGCCACTAACCTCCACTCCAGCCATCCCCACCTCCCACACCTGATCCCAACCCCCTTTTGGCTTTGTCCATGTGTCCTTTATAGATGTTCCTGAAAACCCTTCTCCCTTTTCCTCCATTTTCCCTTCCCACCTCCCCCCTGTTTACTGTCAGTTTGCCCTTAATTTCAGTGTCTCTAGTTATATTTTGCTTGCTAGTTTGTTTTGTTAATTAGGTTCCATTTAAAGATGAGATCATATGATATTTGTCTTTTTACCACCTGGCTTATTTCACTTAGCATAAGTTCTTATTTAGGTGTACTTTGTTTACATTTACACCTAAATTCTTCAAAAATATTGTATTATTTCTTACTTGACTACATATCTGTAGTACAATTACAACAATGGCAAAAGTCCCTTATTTTTAATTGAAGTCCCTAAAAAGTGTTGTAACTGCTTTTCTTCCCTGATCACAGACTGTCCATATACGACTAGATGGTGTCACTGGGTGGCTTGTGAGATGTTGTCCCCCTACCTGGATTTAAACCATGTCTTAATTATTACTTAGTCCTTTGTCATATGCATTTATTTTCCCCTTTCTGGGCCTCCGTTCATCACCTGTAAAAGAAAGATACTGGATTATATGATATCTAATTATTTTTACAACTCTAAAACTTATATTTCAATCAAATACCCATTTCTTTCTCTCTTTTTTATATTACCTAAAAGACAATATAAAATTCCTAATATACAGAAATTTCCAAACCATCACTAGTTGTTAGGATACACTCCATTCAACAAGAAGGAGCTGTCATACTTTAAGTCCTCAGGACCGGTTACCCACGAATTGAATAACTCCAATCATCATCCACACATTCACTATCACTATCTTCTTAAAACACAGATACAGTCTAATATTTCAGCTAACTTACCTTTGTGCGATCCTACTTTATGCAGGATAAATTCACTATCCCTAACACGTATGTACTTTATGACATTATAAATAAATATTTGTGAATAAATTTACCATGTCTACCAAGCCAGAGCTCCTTCAGGGTAAGGATCTTATTGTGGTCATCTTTGTATTCCTAAGACCTAGCACAGAGTGGGAAATAAATACATACTTAGAAATTACTTAAGGAATTATGGAATGAAGCATACATTTACCTTCGAGTTTTAACATGATTTGAAGATTCTCTGCAATCAATGGCATTGAATTAAATTTACCCTATTAATGTTTGATTAAATACAAGTAATCATCTACACAGGGTCCTTTCAAAGAATTGCTCAGCATCAAGGCTGTAAGCAACCCCCCATCGACACTGTGATCTTAAGAAATGCTCATTTTTTCCTTTGGCACTGGTTATTCCAAGGTGTTAACAATTTCTAGGCTGTGAAACTAATAGAAGCTTATTCTTAAAGTTTTGAAACATTGTACACATACTCCAAAATGCACATATTGTATTCATTTTAATGAATAGGTTTTAGCAAGACAAATAGTGTTTCTACTAGAAACTTACTATGTAATTATTTATTTGCTTAAATGTTTATAATATTGATAGGCTAGAATATTCAGCTAAACAATGTCTTAAGTAAGAGGCATTTTTAAATTAAACTTTACAATTCATTCACATTTATTCAATCTCCTTAATTTACTATGAGAGCATATTCTTAAAATTAAGAATATGTGTGTCTCAGGCTTTTTTTTTTCCACCAAGCTTATATCTTTTGTCATGGGTTAGTGTATATAAGCGAAAGATTTTGAGATCCATACATATACACATAAACATAGTTGAATACCTAAAATATTTTATTATAACAATTGGGTAAATATTGATTTGTCTGAAATAAAATGAACGATTCAGAAAGTATAGAATTTATGTGAACCATTTGATTCGGCACATGACTGCATCATGGATCAGTGTATCTCGATATGTAGACAGGGCCATAAATAGGGAAGAGTCAGCTTTTTTCTTTTTTTGAATTTTTATAAACCTTTTGGCTCCCCAACACGAACAGGTGTCACTAAACGTACAGAGGCATATGGAGCCAATGTGGCAAGTCTGTCAGAAAAGAGATTTTCCTGCACTTCCAACTTCACAGATGTCACAAGAAAAATTCTGCAAGATGCTTTCCTCAAACTCTGTATTACCTGGTACTTCAGGCCATTGCAACTGCTGCCAAGGGTCCTACCAGTCCTTGAGTAGACAGTCTGCCATGGAATCACATAGGCATGCATATGAAACAGAGCACTGTAAGTCCTGAAGATGAAGTATATATTTCTGAGGATTGTCATGTTAGTTGGACACACTGACATGGCGGATACTTATGGATAAGTACCTTCAACAGTGTCAAATACAACTTATCTTGGAAGGAGACCAAAACAAGGGGAACAAACCACACTGAATGATAAAACCACTTTCTGTAGGAAGCAATCTGATTGTGACTAGTTACCCTAGTTCTCAGAATTTCAACAGCATCCCTCCTTCTATAAGTATTTATTTTGCTGAAGAACACATTGATCAGTGCCTTCACTTATTTTCGTTATTTCTCTTCATATCTGTTACTGATTCTTGTTTTATTTTACTTCATAAAACATAATACCATCAGTATTACTTTTGTTGACACACAGCAATGATTTTTTAAATGTAATCTACAGTCTGTAAGATCATTTTAAACTTTATAGGTAGGAACAGAGACAGCACTACTGTACAATGAAGCAAACTCTTGACGTAATCAGATTTCTGTGTCCATTCCACCCAGGGTGTTTTCTTGTTTACTGTTTTGCCATTGATATTTTTGAAGTCTTTTTCATCAAGATTCAATTCACATATGCCATTTTTCTTGGCCAAAATAACCCATCTCTTTTCTCTTTATTCTCATTGTAGTTTTCTTAGACTATCCACCAAAATTCTTATTTCTTTCTGCATTTTCCAATACACTCTTTCTCTGCAAAGTATAATTGTGTTCTTTCAGGAAAGTTGTTTAGTTCAACTGCATAGTCCTAAAATTATAAAACAGATTGTTGGTATGTTTTAATTATTCCATATGGGACATCTCATAAAATTTTCAAACATGGAATTTGAGGATTTTAAGAATCTCTCTGAAGATTTTATAAGGACAGCCATCAATTTGAATTAGGATTCAAAATGTTTGAGGGATAAAAGTGCATAAAATATACTCATAAAAGTGGTGAATTTTAACTTGACCACTAAATATTTGCTTTATTTTTAGCATAGAATTAAAAATGTACAAATTGTGACAAGGAAGACACCTGCAAAATCTAAATTAATACAAAGTAAGTTAACTAACATTGCTTGGTAAGCCTAGCAATGCATTTAAAAGAAAGAAAAATCAAAGAGTTTATTACATAAAACAACTTAATGAACTCATAAGTATATTTTGCCACTCTTTATAAATTTGCAGCTAAAATTATTCAAATATTAAAAACAAAAATATATTCTATTTACTGCTGTCATGCATGTGTTCGTATGTTATCTCATAAATTTTGACAGTAAACAAAGAGGGAGACAGTGCTTTCCCATGTTATACTTGTTAAAACAGCCTTAGTAACAGAGTCAGGATTAATGCTCAGGTTTATTGACCATTGCTGCCTCTGCATAAATTCAAACCTTTAATCTACAACCTGTTTTTAATATGTTCCAACAGAAATTTTCAACTCTGAAATGTTGTAAAGATATGTTTTTTACAATACCTCAATTCTGCCTTGTTAGAAAAAAATTATTTTATTTCCAGTCCCAAAATATATTGAAATAACAATCCTACTCAAAGCATTTGGGCTACATTAACAGTGCTAGCTTTTTAACTTTTAATCTAAATTAAAACCTATGGCAGTGCTTAAATATTTTGAATACTTGAAGATATTTGGAAATCTGAATCAGTTGCCCAACATTGAGACTCCTCAGTTACCCCCACAAAGATGAGTGACCTCCTGAAGAAACTTCTCTAACTCATACCAAAACTATTCTTAATATTATGATTTCAGATAAAATGTTCAAAACTTGAATTCTAAAATCCAGATCTCTTTTGGCATAAAAATGCTACTTCAGAGTAGTTGTCAGTTACAAAGAAGCAGAAGAAAGAAGGTGGCTTGGCGCGTTGAGTGAGTGCCTGTGTGGTTAACTGAAGTGGAGTAGCCTCAAACAGTGTCAAATGTTCCTACAAAGGGAGGAACATTATAGAAAGTAGATGAGAATACCAGTGGATATTATTCCCACCAGCAGGCAACAAACAGCTTATTTAAACACTGCCATCAAATAACCACTGTGAAAATGTACATGGCTTTCCCTCTCAAATTACAACTATTTCCAAAAATTAGATATAAATGTTAAAAATGTGAGATTGAAAGAAAGTGAACACCCTGTAAGTGAAAACTACAGCATCTTAAAGCTATGACTACACAAGTTAAACAACGGGTAAAAGTATTAATAGTCGCTTCAATTATTGGCCACTTACTAAAAAGAAAGATATATACCAGGGGCATTAAATACATTCTTTGACATAATTCTAGTCTGTGAAGGTAGTGTCAAACACATACTCTTATAAGTCAATTTTACAAGTGAAGGAAAAGATTCAGAAAGTTTGGGTAGTATGCTCAAGAAAATTTAGCTAGCAAACTGGAGATTCAAAATCTTAACTGAGATTCATCTATTCCAAAGATTTCTCCATAAACTTAAGAGGTAGATGCACAAAATTACCATATTTTTCTGACCATAAGATGCAAAACCTCCTCTAGGTTTTAGAGGAGAACAATAGGAAAACTTTTGAAGCAAAAAATGTGGTAAAATATTTAATAACATAAATATTATAATATTTTACTAAATGTAAATGTAAACAGAACTCAACAGGAGACTTAACAACCATTATTCCTCCCAAATTCTGGGGGGGGGAATTGAGTCTTATAGTCTAAAAAATACGGTATTCATTTTTATGATTGGGCCTGGAGAGGTAATACATTGGCAGAGACCTACAGTTTGTACTCTTAATGTTTTATAATTGTCTATTTAATCTAGTTTTGACAGTGAAAATTCAAAAATATTATTTGAGCGTGTATTATTAATACAATGCTGAACATTTAAAAATGCAAAATTGACAAAAAATATTTTGATCAGTCCACATACTTGTAGAATGAGTAACTCATGTCTAAGAATCTATTTTGGTACCTGAATTACTTAATTAACTTGGGTTGATGACCAAAATAAAGCCAATAATGTTCATGCAGGCACTTCATTCAGAGATGCTTATATACCACCCGTTTCTTTACAGTAACAGAGAACTAGTATAGATTAATGCTCTCTCTACTTGGCTCTCAAGAAAACTGACTGATGGAGGAGGAAGAGAACCCAAATAATTGACTCGATGGTGTAGAGCAGGCACAGTTACTTCCTTTAATGTTGCTTGAGTGTGTAAATTGTGCTGATGGCTGGGTAGACCTGTAATGCACTTAATCTACTCAATATTCAATTTGTAAAAATTTCATGAATAGTTTCTATGAAGATATAAGATTTCTAAATTTAAACTTATATATAAAATGGTTATTTCTACTTTAGAGAAAACAACATTATCCCTTTTATTTTTCTTCAAAATATAACATTAAACTTATTCATCGTTTTTATAATATCTAGTATGTGCTTGCTTCAGAATATTAGATGATTTTTGTTCTTCGTTTTTAAGTCCAAGTGCACAGAATCAAAGTTAAAAGGAGGGTTGTTAGAGTTCCTTTGAAGAATATAAAAGACTCAATTTCGCTGGCATGGCAGTGAAGTGAAATCAGAGGTTATCCACTGAAGTGGAATCGGAGGTTACCCTGAGTAACAGGGTTTTAAGGTGAAACATTAAAAAAGCTCCTTTTTGAATACACTTGTTGTGCTTTTGATCCTTTCTGAGAAATAGAAAAAAGGAGGGAGGAAAAAAAAAACGATAGTGTGCTATACTGAATACGCCCTGTGCTCCAGAAATAACTGAAATTGTGCCGCATTACATCTATTGCATTAAAAGATATAAATAGCACACACTGATGGCTTGGCAGTAGCTTAACGGTAGTCAAGTGTAAAACATACTTGCTGTCTTTTTGCACGATTTCTCAAGTGATGTGAGCAACGCAGCATTCAATGCCGTGGAAGTAACCAATTTTACGAATTCTTCAACAAGTGAAATAGTCTTAATGTAAAATATATTCTGGCAGCCACCCTCTAACTTGGCATGGTTTTCAGATAGTGATCAAATGATAGTTAATATTTGTTTTCAATATTGCTATCATATTTTCTGTGATGGTAACAACATCATATATTTAGGTATTCTGTATGGATACTGAAAAAATACATAATTGGAACACATACAGCTCAATTTTATTTTCAATCTGTAAATAAACAATGGATGAAAATTTACTTTTACAAAATTTTCTGTGCTGTAGTTTCTCTCTCTGTCATTCATGAAGAAATGATTCAAGGATAAACAGGGTTCATTGTAAGCCTGACAATCAAGAAAGTTACTAGCATGTAAATTGCCATCCCACCAAATAGGCCATTTCAATAAAAAAAAAATCCATTTGAAGAGAGAATGGTTTTAGTCCTTGTTATAAGGAGTCATGCTCATTCAAGGAAAATTGGTCTCATCAGCTCCCAGAGGAATTACTCCTCACAAATCTCTTTTTTATATTCCGAAAAAAGTCCTTTTCCTTTGAAATGAAAAGAAAAAAAAAGTAATAACTTTAGAGATCTTGAGAAACATTTTCTTAAACACTGACTGGCAGATATGTTGATGATTCTTGCAAAAAGGTGAAAATGAAAATACATTAGAGCAAAGCAGAGAGAAACCAATCACTCCTGTTCTGGCAGAAAGATCCTCTGCTGAGGTGAAGTCGACACTGGAAATGCACGTCAGGACACCAGTGTTTTTTCCTCCAAAGCCCCTGGTGAGGCCAAGGTTAGTCTCCAGATGGGATGAACATGACATTCACCTTGCCAGCAAGTGTCCAAATGCGCTGACAGAGTCTGCTTACACAACAGAATGCAAGTGTATGTGCGGCTGTGTCAGGAATTGGCAGAAAAGTGAAATATTCAGTCACAAAGTTGTTGGATTTGTGAAACTTCCAGCAGGCGTCCTGCTACTACAGAAATAAAGAAGGCTTTTTAAATTATCTTTTAAGATGACTTTCAGTTGGTGGGAGCACAGGATACCCCTTGTTGGCCGCTGCTCTGGAACCCAGCATTCAGCAGCTTTGATCGGTTGAGACTTGATTTTGCCTCTTCCAATGCCTGTCCTCGCACCTCCTGTCCTGGGCAGTTTCTCTGATACTGCCAGATAGAACATTTGCAGGAGTCCTCTAGTGTTAACACCTGAGGGGCCACCCTTTACTAAAGGGGAGCAGAAGCCAAGGGGAAGATTTTCCTCTTATCACCACTGGGGCAAATCGTTTTGAGATTCAAAATGCTTCTCAGACCTTTAATTGAGATTGTGCACTGAGCACACGCAGACAGCAGCCTCAATGAATTCCTGCATGGCACGTTTTGGTTCCCTGGCTTCTTATTCTTACTATGTAGAATAGCTTTCTTAATAAGCTATTCTACCAGCTTCTGTTTCAGCCTCTGCTTTTCGGAGAACTCCAGATAAGTTAGTGTTTGCATGTTGTTAGAGTAAGTGGGAACATTTATTTCTAAGTAGTGAGTTTTTCATAACTAACACTCTCTCTCTCTGGCATTTTTTCTATATCTGAAAAACTATGTATAGTATTGCTTTTCATTTATTTGTTTGTTTGTTTTTAATGGTTAAACCACACTAAGCTGAGCAGGTTTAAATAACCTCTATGTCTTGCCATTGTCTGCAGGACAAAGTCCAAGGTCTTTAACAGTTAAGGAGGGCTCACAAATCATTCAGGATCCCCAGGATACGTTCTTGTCACTACCAACCACCACTTCAACACACACACACACACACACACACACACACACGCACGATACTCAAATGCACAAAGCCTACATTTCACCAAAACCAAAATCAAATTGCTCTGTTCTCACAGTTCACGATTTCTCATATTTCCTGGCCTGTCGGTATTTTCTTTCTTCTTTATAAAAACTCTTGCCCATCAGATACACCTATTGTTTCTTTTGAACAACCTTCATTGGATCCTTTCATCAAAAGAATGTTAGTCAAACAAACTTAGGTGATTCTCACTGGACTTACAAAAATCTTTTCACATACAATCTTTATAATGCACTAATTAAATAAGTGTTTACTTTTTATTAGTGTGCTTTGTGTTAAACTGAGGCCAGGACCTTTGTTCTATTTACAGTTTTACCTCCAGTGCATGAGACTTGTTGCTTGATAAATATTGGAGAACAAATCAGTAATAGAAGTATGATGGTATTCAGCCTTCTTTTGGATGTCTGATCCTTCTCTAAGGTCTCATAGTGGTGACATCGGTTGAACTCACTAAAAACATGAGGCAGCGTGGCACCGTACCGTCGGCCAGCTGAAGGAGTTTGTTTTACGCTCTTCCGTTTTAGCCTCTTCCAGTTATTTTCCTCATGTAATTTCCTCATTGGACGAGCACTGACTTTGTGCCCGTTATACATCCGCACAGTGACAAACACTTGGGAACAAACATGTGGTGTGTGCTTTTCTGAAACATAGAAACGAGCCTAATGAGAAAAGCAATAATTAACCTCTGAATAATTATTGTAATTAATAATTAAAGTAAATACAATTTTATCCATTTAAAACTTGTGATATGTAGTATACAGGTCGTGAACAGCTTGTGAACAGAAAGATCTGCTTCAAAGAACTGAGGAGCAGCTTAACTTAAAAATTGACTTTTATGCTATAAGAAGAGTAAGGAGAAAAAACAGTAAAGCAGAAGGAATAGTATATAAGAAAAATCTGACCTGAAAAGAACTGATTATCTTCAAGGAATTAAAAGAAAAGTGGTGTGGATAGACCTGGTGGTGGGTAAGGGCTGGTAGGAATGAATTCACTGAGAAAGGCAAGGGCAAGGGCAGGACCACAAAGGCCATCACCAAAACTGTGTTTTGCTTGTGTTGCATTGAAAAGTTATTGAAGACCCTAAAGGACTGCAGCTATGTGATGAATACCTGAGAAACAATTAGGCTTGTTCCTCCACGGAGAATTGATGGGAAGAGATCAAGAGTAAACTGGAGAAGAAAGCAGGTGGATAAGTCTGCCAGTAGCCTTACAGAGAAATTGTACAGGAGGCATACGTTTGTGAGTCAACATTTAAATCATATTTAAAGCGAACAAAATAAATTAGATCACCCAGGGTAGGAGAGGATGAGAGAAAGAAGAGAAGTGAAAACTGTTCCTGTATATGTTCAACAAAGAAAATCTCAGCTTGTCAGAGGAAAAGACTGGAATATTCAGGGTCCCAGAAACTACAAGATAAAAGTGGTTTAAAATGTTAAGAAGCATAAACTACGTCATTTGTTCCCAAATGTCAGAGGAAGTTTATTACTCAAGTGCGTTATCTGAAGTCGGTAACATGTAGGTCATTGCCAACCTTAGAAGAAATATGCTTATTCTGACTTGGGGGAGAAGACACCAGAAACAATGATAGAAAAGAGTTGTAGTATTAATATAAAAATGCAAATTTATACTGTAAATTGGTTGTGAATTTGCCTATGAATTGGCAAATACTGAATACTTGAGTGAAGTTGTACCAGGGATATAAAAATTAGGGAAAGGAAGCCAGTGAGTCAGTGAAGACTACAGTTGACCTTGAACAACGATGTGGGAGCTCATGGATAAGACCCATGGGTAGCCAGGATCCCTGTAAAACTTTTAACCCACCAAAACTTAGGTGTCCCTTGGTGTCTGCAGGGCTTGGTTTCAGGGACCACCACACACACCAAAATTAACAAATGCTGAAGATAGCAGTATAAAATGGCAAAAAACAGTGCATACAGTTGACCTTCTGCATCATCAGATCCCCAATCATGGATTGAAAATGGTTTGGGTGTGTACTGAAAAAAAATTCACGTGTAAATCTAGCTGCACATTTCAAATGTGTGCTGTTCAAGAGTGAACTATGTTTAGAAGAGGCAATTGCCTAGCTACTTCCAAGGAATAAATATGAGGTAGTCAGCCATTGTTAACAGATGGAGAAACAACATGACAGAGCGAGGGAAGAGGTGAGATCATATTGCATTGGGGTGTTCTCACATAACCCTCATGCACCAAGGTGTTGAAAAGTAGAGTTTACCACTTCCTCAGAATAGTATCCAAATTTATAACTTCAGTAAATTCAGCTTCGCATCCTTCACATATTATTCTTATGCTGCATAGGAGATTACAGAGGATTCAATCTCTGTAGGAGTATTAAACCACAAAATTAATTTGCAGATTAATTTTAGTAAGTATCCTTGTCACAAATATTTAACTATATTTGATCTTTAACTTTTTGTGGGTTTTGTGCTTTTTAAATTTACTTATGTGTTTGAAATTCAAATCAAAATACCTATTTTTGTAAGTTAGAGTTTGATTTATGGCAGGTCAGTTTAATTTTTAATCTAGCTACATCAATTTATGCAATCATTTAAAAACTCACGCTAATTTTTTCTATAACCTTCTAAGGTCCTTTATTTGAAAAGAATATTATCACTCCATGTGCAAGTTCCTTTTACTATTTTCTAAAAGGATCAGTAATAATAAGGCCAGTTACAATAAAGAATTAGTGATACACTGAATTTTTAAGAGAGTATAACAGACATACGGTCTCTAAGGAAAAACTATACTCTTGGGAAAGGATTTTTTTTGGGGGGTAGCTTGGAGAAAATCTTACAATTGTCATTATGTCTTCAGTAACAGAAAACATTTTCTAGGAATTTCTTGGGCTGTAAGTTCCAGGCACAGGAGGATTAATTCATTGACTTTGACCCAGAACCCAGGGAACTGAGAAGAAAAAGACTCACTTTCATTCCAATGTTCTGGAGAATAGGCAATTGGACAGCAAAGTCATACAACTATATAAACTTATATCGATAAAGTAATATTAAGGAAGAATCCTCCCAGTAGTTACATGACTTGGTATTCAGCATCTCTCATTCTCTATATAATACTAAAATAAACCTTATTAAATTAGTTATTATCAATGAAAGCAAGAAGCATATGGAAAATCATTGGCAAAATGATCTTAATTTCTCTCTGTCCTTAAAAAAGGCAAAGTTTAATAGCTTCAAAAGACTTTTTTTACTTGTAACCACAGTAGAGACAACATTTGCATTAAAGTAAAATTAAGGTGATTTTCCATACTTTATTAAGGTGAGAATTTTTACCGTTAATTTAAACATGCACTCTAATATTTAAATAATCAAAAATGAACACATTACATGCTGTGGTCTTTCAAAATGCCTTTAGTTCTTTAAAAAACTTATCTACTTAGTATAAATAATACTTATTGAATAAAGTGATGTTGAAGAACAAGAGATTCTTTTTAAATATCTGCCATTTTCAAAACATAAGATAAAAATTACTTTAACAGATAAAGATGAAATATAGTTATAACATATTTTGTAACAGGAAAAAGTATGCTTAACACAGAGCTGTATATACAGGGAGATATAGATATATATCCGTATATCTATATCGATATCTAATTTATATCTATATCTATATTATCTATCTATTTATCAGAAGAAGAAGAAGAAGAAAGTGAACAGTCTGAAGATTCAAGGAGCTATTTGAAGCTAATACCTATTTTCTTCCCAAGGAGCAGAGCATGCAAATCAATGGACCAACATTGTTGGTATATTAGTCTGCTTGGGCTGCCATAGAGGAATACTGAAGACTGAGTAACTTAACATAAATACATGTATATTTGCTCTCAGTTCTCAATGCCCAAAGTCCAATGTCAGGATGCTGGCAGAATTGGTTTCTGGTGAGACCTCTCTCCTTGGCTTGCACATGGCAACTTTCTCCCCGTGTTTCCACATAGACTTTACAATACATGTTCTCATTCCTGGTGTCTCTCTTTCCTTAAGGGGAATACTTGTCCTGAATTAGAGCCCTGCCCTTATCACCACATTTGACCTTAATTACTTTCTTGAAAGGCATTATTAAAAGCAATGTGACAAACATAGGCACACTGGAAATTAGCTTTCACCTATGAATGGTTAGGGTAAAGTGTGGCACAATTTAGTGTTCAATATTTGGTAAAAAATTTTTGGTTCAATAATACAGTGAAGTTCTCAGTGAAGTAAATGAATGCAGGCTTAACAAGTAAGATGAGCATCACATTCACTTGCTGCCTCTAAACTCATAAATTGGTGTCAACTTCAGTTTTTTTTTTAATGGATCTTAAAGAATGAACTTTATTTTCTTACTTAACAATGCATATATGATGCACTTAAATTTAATTTTTAAAGGGTGTTTTAGTCTCCATTTTTTCATCCAACTCCATTTTCAATCACTATGTTTCTGTTTGTATTGACTATTATAAAGAAAGCTAAGTTATTTCTTTCCATTAATGTTAGACCTACAGATTTCATTTTGAGTGCTTCACTCCATTTAATTTAGTGCTTGATTCTAAAAATCATATTAATAATTACATCATGAAAATATGTGTTTACTTTTTCATAAACCCAAATAAAAAGATTATCTACAAGAACATCATATTAGTTATTTTCCACCTAATCTGAACCCCCAACAGTCATCATCACAAATTAGAAATTTAAAAAATTTGTTTCCAAAATCTGATTTATTTATCTGGTACAAATCAACTGAATTAATTAAAGCAAATAAATACAAGGAGGGAAGAGAATGCATACCACATTTTCCATGGCTGCATCATATACAGTGTTTCTTCTGCTCTGTGCTGTATTAAAGGAATATTGGGCAAAGAGACATGACCTAGGTGTTGTTAGAATTATTATTCAATGATAGAATTTTCAGAAAGCAGTCAGTTCCAGGTCTGATGCTTTTGTCTGCTTCCTTTATCACTATAGTGTTATTTCTGAAATGTTTACCTTCAAACTCACATGCTGGCAAATGTTGACTTAACAACTATATCTTGGAAACATTGTGATGGCCTTTTATTATGTAAGTTTTAATATATATAATTTAGTCTATTAAACATGATATTCAATATTATAATTTAACTTGCACTGTGCTAGCAAACAATGGTTTAAAATTGGTTTTAAAGAAATTTTGTTTTAGATGAAATAGCCTCAGTAAAATAGAATTTTTTCGTGTTATTATTGAAACATATCTCAGAAGTTCTTCTATGTCTCTTTTCACCCCTTGTTTTCTTTCTCTGGTGGCTGGTGATTAGCTGCCACATTTGGAAGTCAGTGTTTGGGAAGAGAAATTAATATTTTTGTTATCATAACCATAAACCTTGGTGTCACCAAAATTTCTCCAGTCGTTGTCCCTCCATCCACAACCAAAAATCACTGAAATAAATATCACCTCACCTTCAAATAATAGTTTATTTTAATATACTATGTGATACAACTAAAACATGTTCCAAAGTAACATGGGAGCAGAAAATGTGACATATAAACAGGATTGAGTATGAGAAAGAAATGAGCAATCCGGGCAAAGAAGATGGTGAGAGCACTGACACATGGGCAGGAACTAAACAGAAGGTGAAGATTTTTTATATCACCGGAGCCTACAGAGCACAATAGAGTTGGGAATGATAGGCAGGACAAAACCAAAATTGTGTTGTTCATGGTTTTAAAAAATAACACAATAGGAATTGATTGAATAATTTTACTCTAATATTACTGAATCATTTGAACTAT
This sequence comes from Anoura caudifer, assembly GCA_004027475.1. NCBI lineage: Eukaryota > Metazoa > Chordata > Mammalia > Chiroptera > Phyllostomidae > Anoura > Anoura caudifer. The sequence goes on along the minus strand of PVKU01000070.1, from coordinate 536,648 downwards.
ATCAAATAGATTCCATAAAAAGAGATATAAATATGATTAAAGAATGAACCACAATTAGGTATTTAAATCATTCTAACTGCAAGTCACACGGGGTCAATTCACTAATAATGTATCTTGTTTAGAATATCTTATAGTAAATTAATTTTTATAAAATACTCAATTTTTCAGGTAATATAGGAACACAGAATAGATGAGTTCAAGTTTTTCTAAAACCGAAAAGCCATCCTTTTTCTTGCTACTGTAGGTCTCGTTTTTAAGTTGTCAATGTAACCAATGATTTCAGGAAAAGACTCAAGGATAGAGAACAGACTTATAGCTATGAAAGGGAGGGGACTATAGGGTGAGTGGAAAAGGTGGAGGGATTAAACAAAAAAACAAACAAATGAACAAACGAAGAAAACCCTCTTAGACACAAACAACTGTAGGGTGGTTGCCAGTGACAAAGGGGAAAAGGAGATGTAGAAGAGAGTATAGGTTGGATAAATGATGAGGAAAGGAGACTTGGTAACCTGGTTTAGTAAACACACAATACACTGTACAGATGATGTATTATAGAATTATACTTTTGAAACCTATATAATTTTATTAACGAAAGTCACTCCAATAAGTTCAATAAATAAGTACAGAAATAAAAAATATTCTCTCCTAAAACTATATGGTTCACTTTATTTTAAATTTTATATCTTTAATTTAAAACTGTTTTCAAATAAAAAATTCTATACATTTGCTCTTGGACTTCAAGTTCATTGGCCTTTAGTTTTCAAAACATGTGTAGAGAGAATGAATGCAGGGTGTCTGCAAGCAGGTGCCATGCAAGGTATGTACATATAGCTGTGTCTTTCCAGCCATTTTACAGAGCATGTGTTTATTATCAATACACACTAATATGAATTCTTTGTAACAGTGAAATTCACACACTTTTTCATAGCCACTATAGACCCTAAAAGGGAAAAAAAATTCTTGCTGTGTAATAGAAACATAAAAATACATTAGCTGAGAGTTATTGTAAAGCTATTTTTTTTCTAAGCAATATATTTGGTATAATTACCTTTGCTACACAAACCAGACAAACTTAGAATTTCAATCTTTATGATAAAAATAAAACATTAATCCTTGCAAACTGGAAGTTATAAAAAGCCAATTTACTCTTCTAAAAAATTGTACTGCAATCTAATTTCCTCTAGCAGGAAGACTTGACTTGGGTGAAGGCACCGAAGATAAATATTATTAAACTAAAAGCAGACATGGAAGTAGGAAATGTTATTGTATTAAATTATTTATAAATATAATCAATATTAAAAATAATCTTCTGTGAAACAAGAATAAAATGTTCAGTTAGAGCTATTATTGTGTTGCCTCCAAAACAATATGTCCTTACTTGAAAATCAGATGGGAAAGAGAAAATGCAAAGTAAGAATGCAACAAAGGAACAAGTATATACATTTTATTTCACAGATATCAAAAGTAGTTTGAAAAGGAAATTGAGAATCCCACTTTTTGTTATCTGATAAACTTGATATTTTGGAAAATCAAGGCTTTAAAATCACTCTGAAATATACCTATATTTTCTGAATAGATTACAACTTATATTCTATTAAATGCACACCTTAAAAGAAAAAGTGCACGGAAATTCCTTTGTAAAAAATAATGGTTTTAAATAAATGGTAACTGTGTGTTCAGACCCCAGTAACATTTACCAATACCTGAAATCTTGGTCCTTGAGTTTGGATGCAGATATAGGAGAGGGAAGAAATGCTTAAGCTCCATTTATGGTGTGGTATGCACCATTTCATAAATGAGACACCCAAAAGTTACACCTCGTTGTGAAGGCAATCTAGGTGTAATTTCCCTCACAGCAAAATGGGACCACCTGGTGTATCATCATCCAGTAATGTGCTTACATCACTGTCCGTTCCCCTGGGACCACACTTGAGAGTGTTAAATTTTAGCCCTCTGAGAAAGAATTTTACATGACCAGGGGACTGATCATGTAAACTGGGGTCTGTATGTCAGGGGACTGAATCATCTATAATCCATTCTACTTCTAGATCACATTCTGGTGTCAGGACCACAGAATCCCCTGCCCAGCAGTAATAGGCTATATTCAGAGTCTTTCATGGGCCTCTCTGGTCCTATACGCTTAGGCAGAGAACACAATATGTAGGCTTGCAGTTTGGTGAAGGGGAGGCTGGCTGTTCACCAGGCCTGTAGGTGGGTTGGGGTTTATGGAACTTTAGAGATATGCTCTACACTGTTTTATTGACCATATAACTATGTAAACAGTCCTCCATAGAGAACAATGCTGGGGCTCAGAAGAGTGTGCTGCAAGCCAGAGTTCTGCATTTCTGTTCTCATCCCTGCCACACAAAGATTAGTGACATACTTGGTCTCAGGATTTATACCAGTTCATAAAGTAAATAACTCCCTTAGGACTTTAGCAGCAGAAGCCTACACTTACATGTGCAAATTTGTACTATGTGGTTGGCCTGAGGATTACCAAATTGGGCAATAATCTGTCAGTGGTCTTATGTTAGTAGTAAGTGGAACTGGCTGGACAAATCAAAAGCTATCTCTGGAAAGATGGAACATTTCTTCCCCATAAACTGAACGATGAAACTTCTCCTCCCTCCAAATCAGAAGAATATTATGTCAGGATTGAACTTGAAAAAAATAACTGTAACTATTCTACTCCATACATATCATACATATGCCCCTCTCAATCAGGTTTTGTCAGCCTATGGCCCTCTATCCAGTCATCTGTTGTACAGTAAATAATGGTTAGTAAGTTTTTGAATTTTTCAAAATGATCAAAGGAAGAATGATAGCTGTGACTTAAACATTATTTGACTATGGCATTCAAATTTCGGTATTAATAGCGCACATCTTTCTATCACTTGATAATACAGTGCCTGTGCCTGCTTTTGCACTACAGCAAAAATATTTTGAGAACCCAAACCATGCAGCCACACACCTAGCCTGGCCACTGAGGGTGCACAGAACCCCGGGTCATCTACAGTAACATTAGTTGTTATTGAGTTTTTTTCATTAGCATACTTTTGCTTTTTCAGGACTCCTCTATCCAGGCGAATGGCTTGGTTGTTCATCACAGGATCCGAAAGACCCATCAACTCTTCAGTGGAACACATTAAAAGAGTTGTACCATAAGAGTCTTTGAGTTATTCACTTCAAATCCTTGCCCCACTGTTTTCCTCACTCCTGAAATATCATACCATTCTCATTCATTCTAATCAAATTCTCACAATGAAAGGTCTATCATGAACAAAATTTCAAATTACAGAAGTACCCCTTTAACCTCAGCAGATACATTCCAAGACCCTCAATGGATGCCTGAAACTAGAGATAGTGACAAACCATAAAATTATTATGATTTTCCCTACCTTTTCACTTAAAAGAAACATTACAGCTTCTCTGTGTCATGCAAATTTCCAGCATCACTACTTTTGTACTTTGGGGTCATTATTAACTAAAATAAAGGTTACTTGAACACAAGCTCTGTAATTCTGTGACAGTCAGTCTGAAAACTGAGATGACTCCTAAGTGACCACTGGGCAGGTAGTATATACTTTGTGGATAAGGTATAATCAAACTGAATTCACTGACCAAATTATCCAGCAGTTAATTCTGCACATACTCACATAGATTAAAAAGAAATAATCACAGTTCAGATTTTATTCAAGTGCAATATAAATCAAAAGAAAATACCAGAAAATGTTGAACATTATTTAGTAATTATACTTTTTGATTTAATATCTTACAATAATTACTGTTTCCTTGATTTATTAAAAATTATGCCCTGGCTGGTGTAGCTCAATGGCTTGAGTGTGGACTGTGAACCAAAGGGTCACAGATTCGATTCTCAGTCAGGGCACATGCCTGGGTTGTGGGCCCCTCCCTTCCCCTCTCTAAAAATAAATAAACAAAATCTTTAAAAAAATAAAAAAATAAGTATATTCATTTTTAGGAAGTTAGATTTTTGATATAAAGCCAAAAAAAGAAACATTTATATGTACATATTTATACACATAGAGTACTATTAGAACTGAGTTGGAAACATGAATGCATGCATTTAGAAAATATGTCAAATAAAATTATATGGTGTTCTATCTTTGTTTATAGAAATGCCCTAATAGTAAATACATTCATACAATGCACCCTAGTGCATACATTCTGTTCTCTAATCCTATTTTCCCATGACAAAGAATCAGAGTTCTTTGAAATAAAAGATGTTTAATTTAGTCTCTGGGTCTGAAAAGTACAAGTCTATTGCACCTTGTTGTACCACAAAGCGATTAAACTTTTAAAGATTAATGGGATCACATTAAAGGACACAGGTGTCAATAAAAAGAAGGCCCCCACTGGCCAAAGTTGAGACCATTGTTGAACATCCAAACACTACTGGGAGAAGGTGATTGATATATAATATACATGAAATATCGAAAGTATGTGAAAACACACAAATTTTTTTCTAAAAGAATGTAAGAAATTAAATGCATTTCTGTTGAGTTATTCAATAATTCTAATATCCTATGCTCATGTATTGCATCAATGAGGAAAAATAAACTGAATATAATTATATCTGGCATTTCTATAGTCAATAAATGTTTAATAGAATGACCCCATGTGTGGTGATCTCAAGGCAATAAAACTAGCAAATTTTAAGTTGGAAATAATTTTGTTTTATGAAGTTATATGGTCTTAGTAATAAGAAAGAATGTAGTTTTTTTAACCAATTCCAATGCTTTAATTTTTTTCCTTAGAATCTCAGCAAGTTGTATCGTTAGAAGGATAAAGACCTTTACTTAAGAACTAGCCAATGTGGACAGAGAACAATATTTTATTAGATAAATGGGTAGTTTTTAACAACTTGAATCTGAGGAAATGGTCCAATACATTTGTCATACTCCTATTGAAATTAGGGAATCAACAATAACAAAATTCAAGATTCTACAGATCCCATATTCTTCATACATTCAGATGTAAATAACTTACTTATGAATAGTAGGGAAAGGCAATTGCCAAAACAGGGAACAAAAAAGCAGGCTGCATATTAGCTAAAGGCCTCTTGAATTGTCCCAATTAATGTAGGCTGCAACCACAAACATGAGGGAAACAAGCCCCGTGATGGATTAGCCCCATTTCAGTTTATTACCACCAATAGCTAAGATCATAGGTGCTCTCTTCACTGAACATTTCTTTACATGGGAGCTGCCAGACTGCCAACACTGGAGGAGACTCATTTGTATAAAAAAATTATAGAGAGGGAACTGCCTGGAACAACCGTGTTGACACTGTAATCCAAGCAAGGTCAGCCTGTTCCTTCTGCAAATCCTAGAGGGCACGTTTATCCCTGGAGCCTGAAGGAAACAGTATTTTTCATGGCTCTCTGGCAGCTAAACTGGAAAGCAAAAGCAGGGAACCTCATAGCATTTGCAACTTACTAATGAAATCCACAATAATGTCTGAAGAGCTATGTGGAAACACATTTTCAGGATTAGTGTTACAAACCGATGATTCACTGGACTAGCTAGCATTGACTATAGTCTGCCCTTGTTCTTTTTGTTGTTATTTTTTTCTCTTTTTAAATGTTTTTCACTTTTTTATTGTTGCTCAAGTACAGTTGTCTCCATTTTCCCTCCACTACTCTCCCCCACCCCAGCCATCCCCACTTCCCACCCTGATCCTACTCCGCTTTGGTTTTGTCCATGGGTCCTTTATACATGTTCCTGAAAACCCTTCCCCCTTGCATTATTTAGGATTGTAGTTTGGTAAACACTGGTGGAGGTATCCTCTTTTGCCTACCAGACAACTTTTGTACCTTTTTCAGTTGTCTCTTTTAGTCCCTGTAGAGGCATTATTATGACGTAATACATACAGGGTCTAGCAGAAGTAAGGCTTGCTTGAGTGTGGTTGGTAAGGGACGTGAATGTCTCACATGAGATTAATAACAATTTGAACATTTCACCTGAAATGACATATGGTGTGATTGAGTGTGATATTGTTATGTTATAAAATTACATGCTTATGATTTTGTAATAGAGGATTTTGTAATAAAAAGGGGATGTATTTATGCTGGAACCTGTATACTACAATTTTATACATACATACATACATATATACATACATACATACAGAAGGAATAATGAAGAAAATTAGTAAGTTCCAACCAAAACTTTTGCATTCACATATAACTATTGAAAAAAGCAAGCTAACAATAATTTATCCCATGAACATAATTCTACCTTAACTATTTGAGTACATGTATATTGTTTTCTTTCTATAATATATTTGAATTTATAAGTTTACTAAGTTTCTGTATAGGTGTTGAACTGCTATTCAAATAAACTTTAGAAGGCTGTATACTTATGAATCTAAGAATCTTTGAATACCCCCAAATCTGGAAATGTGCAATGTGTGCTGTGTAGGGGTGGATAGATAAAAACTTCAGGTTGTAATCATGAAGCAAATAGAACCCATAAACCAGTGTGCGAAAACCAAGGTGAAGTACAAACTTGACTTGTGGTTGGTGGATGCTGCTCTCATTTCGTCCTGCAGGCAGAATTTTAGTAAACAAGTGAAATCATATTCTTAACATATTTTTAAAAAATAACTTTCAATATGTAATCTGGTTTCCACAGCAATCCTCAACACAGGCACCTCAGTATTCTCATGGAAAAGGACTCCTGAAATACGGGCTCAGAATCTAAAACAAGGCAATAGAACTCGAAACAACCCACCATGAACAAGAGTTAGCAGGCAGAAATAGACTTCGAAGAACGTCATATACTAAAATTGCAATGGCTTAAGATGCAGATTACATGTATAAAAAATAACAATCGAGGTGAAAATTTAAAGTAGATGCTTATGGTTATTTTAGAGCTATAGTTGAACAAAAGTTGAGATGTCTTAGTTAAGTAAAATCACAGCTGTGCAAATATACTTGTTTGGGGTGAAACTAATAATCTTTGAAGTCAAATATACTCAAGCAACTAACTTCTCTAAGCCTCAGATTTCTCATTTGTAAAATTTGTACTTCTTCATTAAAAATTTCACATAAAATTTGCACTTATTATTGTGAAGATAAATAATATAATATGAGAAATTAATTAATGAAGATATTTGTCCCCAGGAGACTCATAATATTTTTAGCTTTTACATAAAGTTCAATAATAAAATTGCATTTAACCTTGAACAACAATTTTTATTGCCAACAAATTATTTCACATAGCATTAAATTTGATTTTAAAAATGAATGAAAACCCCTCATAAGCAATTTGATTTGTCCAAAAATATTCAAAGTACATTTTAAGAAATAAAAGAAATGCTGTTGACAATTTGATGTTAACTTTATACTTAAAAGTATACTTTTATGTGAAGACACACATTTTCTTAATAATCAGAAATATTTTTTCTCCATATACTTTGATGTTCTCAGTGTAAATATTCCAAAAATAGATTTATAACAGAATATCTTATTATTATCAATATTATTGGTACCATAGTCAATTCTGAGACTTCTGGACTACTAATTTTTTTCAATATTATAAATAATGATTCAGAATATCTTTTGTATATAAACGTATACACAATTATGAGTGTTTGGATGAATTTGTCATAAAGGAAGTTCTATGTAAAGGTTATTAACAATTTATAAATTTTGGGGTATATGTTGTCATATTTCACTCTCAAATCTTGAACCAATTTGTACTTTAAACACACTATGAAAAATGTTTCTTGCACCCATGCCAGCACCAAGAATTGTCCTTGAATGTTTGATAGATAAATGTCTATTTTATTTCATGCAATGAAATTCAAAGGTGTTCAGCTTATTGTAGCAGTTAGTAAAAACTGAATAAATATTTTTTGACTCAGAGAAGTGTTTGACTCAGAGAAATGATTTGATAAATATGTGCTATGTTAAGTAAATTCTACAGCTTCAAAGACATAAAATGTAAATTGTTGCATCTCCTAATAATCCTTAATCACTTCAAAGTGAATTGCTGAATAATATGGATTAATAAATTAAACTCTCTTAGTATTAATCTTGTTGGATTTAAAATATACTATTATCAATATCAAGAAAGTATGAAATAATTTTAAAAGCTTTCATCCTGTAATGTATTGGTTATTTTGTAAGATAAGTTATTAACATGTTATACATCTTTGACATATCATTTTGGCTCTCATCTTTATAATGACATAATATAATTTCAATAATATTCTTTGAGATATATGAATGAAACATACTTTAAAATGGTATATTCAGGCTCACTTCTACAGAGTTAAATGAGGACCCAACAGCTACTCTTTCAAGTTAAGGAAACACCTTTGTTAATCTCTGAAGCGCTATGTTTTATTTACAGAATAACAAACTTTTAAGGAAGTATACAATTGTTTTCCTGACTTTATGTACTTACGTGCTTTACCCACCAAAGGAGAAAACCCACAAAGTAAGTATGTTCTCACAAGGAAGCACATTAATCTAGTAATATGCTAGCATGTAGATAACATATTTTAACATAGACTGAAATCTATCAACCTAATTACATATGCTGAAAAATGTTGAGTCTACCATGAAGCATCTATTAATATATATACACCAGATGCTTTAGCAACTTGGCTCAAGTTACAACTATAGATTTGATATTTTAGAAAGTCAAAAGATATTTCTACTTATTACAGAAGTTGGAAATAATGAGTTGGAAAGGGACAAGATAGACTAATACTTTACATTAGGATTCTCCAGAAGCTAGCCTAAGACAAAAAATACCAAGAAAAATAATTGGAGGGATAAGTAACAGAATGTCAGTAGGAGCTACAAAATGATGGGGAGGCAGGGCAGTAAATGAAGTTTGTGTAACGAAGGTAGCTACCATTATATGTAAAGTTTAACTAAACCTGGCAAGGAATATTCATCTGGAGGCCAGGATAACGAAAATTCACCCCATATTTGCCCAACAGAATTGGGCTGCTTATGCACATTTTCCTGTCAATCATAAGTTTGGGATGCTTTCAAGAGCATTAATTATTGAGCTTTTCCAGTCTACCTTTACATAATTTGTAATTCTGCAAAGACTATAATAATAACAACAAAAAGACTAGGAAACCAAATTGTGGTTATTCCATGTTGAACTTACATCCAAACAGCCCTCAAAATCTCTTACTACTTCATTCTCTGCTTTCACCTAAAAGCTTTTAGGAAACATCAGTGACCCCTGTAGGACACAGATGCATTTTAGGAATATTGGTGATGCACAAGCTGACTGTCAGAGAAGTAAAAGGACTGATACGACTCTTCAAAGAAGTAGAAATAAAGGACTTTGGACTCCAGAACAAAGCAAGAATACAAAAACAATAAAAGGAAAAATGAATATGTCTACATTAAAAAATAACAAGAGATACTCCATCTGGGCTAATTCTCCAACTTTGCTCCAAGAATATTGGTACCATGTTTAAGCCACCAGTTGAAAAAAAGATATATAAAAATAATTTTTAAGGATCTACTAATGAATCAGTCCTGCCAGGTAAAGTGATAGAGTAGCAGCTTAGTCCAAACGCCCTGCCCCTGCCAAAGTGACTTGGTCAGCTTTTCATGGTCTCATTTGGATGTAGGATTAGTCGGTCAAATGTTGCAGAAATGTGAGGAATGCCAACCACAAGAAGTCACATATTAAGCATCATAAACAGTGAAGGTACTATCCAGGAAAATCATCATAAAAGAATCATTGATATTTTTACTGTTTTTAATTTCTAAATGAAAGCCCACATTTTGAATTAATAATTTGTTAAATGTTAAAATTATGGATGTAAATATTTCTTAAAATATTCACACTTTGAGGAATTTGGAAATTACTGACATTATATGTCAATAATGACTCGAACTTATATATATATAAACATAATTCTACACAAATTTACTGAATAAAAAAGGGGGACCCATAAAAAAACAAACTGAAATTGTCTTCTGGTGGGTGGACCTCTTGTAGTACAGGTGTCCCCTGCCATGGGAGTGTTCTAGGAACCCATCTGTAACAGTGCACCAACTGGTGGTGTTGTGAGAGGCTGAGTTAGGCTTCAGTGATTTTTTTTTTTTTTTGAAGACTCAGAGTGTTTACAATTTCAAGATGGGTGACTTATGAGTGCAGCTGTCCACACTACACCGATTGCTCAGCAGGTCTTGACCAAAACCAGCATGACCCTCATGCCCCATCGTCCCTATTCACCTGATAACTCTGAGCAATTGTGTTTTGTTTCCCCAGATGAAAGAAAGTCTTCAAAGGGAAACATTTTGCTGATGTAGAAGAGCTGAAACAAAAAATAGCAGAGGGCTAAAAGGCATCAAAATGGACAAGTTCAAAAATTGATTTGAGCAGTGCACAAACATCACAATAGGTGTATTGCATCAAATGGAGAGTACTTTGAACAAGACTGAAGTCTAAATATGTGAGAATAGACAACTTTTTATACATAAACTCCATTTTTGAGGGGTTCCCCACTTGTGTAACATATGCTATTGTACTACCAAGAGTTATGAAGTTTCAAGCAGTGACTGTCCAGGCCGCTTAAATTCTGAATTCTAATAATTTTAAAGCATATATAATAGCAGTAATTAACTACAACTCACTGTTACTATTATTTTGCACTTTTACAAGTGTAATGCTATCATAGGTAGTTAACTAGTTATTAATAAGAAAGAGAGCAAAGGAAATTAGATATGGAGCTCAATAAACTGAGGAAAGTGAGCCTGTTTGCTTCACCATGAGGCTGTAGTTTCACACCCTGAGACATTACATCATTTCTCCACCAACCTCCACACTCCTCCTTTTCCTGCTTTGCTACCAGAAAATTGGGTGGTAGGATGCAGAGGAATGATGCTTGGCCACAAAGCCTGCCAATCTAACTAGGGCATGGGTCTTTAAAAAGCCCATGAAAGCATGGGAAGTTGATTGGTTTTTGAAAAAGCTCCAAACATGTTAATTCTTTTTTCCACCCCACATGGAGAGAATTTGATTGACAGTAGAGTATAATAGGGCTGTGCATGCCATTGACCTCTGGACACATAGTCTCAGTTCCAAAGTGAAGACCCAAATAGTTTACAGATAGCATTTATCATTGTAAAGCTCTTGTCAAAACTACCATATTTCTTCAAGCAGAATACCAGCTTCTTCAATGATAAACTTGAACAAGACTATGCATCCTATGAGTTGTCAAGCGTATAGCTCATGGAGCTTAGTATTCAAACCACTTGCTGTTTAGTTCCTTTCAGAAGCTCCAAATAGAAGATCACTGAATTGGAATTGGTTCCAGGATCATCAAACATAGGATCCCAGCACCATTAAGTACACCAGTCTTTCCTGAGGTCAGAGGTTGAATAAATGATCAGTTGGTATTTTAAATGTATATAACATATTTGTGGGCTGCATTTCTTTTCCAAGGCCAATTAGATTATTTGTATAACTGCCAACCTGAACTTGAGGAACCCTACATTTATTCATCCATGTTGTCTCCCATCTATGATTAGAAGTGAATTTTGGCACTGTCACAGAAAAAGAAAAATATAAATGCAATCTTTAATAGGCATCCTTTTGACAGGGTATAAAAGTAAAATTTAGACTGAGACATTAGTTTAAATCTTCTGAGACATATCATAATATTTAAATCCAGAATAATACACATAACTTTGCAAAAGGTATAATGATAGAGTTTACTACTATAAAATATTTCCATTAAAATAGAAATGACTCTATTTGTATGCCAATATCTCCAACAAACTACATTATCCATATATTTAGCTGAAGCAATCTTTACCAGAATCCAATATTATTCATGTAGAATTGTGTTTAGCTGTTGAGGAAACAAAGAACCCTATAAAAACTGCAATTTCCTTATATAGCATTATGTCTATTATCTCTCACCAGCATGTGGCTAAAATGTCTATTCACAGCTCAATTATCTTTTATTCTCTTGAAAATTCATTCACAAATATGGATTTATTCTCTCTTACACATCAGGCATCATTTTGGTTACCTAGTTACAGTGCTGGGCAAAACAGACAATATCCAAGTTATCTTTGAGGTGTAGTCTACAGACTCAGAGTTTCCCTGTCACCAATTGATTAGAATGCTCTGAATCCCACATGATTTCTTTCTGCATATATTAACAATGATTGCACAGAGCTGAATCTTTCTAGCTCAGTCTCTGTGCATGTGTCACATTTTCTGTGACATCTGGATCCTATGTGGCGGTAATCAACTCTTGTGTATGGCCTATGGATTATTCAGGCTGATGCTACGTTCTGGTTGGCTTCACTTATCTCCACATCCTTTTTCAGCATATTGATCACACACAGGTAGCCCTTAGCATATGTCTCTACAGAAGAGTTGAGTTTAGATTGCAGCTTTAACAAGAATTTACTAAATATTCATGGATAATACATGGACATTATAATTGAACTTCTGGAACTGTGTGTGTATGTGTTCATAACCAAAAGGTCTAATGAGTTGAATCCAGGTCCTGAGGCATCCTGTCATAGCAGAGCCAAGCTCATGTTATCCCAAGGAGAGTGCAAAAACATTTAGACTTCTATTTCGGCCCATTTGTCGGATGTCCTCAGGAGATAACATATTACTTCCTGTACTCTAAGAGAGACATCACCACACTTATTTGCTATGCCACCACCAGTTCCTCCCAGAAAAGTCCACTCTCTTGAACCACCACCCTCATAGATGGCATAGTCCACTGAGTAAAAGAGAACAATTATAGCAAAATTCAAGAAAACAAAATCAAAACCTTTAGAATATTTCATCATAAATGAAATCATGTATAAGATTGTATTAGTCTAGTCCAGTTTTTTAATATTATGCTGTGTTTCACTTAAAGTAAAACAATTTACTTCATGCATACAAATGGCCAACAGATATACAAAAACATATTCCACTTCACTAGTTATTAGGGCAATGCAAATTAAAACTACAGTGAAATACCACTTCATACCAGTTAGAAAGGTTATTATCAAAAAGACAAGCAATAATAAGTGTTGGAAAGGTTGAGGAGAAAAAAGGAATTCTAATTCACTGTTATTGGGACTGTTACAATCACTATGAAAAACAATATGGAGATTACTCAAAAATATAAGAATAGAGTTCACCATATGAGCCAGCAACCCCTCTTCTGGGTATCTACCCTCAGCATTTGAAAATATTTACTTGCAAAAATATATGCACCCTTATGTTCATTACAGCACTATTCATGGTGGTCAAGACATAGAAACAACTGAAGTGTCCTTTGTTAGATGATTGGATAAAAAAATGTGAGATATATATATATATATACACATATATATTCCATTATATATATTTATATTCCATTACATATATATCCCATTACATATATATTCCATTATATATATATATTCCATTGTGTGTGTGTGTGTGTGTGTGTGTGTGTGTGTAATGGAATCCTACTCAGACATAAGAAGAAAAGATGAAATGCTGCCATTTGTGACAATATGGATGCCCTTGGGAATATCATGCAAAGCACAATAAGTCAGAAAAAGTTAAGAACCATATGATCTTACATATATGTAGGATAAAAAACTGAAGACAGCAAATGAACAAATGAGAAAAGCAAACACAAAAAAACTTATAGATGCAGAAAACAGTGTGGTGGTTACTAGAGTGTAGTAAAGGGTAAAGAGAGTCAAATATATGCTGTCAGAAGATGACTTGACTTTGGGTGGTGGGCATACAATGCAACATACAGATCATGTATCATAGAAATGTAGACTTGAATCCTATATAGTCTTATTAAACAATGCTACCAAGTAAATTTAATAAAAAGAAACAAATACCTATTCAACCCACATTCATTTCAAACAAAATTTTTCAGTTTATATTTTTCTCATAATCATTATGACCTCATATTCTGTACCCATCTCCTCAACCAGAAACACAATAAAATAGTCAATAATTTTATGTAGATTAAAATATAAATTTAATAGAGTAAAGGAACATTAATGTCTCAATTCCCAATGTTCCCCCTCTCAAAAGAAATTACAGCCATTTTTTTTGCCTTTACTCACCTTTTTCTTAAGCAATTCCTTTTTGTAAGCATTCATTCCGTATTAACTGAGAGTTTTCCATGTGTTAACTCTGCTGGGCATTGAGGACCTAGTTTTGAATGTGGCTCACTCTAAAAAAGCATCAAAAAAGTACAGAGTCACTTAATATAGGCACACTCACGTAGAAAATTATCCTGCTTTGTCTAAGGCCATGAAAATCAAGGGGATAATTAGTTCTGCATTTTTATAAACCTAAAGAATGTGTGATAAGCTATCTCCCACAGAGTTACCAACCCAACTGTCTTTACATCCCCATGGCAACTAGTGTTTCCCTAGAATTTAAAGAACTTTTTCAGATTTGATTCACTACATCCTGAACCCAACAACCAATTATAACATTAATTCCCATAATGAGCTTTTATGCATTTTGCTCTCATGTATTTTTTTGTATTTGAATATGGTAACTCAATTTTATTCAACTAATTGTTTATAAGATCTTCCCTTAATCTTTTATGTTTTTATATTTCATATATTTTCCAAATTTTTTGAAACAAGGGAAACTACTCAAGTCTTATTTTTTATACTTATTTTCAGATAATGTGATCCTTTGATGTCTCTTCAGAGGGTAATATAGGAGCAGTATCAAAATATTCTAAGAAACACGACTGTGTCAGCAGAGGCTTACCTTTATTTGCTAGGGGTGCTGATCAATGAGAAGATGTAACATAGTCTATTCCTTCAAATGAAAATAAACATTTCGTAATGATCTTAAGCTATTACATATTTTTCAATGGACTCTGTTTCACTAGTTCCTAAGATTCTGTTCTTTGTATTATGACAATTAAGACAAGTTTAAGGTAGATAATTGTAGCAAATAAATGTATAATTCCTAGTCTTTTTCATTAAGTTTGGTGAAAATCTTTCCTTTTTTCCCCTCTGTATTTAATTCAAACTAATATCACATTGACTGGAACAATGGTTTAATACATCATGCAAAATAAAATTCATGAAGAGAAAGGAAAACTGTTAAATAATAATTTTCTAAGAGGGATTCATATAGATTGGCTAGTTATATTCTTGTTCTTCAACTGTTGTTACTAGGACCATGAAAAGTAATTTTCAACAATTTATATGAGTCTATTTTAATTCTAAGTACTGCTAAGATTCTGATTATCAATTGTATTCATATGATTTAAATTAGTTTTGTCACTGATGCTGAAATTTAAAATATTGGAAAGGTATATTTAATATTTGTGTCAAATATCGAAAAGGTCTGGAAATACATTTCTTTATAAAGAAATATATACTAAAATATAATTGTAGATAAAGAGATAAATATATAATTCAGATTCTTCAGCCTTTTAAAAATAAATAAAATGTAAACAAAACCCAATTTTGAATAGATTAAGAGACACAAATTTCTTTCCAATGACTCAGAATTTGTCACTGGTAATGCTTATATTTCTTCAAGTTATCTCTGACTCCAAGTTATTTCTGTTTTATTTGTTTAGTTTATGGAATACTTACTTTATGTTTTCAATTCTCTTTTTCTGCAGTATTTATATCAAGCATCTCCTTTATTTCTTCATTCCTTCCAAACCACCAAAACAAGAATATAAACTTACAGAAGATATGAAAATATAGAAAAAATATAAAAATGTTTAGATGTTTTCCTTCCAAACATAAATTTTGTATTGACATCCTCCTTTTAGCTATAGTATCATCAGGCATTTCTCACTGGTTACCATTAACAGTCTTCTTTTATTGTACTTGTTAGTCTTTCTGTTCATATTTCTATTTTCTATCCCCAAATCCATGTTAAAGTTCTATATGCAAGAGTGCAGATATCTCATTTTGTGTGTAGGTGAGTTCAGCATTTATAATGTTCTTCCCTGAATCCTCTGCTCTTTACTAATACTTTCACATTCCCTACTGTTTCCTATGTATTGTCAGATGAGCTCTTTTCACTATGGATGTGAAAGGGTCCACGGTTTTCCTTTCTGCACTACAAGACAGACAATAGTTGGATCTATGAACAGAGCTTAGCAAAACAAGTACTGAGTTCCAGGTTTTTGACAAAAGAATGACATAATAACAGTAGGAAAGGTTAATAGTCATATATTTTAAAGAAAGAAAGCAGAATCTTATCATAATGTGGTCTGTCAAATAGTTATTTCATTTCCAGAGCCATGACCATTTGAAATGTTCTGGCAGCCCACTTGACCCAATAATTCTATAATCAGCCAAGAAAGCATTCCTCTTCAGGTTAGAGGAAAAAATATTTGCAGAAATGCAGGCTCAGAGTATAGAATACATTTATAATCATGTGAAGAAAATCCTCGCTATATGACAGTAAGCAAGCATCAAAAATATCTATTTATGCCCGTATGATTTTAGTATCTATGTTTTTCAGGGATATTGGTCTATAAACTTTTGAAGTGTCTTTATCTGGTTCTTAAATTAAGATAAAAATGGCTACACAAAAAAGCTTGGGAGCCAACTTCCACTCTTGAATTTTTGAAACAGTTTGAGAAGTAGAGGTGTTAGTTCTTCTTGGAATAAATGGTAAAATTCACCTATGAAGGCATCCAGTCCATAGCTTTTTTCTTATTGTTAAGAGTTTCTTTATTACTACTTCAATTTCAAATGTGCCTATTCATATTCTCTGATTATTCCTGATTCACTTTGGAAGATTTTATGTTTCAAAGAATTTATCTATTTCATCCTGTTTGTCCAGTTTGTTGGCATATAGTCGTTCATAATATTTTCTTATGATCCTTTGTATTTCTTTGGTGTCATTTATTATTTCTCCTCTCTCATTTCTGATTTTATTTATTTGGGTCTTCTCTCTTTTTTTCTTGATGAGTCTGGTTCAGAGTTTATCAGTCTTGTTTATCTTTTCAAGAACCAGCTTTCGATTCATTGATCTTTTGTATCTTTTTTTAAATAATCTATTTCATTTATTTCTGCTCTGTTATTTACTATTTCCTTCTTTCTACAAATTTTGGTTTTGTTTTTGGTTCTTTTTCAGATTTCTTTACATGTAATGTTAGAAACCTGAAATATGTAATATAACATAGTAATGTGTTAATATTTATTTGCATTACATTAACATTAATATTAATGTTTATTTGAGTTGTTTTCTTTTTAGATAGCCCTGTAATGCTATGAATTGCCTTCTTAGGATTCCATTCCTTATGCCCTGCAGATTTTGAATTGTTGTATTCTCATTTTCATTTGTCTCAAGGTATTTTTTATTTATTTCTTGATCTAGTTGTTGACCCACTCATTGTTTAATAATATAGTATTTAGCTTCCATGCCTGTGTGTTTTTCAGTGCTCCTCTTGTGACTGATTTCTAATTTCATATCATTGTAGTCAGAGAAGATCTTTGATGAGAAGTTATCTCAATCTTCTCAAATTTATTGAGGTGTTTTGTGTACTAACATGTAGTCAGTCCTAGAAAATGCTCCATGTGCACTCTGAAAATATATATATTCTGCTGTTTGGGAGAAAATGTTCTTGAATATATTAATTAAATCAATTTTATTCTAGTATGCTGTTTAAGGCTACTGCCTCCTTATTGATTTTATGTCTGGAAGACCTATCCATTGAAATCAATGGGATGTTAAATCCACAACTATGGCTGTATTTCTGTCAGTCTCTCCCTTTATGTCCATCAAGACTTGCTTTACATTTTTAGGTGCTCCTATGTTGGGTGTGTCAATGTTTACTTGGGCTGCTCCTTTTACATTATGTAGTGTTGTTTTTTTGTCTCTTACTACTTTTATTTACATAAGGTGATTATTGATGGATACGTATTTAGTGCCATTTTATTGTTAAACTATTTTCCTCTATAGTTTTCTTCTTCTTCTTCTTCATTCTCTTCTCCTTCTTCTTTTTCTCCTTCTTCTCCTCCTTCAAGCAAGCCCTTTAACATTTATTTTAGTATGGGCTTAGTGTTGACAAACAGCTTTAGCTTCTTCTTGCCTGGGAAGCTCTTTATTTCTCCTTATTTTAAATGATATCCTTGCTGGGTAAAGTAGCCTTGGTTTTAGATCCTCGCTTTTCATCACATTGAATATTTTACCCCACTCCCTTCTGAACTGAAAACTTTCTGTTGAGAAATCAGATGCCAGTCTGAAGGGTGCTCCCTTGTATGTATCTACTTGCTTTTCTGTTGCAGCTCTCAGAATTCTCTCCTCGTCTTTAAGCCTTGCCATGTTAACTACCATGTTTCTTGGACTAGGCTTCTTTGGGTCCACCTTGTTTGGAACTCTCTGAGCTTCCTGGAATTGTGTGTCTTTTCCTTTACCAGATTACGGAATTTTTGGTCATTATTTCTTCAAATATGATTTCAATCCTTTGCCTGCTCTCTTCTCCTGTTTGTAACCCCATGATTTGGATGTTGTTATGCTTCATTTGTTCCAAAGTTTTCTTAAGCTACCCTATTCTATCTATCTATCTATCTACCTACCTACCTACCTACCTACCTACCTATTTAGGTGCTCTGCTTGTTTTCTACCTTGTCTTCCTAATCACTGATTCAATCCTCTGCTTCATCTAACCTATTATTTTTTTCCCTTCCAGTGCATTTTTTTGAGATACTGCATTATTTATTTCTGACTGGTCTTTTTCACAGTTCCTATGTCTTTTGTTGTTGAATATCCTTATAATCATTACTCTAAAATCTGTATCTGATACATTGCTTGCCTCCATTTCATCTAGTTCTTCTTCTGAAGGATTCCCTTGTTCTGCCTTTTGTGGTCTGCCTCTTTGTCTTCCCATTTTGGCTGGTTCTTTATATTTGTGTCTATGTAAAAAATTGGATTTGCAAAGATTCTGGTGCACCCCTATGACAAACACTGCCTGTGACAGGCCCTGGGTAACTTGTTTAGAGCTATCAGTGATTCACAGTTTGTATATCCCTCTGTGGGGCCTGAGCGTGTGCAAAAGAACCAGACTGCACACCAAAGCTGGCATTTACCAATGCTTGGTCTGGGGGAGGGTCAGCTCAAGTCTCAGAGCTCCCAGAGATCTGCTTCTGCCTTCAGATTTTCTGTTAGGCTTAAAGAGTAAAATTCTTTCAGCTGTACTCCTGAGCAGCAGGACTTAAACACCACAGAATAGGGCAGAATAATTTCTGCAGGTGAGATTATTGCTTCCTCTCAGGCTGATGCCTCTTGGAGAGGATTGTTTTTGCCAGAGAAATATGGCTTCTGCAGTATGGGGAATGACTCTTCATTGGAATTCTGGCTGCTGTCCCCTGAGTTCTTCTCCCTGAGCCACTAACTCCAAATTATCCTCATGCATCTCTAATCCACTTTGCCCTCCCTCTGCTGAAGCCCAAGGTAAGTGGTTGCAAATGAAATTTTGCGCATTGGCCTTTTAAGAGGCTCTCTGCATCTTTAGCCATCTCTCCCTGGCAAATAGAAAACCTGCTGCTTTTCACAGCCATATGTTATTTGGATTCCTTTCCTCGTTCAGGCACTGTAGCCTTGGGAGCCCAGCTTGTGTTTTAGACCCCACACTGCTCAGGGGGAACCTCCCAGCCACTGAAATATCCATTCAGGACTTCAGCTGTCACAATGGGAGCCTAGTGATCCCTCTCACACCTTCTCCAGACTCCTTAACAGTCTTGTTGTGGTGAAGTGGTTTCCTCTGTTTGTCCTTGGTTATAAGTCTTTTCTCCAGATAGTGTTTAGTTGGTTATTTAGGATAACTTTTCTATAACTCAGTTGCAATACCAGTTTGGTCCTGAAAAGAAGTTAGTGTAGCTCCCACTTAATCTTCTGCCATCTTGGGTCTCCTAAAACTTACTTTAGAAGATTTTTTTAGGGTAAATTTTATTTCATCTGTCTACTCCTTTGATGTTTGAGATTATTTCTAACTCCATACATATCAGTGATGAGGAATTCACTAAATCCTAAGCAATGTATTTTAATCCTTCTTTCTTGAAAAATTATTTAGCTCCTTGTGACTTCCATTCCTTTAGGCCAAACAACTTGCATATTTTATTTGTCAACTCTCCAAATATGTAAAGAAAGTCAAGTTAACAAAAAATCCCAACAAAAATGTAAGAAATTATGACATAAAAATTTTAAAAGTTTTCGACTATATTTAAGACATTTTATACCATTTCCCCCAAATAAATCTTAACTTTCTTACAAAGTTTTTTAAGGGATATGTACAACTATTTAAGCTCTGTGCAAAACAAATAAAGTTTGGGGAAAGATAGAAAATAAATAGGCCTGCTCTTACTAAAATTCAACTAACTAAATTGCCAATTACACACACACACACACACACACAAACCCTCAAATGATTCCTACACCAATATTTACAATAGAAGTGAAGTAAAGAAAGCACCACCTGATGACTTGATTATATGAGAATGTGGACACATACATTATTTGCAAAGGGCTATATACCAAGTTTACGAAGTGTATGTGATTGTACAGAGCAGTGGTTTTAAAAATGTCATCCCTGGAATAGCAGGATTTGTTAATCAATTCACTACCTGGTGACTTGGGGAAACTCAGAATCTCAAGCTCTCAGCAATGGAACAGATCATCAGATTGCATTGTGGGGCCCCCACAAGGTTTTAGAAAGGATCCCCATCCCCAGTTGATTCTGAACCATGACATAATTTAAAACATTCATGAAAATATAGTCCTTTAAGTTTGGTTTATATTTACCCATTTAAAACCAGCATTAATGCTGCCAATATTAAATGTAATGTTAGATTCAATGGATATTCAAGCACATAAATGTTCCCTCTAAGAAATAAAAATGTGGTAAATATGGAATGTAAAATCTTGGATTCTCTCATCTCTACAGAAAAATCGCACTTCTCCCATTGTGGCCACTCTGCACTTTCAGGAAACAGGTCAGAATTAAGGGAAAAAAGTCTACCCTGTCCTTGGAAACATAAACATCCTTATGTATAGTGTTTCATTACTGTGGTAAATATATCACCAATGACTAAAAAATGATGTTTATGTGACATTTAGATAAACTTTTAAAAAGGAATGGATGTTAGTGCACTTCATATTCATTTGTGGTGGTTAAGTACTCATTTATATTTTTGTATCTCCTTTCTATGTACTGATATTCTGGTAAATTTCTCAGTAATATTATCTCACAAATTCTCTTTTAGTTTGTGTTTGGTCTAGACAAGATTCCAAGTGATCTTTTATTCCAACAACTATATCTCTAATTAATGCTCTATTGTTTTTCAATAACTATCTGCCCATTTTGTTTGTTTTATAATTGTTGCTCTTTTATTAGTGGAATTATCCTCCCATTTATTTTCTTGAGTATCTTAAATATATATTTTCCAAAGACATTCAAAATGTCCCATAAATTTTATTTACGAGGAATAATTTTATGTTCAAATTTTCAAGAGTATTGGCTCTTTTCCTAAATAACACAATACTTCATATAGTGAAATTACTTTCTGGGATAATATGTGTTGCTATAGTTTGAAGCCAAACATCATTTAATCTGGCCACTTCTTTAATGCTTGGGACCCATTTTCAACATCCTAGCCACCCAATAATTCTGTCAGCACCTTCACATTGTTTCAGTGACTGGGAACTCACTAAATCTTCAGTAATGCTTTAAAATATTTTTATTTATTCCTTGTGTTTCCTTTGCTTCTTTTTTTTTTCTTTGTTATAATCTCCTTTTCATTGACAATAATTTTATGGTTGTTCCCATCACTCCTGTGCTCTCCCCTGTCGTTCCAAAAGGCATTTCACAACACCTGACTACAGGGGGATCGGGGATAATACAAACCCGATCAAAAAGCCAGTGGGCAGCTTGGTTTACTTTCTGAGTGTGGCCGTGCATGGGTCTGCCTGCTTCTCAGGGCCAGCAGCTTGCTCCAATCTGTGTGTCAGGTAATTGGGCACAGTTGTGCTGTTTTGTTTCTCATCTCACTCCTTTTTCACAATGGGAACGCACAGACCTTGTAATATGTTCTCTGGCTCACTTCCACCTTTGAATGGGACTTTAGTTTTTGGGGTTTTTTTTTATCTTGCAAATACCAAATTATGAGCTATCACTGCCTGCTCTTTGACCTGAACCTGGCAGTTCTTCAGGCCTCAGCCTCGCTTTCCTCATTACAGTGCTGTTTCATCTTCAGCTCATAAATGTGTTACCTGGTGTTCTCAGTATTGCTTGAGTTATTTTTTTGTTTCATATTTTTCTATCGTATGTATTTATAACAGAAAGGATGTATCAAAGAAAAAATGTAAGAACATCTCAGCTGGAAATCACTTAATGTGAATTTCAAGTGTAAGTCATGAGTTTCTATGGGAAAACCAGGAGGTGGACATTAAATACATAAGTTAATGTTTATGTTCAACAGCAAGCTATAGGAGAGGAGCCAGAAGCCAAATGGCACTTGAAATATAGAGATATTGGGGTGCCAGGGGAACAGACCAGTCTGAGGCAGCACCTGGGACCATCTGCTGCGTGGTCAAGAGAGAGCCACGATAGCAACAAATGGCAGAGGCTGAAACATTTCCAAGCTAATTAAAGATACGCTATAGAAGTCAGTGGGGACAAATAATATTTTTAAAATCTCTATATGTTAATAGTGCAGTGGCCAACATTAATCTCTAGCCACCTCTGGTCAGGAAATACGGGCACATGATGTCTAATGTCCCTCATTAGTGAGTCATAGCAGTCCATCAGTGGGGCCAACATAACTGCCGTAGATTCTGTGTCATGGTTCTGTTATTCCACGTTGCTGCTTCTGCCACTGTTGTTTGTGTTCAATGGTCTTATCCTTTATGTTGCCCCATTTAAAGCTGTGTATTTCAAGAAAATATCCATAAGACTATAACAGTTTAAATACATTCTTTAGAGCAGAAAAATTTGAAACTGGTCCTGTATTTGAGGACTCGCCTTCTTTACCTTAGTTTGAACAAGACAGCCTGGAAATTGTAAACCAATAATAATAAACTGATCTGGCAATATTCAAGAGATAAAATTTTAAGACTGCTTCAAAGAAAAGCACCCAATATTTTCAGATTAAACAATTTTATAAACAATATATTTAAACAACATAGTGTTGAAACAGATTTCTTTGAGCTTCAATTTTATGTTTGAGATAACAAAAGCAATTTTTAGCATATTATATCAAAAACAAAATTTCTGCAAAAGGAAATTTTTCAATCATGTACTTATTTAGATTAACACATTTAAATTTTGAATATTATATGTATGTGTTTGGTAAATTTTAGAAATGTCTAACTGCACTTTAGTATCATCATCCATTTCTGAATTATTGAATACCAAAACCTATAAAAGATTCAAATGTATTATAAATTTTGACAAAAGTGATAATCTCCAATTCTTGATTATTTTTTAAAAATCAGCTCAATGAGGTATGTTCTTCAAGTGTGAATTTCTTCAGCTGTGTTGTATAGTATATTTAAAAAAAATATAATCTTCACTTCCCAGATTCCAATACTGTTGCTGCTGTGAACACCCTTGCCAACTTTGTGGACATGGTCACATGAATGAAAGCAGGTGAGGGTATCTCAGTCTTATTTCTTGCTGATGCTAAACAAGAAATGTTTTGTATGTGAATCAGAAACTCATATATTCAGGGACTACAAAATTTGTAAAATGAAGATCAATGAAGCTTTTATTATCCTCAGGGTGGGGGCAGATAGAATGTCTCCAGAAGGGATTGAAAAAAACTTTGACAAATGTACAGGCAAAATAAAACACACTTAGGTCCATTATGTGGACCACAGGTTGCTATTTTTATCCTTAATTCTATTTAAAACCTTTTGCATTGGGTTACTCTTTTATTTATACAGTCATTAAAAATTGGTAAGATTTCCATCATTACAGAGAACATTTTGTAGCATCTACTCTCACACTGTTAATCTAAAATAAATCTATGGATCTCAGACTATTTATTATCCTGAAAGCCTACATATAAAAAGGACTGACCTGTTATTGTTCAAAATAATGGTGTCCCTTAATCTTCTATGCAAGTTAACTTACAGCTGATCATATACCCAAATTTTATTTTAAAATTTTAGTAATTTAGGTGTATTATTTATTTACCTACTGTGGCAAGTGGCAAAGCATATTCATTTTTTCTCTGTTGATAGTATGCTTTATTATTATGAGCTTGGGTATGCTTAAGATGCAACTAAAATTATTCCTGTTTTGGAATAAGGTTCAATTTTTTTAAATATAATAGTGCAAATAGTTTTATCTAAATAAATTATTTTTAAACAACTATTAGTGGGTGCATTTTTACAGGTATTATTTCAGTCAAAAAGATATACTAACTTAAATGAAGAATTCTCAGATGTGTACCATAAAGAGAATGG
Organism: Anoura caudifer; assembly: GCA_004027475.1. Lineage (NCBI taxonomy): Eukaryota > Metazoa > Chordata > Mammalia > Chiroptera > Phyllostomidae > Anoura > Anoura caudifer. The sequence continues at coordinate 512,208 of PVKU01000070.1, read as the reverse complement.
TACACATCTAAGAGATAAACATACCATACCATACCGTAAACAGAATGGTATGTATCTTTTCTCTTTAGAGAGAAAATCTCTCTACATATGGTAAAAGAGATTTTCATATGGTGAAGAGAGTCAAATCATATATTTGTTGTTTTTTCAGTCCGTGTGTCATCTTGAGGCCTCTGGCGTTAGTGACTCTCAGTTTCTTCATGTTGATGCACCCATGTTAAATGTGAAAACAAAATGGAGAGGACCATTTTCAGCATTTATAAAATAAATATACAAATGATAAGTGCTTACTATTAATGCATTAATATTTGATATATTTTTATTAGTAAAAATGAATTTTGTACAACATTTATTCTACAACCTATTCATTTGAAAGAACAGTCATTTAGGTTGGAAACAACTTTTGGTAGACACAGAGATTCAGCAGTTTATCAAAATAAGTTGCAGGAAAGCCATCACCAACTAGAGACATTTACAATATCACAGTATTTATTAAATAATTATTCTCCCTTTAATAAACAAATACCTTTTGCCTACTGCAAAAAATGTTCAGTTTACAGGTATATGATAACCACCTTTCAAAAAAAGATTATTTGTGTTTTTCAATAATTTCTTCATTTGTTCAGCATATTTTGTTTTTTATCTACTTTCCACTAGACATTTGTATTTGTTTCTTAGCTGCTACAGCAAAGTGTCACAAACTGGGTGGCTTAAACAACAGAACTCTGTTATGTCACTGTTCGGGAAGCTGAAATTCCAAAATTCAGGTGATGACAGGGCTGTGATCCCTCTGAAACACAGAAGGGTGAATCCTTTCTTGCCTCTTCCTAATTCTTGGTACTTTGCCAGCAATCTTTGCTGTCTTTTGTCTTTCAAGGAACCCACTTTAATCTCTGCTTCTGTCATCACATCCTGGGTTCACCTCTTGTGTCCACCTTAATTCTGCATAATCTCTTAGATTGATAATATCACAAAGACACTATTTCCAAATAAAGACAAATAAGGAGTATTTAGATTTCAACATATCATATTGGGGGGACAAATTTCAATCCATAACAGCCATCCTAATGTTGTCAGCAGAAAGCAGGCTTTTCCGTGGGATTTCAAGGAAATCATTTCAAAAGCCCATGTGCAGGAGGTTGTGGTGTGACAAGATGATGTGTTTGGGTGGAAATAGAAGCTGTCCCCTTTGTTTTGAGTGTTCCATTTCCCTCTGTCCTACCATGGAAAAAGTCCACCCTTGTCCTCAGCAAGGCCAAACAAAAGCCAGTGTCCAGAGTTTCTGCCTCAGCTTACTCCTCTGTCCTTTGGAACCCATGCCAGCTGCTGCCAGCATCAGTAGCTGCTAGACCCACATGGTCACAAGAGAGAGCATGTGAATGCATGAAGAAAGCACAGGTAATAAGAAAAATGACAGATGATGATGATGATGATGATGATGATGATGATAGATAGATGATGGATACATAGAGCTGTTTGTTTCCCTGGTATGATATAAGTTTGGGCTTGGTAGACAGCAGGTGATTTTTAACCTATCAACTTTCCAACTTTCCTGGGCTTTTGATAGGCCCACCTCCCAACCAATCCCTTATTTCCCTAGGCTAGACTGACAGGCCTCTTTGGGTGCTCCCCAACAATCTGGTAATAGAGAGGGGAAGGGAGAAGTATTAATACCTTGGCAGATAAATGCAGTAATCCCTGGGGTGTGAATATCTAGCTTCCTGGTGAAGCAAGCAGGCTTATGCTCCCCAATTTATTAGGCTTAATTGCTAATTCCTTTTGCTATCCTTTTTAATTATTAGCTAACTACTGACAATAACACAATGGCCCACAAATGTGTGCCATTTCTGTGTGCAAACATATTCACCTAATCACAATATCCCCAAAAGCCCAAAAGTCATAAATTTCAACCAAATTAATTCAAAATTATCAAATAGTATTACCTACATTATCTGTATCAGCTGTGGCTGAGACTCAGGGTATAAATTTATCTTTGTCAATGGAAAATAAAAAATAAATTTTTTGCTTCCAAAATACAATGGCAGAGCACCCACAAGAAAGACAGCTCCACCCCAAAGGGGATAAATAAAAAGAATAAAGAGCTCATAGGTCCAAAGTAAGATGACAACTCAAATGATTTCCATTGGATGTTGGGGCCATAGAATAATCCTCTGTGGATGAGCACTCTCTCCTCCAGGACTGCTTATGAGGGGGGACTTGCCCCTGGTCCTCTCAGGGTGGTGGTCTTATTCCCTGGGTTCCTGCATCAGCTCAGGCTATTATACCCATGGCTCTGCCCTCATAGTCATTCTTTCTTTTTTGACCCAATCTCTGTCTCTTGCAGGCCAGAATAGTTGCGTTTCTATTGGTATAAAATTCTGAAAAGTTTGCCTTTCTCTTGTAGAATTAATGACAGTCCAAGCAAAGAAGGCGTTCTCCTGATTCTTCCTGGGTGACTGAAATTCTATTACAAGTTCATTACTTACAAGTACTGCTTTTCATTCAAAACTCGAATGTAATCCAGCCAAGTTCTCTGCAAAAAATATTCTTTCCCACAGTGTCCAATAGTATGTTTGGCATCACCTTTTATGACCCAATCTCACCAGGAAGACCTTTTTAAAAATATATCTTTTAATTGTTATTCTTGTACAGTTTTCTGTCTTTTACTCTCAATCCAACCCACTGCCCCAGCCCTCCCCATCTCCCTCCCATTTCCACCCCCCCCCAGTTTTTGTCCATGTGTCCTTTATTCTTGTTGCTCTATACCCTTCCCCTTTCCCCCTGAAATTCCCTCTCCTCTCCCCTCTGGTCACTGTCAGCCTGTTCTCAATTTTAGTGTCTTTGGTTATATTATGCTTGTTTGTTTGTTTTGTTGATTAGGTTCCTGTTAAAGGTGAGATCATATGGTATTTGTCTTTCACTGCCTGGCTTGTTTCACTGAGCATGATGCTCTCCAGTTCCATCCATGCTGTTGCGAAGGGTAGGAGCTCCTTCTTTCTTTCTGCTGCATAGAATTCCAGGAAGAACTTTAACATCAATATTTCTACAATAATCTCTTAAAAATTTAGTTTTTCCTATTTTGTACCTCAAAAAATGTATAGTCTCTATCCACTACCCAAGTCTATAGCCAATTTCACATTTTAAGCATTTATAATAGCATTCTAGTTGACGCTGGGGAAGAAAAATATAATTTTCCACATAAATCTTACAATTTAATTTTTCATAATTTCTTAACTAATTTGCCTAATATAGGATAAGGATAAAATTACTGTATAAACCATTACATGTAGTCTTGAAATTGATAAAAAACCTTATTCCTGCAAAAGAAACTCTTTACTGAGCATAGTCATATTATTAATAGTAACTACTAGTTATTTAAATTAACGCTTACAAGAAGCCAAATACAAGCCAAAGGCTTTACATAGTTAAAATTATCTAATTAATATTAACTCTTTCATGATGCAGGTATTATTTCTTGCATTTCAGAAATGAGTAAACTGAGGCTCAGGAGTGAGCTAGTTTGTTCAAAGTTACATAGCTATTAATTTTTGAAATGACTCTGCCTTTTTAGCCTTCCCTTTGACCACAACATAACAACAAGCCCCTCCTCACAAATAAAACCCAGGTATCTGTGGCAATACTGGAAGTGTGTCCCTAAATCTTCCTTCAAAAAGAACTTGCCACAAACTCCAGGATTCATACCAAGGCTGTGCGTGTGAGGTATTCACCAACGAAGCATGGCAGTGGTACCAGAGTCCAGGTCATTCACATCCAAGCAGGGAGTGGGCTCTTCTCAAGGGCAATCTCTTCCCTGAGGTCCTTCACTGACCTACCTGAGAAATTCTCTAGAGGAACTACAGTTGGAGGTTCTTTGCACTTCGTCTCTTCTCCCACATAGGCTGGTAGGTTGCGTACCTGGGCCTTGCTCTAAAAACCTTCCCTGCCCACTCCTCACCGGCTCCCCATTACCAGTCACAAGTGTGCCCCCTTCAAAATCATTTGCATTTCTAATTCCTTCCCATATACTCAAACTGTCAAAGTATTTATAGTTACCATATTTTGCCATGAATAATGTGCATTTTTTTGCCCACATTTTTGAGGGAAAAACAAGGATGCACATTAGATGTGGATATAATGATTACATACCATGGTATGATAAAAGGGCATTGTAATCCCATATATAATGAATACAAAAATCTGACAAGTTAATTACAGCTAACTTTATTTATAAGTCAAGTTCTACATGCAATCAATTTCCTTCCTCCTGCTAAATTAGAAAAGTTTAATGCTCAATTAAATGTTAACAGTAAGTATTTGATGGTACTGAATAATTTCATATATTTAAATTGGACATGGATTGGGAAGTTTTGTCCACAGTTTGGCTGATGCTACATCAATGAAAGCACATCATAATCAAAAGTCAAAAAACTAGACATTTCAGCTCAGGAGCATCCCAAAATAAATTCTTAATGCAGTCTTTGGCAGCATCTAACTTCGTCAAGTACTTTTTCCTGTTCTGCTGAAGAACTTGAATGTGATTTTTAAATGTGCCCTATAGCATGTTTTTGATTTCTTTGTCTAAAAAAATAAAAATAATAAAATTTTGGGAAGTGTCAAACCCCAAGCAATCAAGCTCTGTGTAGTAGAAAGACACTTTTAAGAGCTTCTATGTTTCTAAGAAATCTTTTTCTGAGCATTGAAATTCATGATAACTTACCTCTGAAATAATAGATTTCAGTGACTTTAGAAAATCAATATGTCACTTATAGGCATTACATTACCAAGTCATTTAAAATCACAAAAAATCATCAGTGCTGGTGTTATCGGTATTATAAAGAAATGATATCATCTCATCTTTCATATCATAGCTTACAGGGACACATTTACTTTTGCTGGATAGCTCACATCAATATATTTCCTTTAACTAAAAATTTAAAACACAATATGTTTGGTATTTTCTCTAACTGTAAATCTTCTGTACATTTACAAAAATTCAATTTTCTGCCTCAACAAATTTTTTAAAAACGAGATTGAATAATATCTGACCAGACTTTTCTTTAAGGACTACTATTCTCTTATATTTATTTTCCTGTTAATCACAATTTATGGTATTTTTACTTCCTGAAATCACCAAAGATTTTTGCTATACTGAATATATGAGGAGAAATTTATATTATCCTGATGGTAGGGTAACACATGCCCATGTTTACATTATTAAACATAATAAAAATGCATTCTTATTCAATGATTGTTGTTTCTATAATTAACCATAGGTTATTATTTTAATATATTTAAAATAATTAAAATACTGAAGACTTTTTGCCTTTTGTTTTATAATGATTGCAACTTACCCAGAGAGTTAAAAGTTTCTATTATAAGCATCTTCTATTACTATCATAGAAAGAAATCACAATTCTAACATAAACTGATACCCAATTTCTTAAGTATTCTACTTCAACTTTGATTGATAATGGGGTAATTTTTAATGAGTTGGGGGATTTTCAATGTAGTTCAATTGTGAAAGTTACATTTTAAATATATAAGAAAATAATTCAAATAACTCAAAATAATTTAGAAACAGTAATCTCAGAAAAGATTGCCTCTAATTACTGTCACCCAAACAGGAAACTTCTTTAAAGCAATGAATATGTCTTCAGTATTTAGTTTATGGTTTATCAAAAAATGAATGCCAACTGTTAGTTGAATGGTTGCATGTACTAATGAACAAAATATTGCATATCAGAGCTGATCTCCTTGATATTACTCTTTACCTCTTATTTAAAATTATTAATAAAATGTCTGTTGTTTTTTTTCAAAAATTAACTTCTTATATGTTTATTACACAAGAAGGCAATCATACTGTCTTGAAATTAAATTTCTGCTTAGACAAATCACTTCTTTTTCATTTATGTGTATGGCTTTTTGAGCCTCAGTAGCTGATTCTAGTTGTCTGGAATGTGTTAAGCTAATATGTGAATTTACATATTATATCACCTTAGATTTATTGAGCAATTCTTTTACAACCTATACAAGGCAAAGGGAGAGAAAGAAAATAAATAAATGAGAAATCTTTCCTTGCTTGTGACAAAATGCCAGAAACAGAATTTTAAATGTGAATGAGAGTTTAGATGTTATCAGGTTAAAACATCATTCTACAACACAGAATATTAAGATCTGTGGAGGTGGCTAATTCAGTTTTTCTGAGTTGGCTCTGGGCTGATCCTGAATTTAGCCTAAAATCAATTTACCCACACCGGGTTAATTTACAGTGAATTAATTCCTTTCTACTTCTTTTCTTCTACATTGAAGTGTCCAAGCAGTTTTTCTTGTTGGGCTACAAGTTTTCTACTATCCCCAATATTCTAGAAAATTAGACTTATTTTTTCTAGAAATGTCTTGCTTTATGCACATTTTTATTTTGCATTATGTACTAGCATGATTGAGATTATTTGGTATTTGGGTGTGCTTCATAAAGAGTCATGTAACTACTGCCCTCTTTGATGATTCACTGGGGTTTAGGTTTATAGGGGACTCATATATGTTTTGGCCAAGAAGTAAATATTTTTCAGTTTCATTTTGAGTCGTGGTCAGTTAGCGCAAACTGAAATTTTTATAATGAAATTACAAGTTTAAAAACACTATTATATAAACTTAATAAAATGATTAAAAAATATAGTTTTATAAGCATAGAAAATCTCTCAGAAAAAATAGGTGACTCATATTTACTGTGTTTTGTTAGTTTATCCAGAATAGTGTTGTGCTTTCAGATGTATATATATTTTTTAATAATTAAAATTTAAAGAGTGAGCAAAATTCAAGTCAACTCCTTCACAAACAGAAATAATTGGCAGTATTATGGGTATTTAAAAATAATTTCTTTGTATCATTTTAAGTGAAATAAGTCAGGCAGTGAAAGACAAATATCATATGATCTCACCTATAAGTGGAAAGTAATGAACAAAACAACAAAAAAAAAAGGAGCAAAATAGAACCAGAGACTTGGAAATAAAAAACAAACTGATAGTGACTAGATGGGAGGGGGAAGGAGGGTAATGGGGGAAGGAAGGGGAGGGGGCAAGCCAAGGAACACAAACAGAGGACTCAAGGGCACGGACAATGAGGGGGATAGGCTGTGGTAGTGAGGGCGGATGGTGTTTTGGTGAGCAAGGGGGGATGGTGGGGCAACTGTAACTGAACAACAATAACAAAATAAATAAAAATAATTTCTCTGTAAATACTGTTTGCAAAGCTAAATTCAAATTGTAGGTTCAACTTAATACCCTTAATACTTACTGTGCATTATATTAATATCAGATTAATGCGTTCCATTCGTTTAATTACAACTCATAGCAGGTTCCATTCTATGATGCCTTTTTATTTAAGGGGTATCCTGTTATCACCTGGTTTCATGTTCCTCAACAACATAAACCTCTATTATAATACTATTCTTCACTCATTGCTCCCACAAATTCTGTAACATTTTCATTTACATACAGGAAAAAGGCCAACCCCTTTTCTGTAGAAGCCAAAAAAACAAACAAAAAAAAGTAAAACACTGCCTAAGTGGATAAATTTGTCTAGTTTAATTTTCGTAGTGTAAGTTTTATTGTTCAGACAACTTTATTTTTAATAAAGAGATCATTTTGATATCCATATGTCTCTCTTTTAAACTTTTCCATTAATTCCAAATTATATTGAGGATGAAGATAAGCTATTAAGCTTCTAAAAACAAATAACATGACAATATATTTATATTTATTTTATATATGTATTGTTTTTCAATGTTAAATACTCTAAATCTGTGTTAAAATTTAAAAATAAATTATTGTATGAATGAATATTTATTTATACTTAATTCCAGAAGGAGCTTATTATGCTATGAGGATTTGTAAGATCTTATCTTATGTATACTATATAAGATAAATAATATACAATAAATTTAAATTATAATTTAAATAACATTTGAAGTGATTCTCTGTTCAATATCCTTATTTAGTTGATGTATGCTATTTTTGAAAACCTTGCTAAGTTGAGAAATATGCAATTATTCTTATCTGCATTATATTGATTAGTGGCACTGTAAAATATGGAATGATTAATTAGCAATTTTCTTTTTTGTGACATCAAAATTTCTAAAAATAATGAAAACACCACTCCAGCACCCTTATGTTCTCATTTTGCTTATGATCAGAGTGGTTTGTTTTTTAAAAGACACATAAAACGTGTCTGTATATATGATTATTTGTGTGTTACATTGTTTCCAGTTATTACATTTGTGTTTAAACAGAAATAATGTCTGTAATTTCCTGTGAAAATTTAAAATACCCTCATAGCTATTTTTTCAATAAGGTGATTCATCTAATCACTATCTACCAATTTTATTATTTATAAATTATTTTTAAAATGTATTGTGAATTTCTTGTGAAAATACTACTTATACACTCATTTTTAATTGCTAATGTTATTTTTCCATTTGTAGTTCTCTTTGTGAAATTCCTATTTATTTAACTTTTCCAGTTTTTCAACCAAGCTAGCATTCATTTAAAGTTTTCAAATACAAAATTAATATTTTGACTTCTTAATTTTCAAAATATGTTGTTATTCATTTCTTTACATTTATTATTAACATTTGTAAATGGTAATAATATGTCTACACTTATTGTAGGATTTTTTATGCTTGTCATACTTATGACATACTTTTCCAAATGAACATGGTAAATTATAATTATAATTTCATTCTAGTTTTATCCTCTTAATTTTACATTCAACTCTTTTATTCAATGAATATATATTTTTGGTGTTCATATGATGATCAGTTTCATTTTAAATAATCATTAATTTACAGAATAATTCCTACTTATGTGAAAATCTTATTTAGTATATATTCAACTGATATTTATTTAAGGGCCAGTAACTTATATTTTATCAATTACATACTATTAATTCAGTACTGTGCTATTTTAATTAAGGTTATTATCAATTGATTATATTTTTCAATTCCATAGAAAATACACACCACACCTGCTCCATTGTATTTCTAAAATTTTCCTTTCATACATGTTAATATATTTGGAAAGATACCAAAATCTTTTCATGTAAACATCCAATTTATTTTTAAAATGTTAGATCTAAGTATTAGATATGTTCTAAGTATTAAATCATATATATTATAACTTGCAAAATCATTTATTTTCTTATTCATATATTTTATCATTATATTCATTTTGATTATTGGATTTCTAATATATGTTAACTGAAAATGATTTCAGGTGGCTTCAAAATCAAATATAAACGTTTACTTTTTTCTTTTTCAAGTGGGCAGAGAAGATACTCAGCAAACCACTGTTAAACCCACATTAATATCCACTAGAAAGAGAAAATTACACACTGACTTGTGCTATATAGGTCAGAAAACAGCGAAGAAAAAGATCAACTGAAGAAACAATGAAACTTCAGAAGAAGTAAGAAGACAAAATATGATTCAAAATAATGAGCCACACAGAGGAATAAGAATGAAAATCTCCTAACTGTGTAAATTACTGAAGCAACATAAGCATAGAATATACAAAATGAGAATATGCAGTTTTATAGACAAAATCTATTAGATTAAAACTACCATATGAGGTGAAAAGTCTATTTTTGAATTATTTGAAAGAAGTATAGTGAATATGAATACCAAGGTAAAACCTGCAAATATATTGGCATTTATCTAAAGATAATATATAAAGAGATAGCAATGTATTAAGATATTCAAATAAGGCATTGCATAAAGAAACACTAAAGAATGTATTATGGAGTTTAAAAGGAAAAGACACAAGTTTAAATGATGAGGAAAGAGGAATGAATAGAGGAAGAGGGAGAGAGGTAAGCCACAAAAAAATCCAAGGGTCAACATATTTACAGTTGAATAATTCGAAGGACATTTGGGGACAATTTATTACTAATAATACCAAGTTGAATTGAAAACAATCACTGGGTCACCTAAATCAAAGTATATAAAATAAATTAAGGAAACATGAAATAAAACATTTGAATAAGACCAGCATCTGTTGATAATCAGATGAACACAAAATTATCTTTAAAAACTCTGTAGCTGTACTTCATAAAACTTACTTTTAACAGTGAGAAAAACACATCTGACTCCCTGTTCCACATGTAAGGAGCTGGAAAATCCCCAGTCCATCCTAAAAATAGCTGAACAGTATTTAAAATAAACTCTTCTTGGATCCTTAGGTGAGGTGAGTACACAAGGCAACCCACTGCCCCCAAAATTAGTGAAACAGATGGAGAATTACACAGCAGAGTCCCAAGCGGAAACTCCTGTGGGAAACAGTGAGAGTGGTAGGGAAACCCAGAACTGTAATTTATGAATTGCTGCAGGGTCTGGGTTGACAACTCTGAGAGTTAAGACCTCTGGGAGATCCATTCGATGGACAATGAACTACCACTGCAAACTTATTAGAATGGATGCAATAAAATTTAAACAAAAAGAACTGATGATGACAGTACCAACAGCTAGCAAGGATGCAGAGGGACAGGAACTCTCATTCATTGCTGGTAGGGATAAAAAATTGGCACTGTCCACCTTGGAAGATAATTTGCTGGGTTTTTAGCAATCTAAATATAGTTTTACCATATGATCCAATAATAGTGCTGAGTATTTACCCAACAGATTTGAAAATCTATGTTCACACAAAAAATCTGCCCATGACTGAAGGCAAATAAGAAGTCATCCAATAGGTGAGTTAATAAAATGACTATGTTATATTTACATAATGGAATGTTTTCAACAGTCAAAACAAATGAGCTATTAAACATGAATAGACTTCAATGGGCCTTAAACAAGTATTGGTAAGTAAAAAAAAAGCCAATATGAGTTCAATTATAAGACATTTTGGAAACATCAAAGCCATAAATACCAGATCAGTGATTAGTTATCACAGATGATGTGAACATGGGTAAGGTGAAATCATGAAGTACAGAAAATTTTCTTTAGGTTAGTGAAAATACTTTAAATGATACTGTAATGATGTATACATAGCATTAAGCATTTATCAAAACCCAGAGAACTTTATCACACAGGAAGTAAACCTTAATGTTTTGGGGTTATTTTGTGGTTTACAAAAATTCTTATAGGATGTTGGGGAATGTGGAAAAGAATGCAGACCATGACACAAAATCTAGCTGTACTACAACTGTATGCAATGACTTTGCTGAAGCTGATAGAGGGAAATGGTGCTAAGATATAATATTAGAAATGTATACAACTAAAGGCAAACCAATGTGCACATAAGTACTGTATTCTAACCCATAAAATTTTCTCCATGAGAGTAGAGATTAATGCTTCTAATGAAGCTATAAATGTATACTAAAATTAGAGAATAAAGTGGAGGCTGGTTGGTGGAAGACAGTTTACTGACTGTTGGATTGCAAATTACAGATAAGCAAGGGGAGGAGCCTACTGTGATCCTAGGGATAATTCATTAGAGTCAGAGACATCAGTATGAATTCATGCTCAGTTTAATAAAGGTGCAGATGGTTACATTAAAATATTTGTAGCTGTGTATATATCAACAGGTTTGTTTACACAAACTTATTGCCTTGCTGTGCCAGCTGAGAATGTCTAAAAACAAAGACACCCCAGTAGCAACAAGGACACACAGCACTCAGAACGTGGTTTCTACTTCCATTCTTCAATAAAAGGAGTTGGAGACCTTTAAAGAAATAGATGATTCTAGGACTGGGTTATGCAACATACAAGAAGAGAACAGAGCATCTTATAGTGTAAGAAAGCAAAGAAGAGCTAAGGGAGAAAGAAAAGTATAGAAGAAAAATACCATGAAATGGAGGTATTTCAAAGAGACAAAGGACCCAAATCAAGGGGAAAAAAATCCCAATAGTTAAAACTGGAAAAAATTGGGCAGAAAATACAAAAAGTTGTATTAGATTATATACCACAATATAAAAAAAATCCACAAATCTATATTTACATAAATGAATGATTGAATAAATAAAGGAGTGAGAAGAGAAAAAAATCTTCCATTGAGAAGCTTTCTGAATATTGTAGGTAAATACTCTGCTCTCAGAGGGAGAGCATAATTCCCTCTTCTTAAGTGTGGGCTGTACATAGTGACTTCCTTCCAAAGTGTTCAGTGCGGAGAATGTGACAAAATAAAGCTCATAAACACTACATCAGTCAAGAGATCAAGGTCAATATCAAATGAGACAAACCATGGTGATAGTATTTACCCTATATATGATATGATTAAAATGACATTTTATCTTTATGGATTTCCTCTCCAAAACACATAACACCACAGTGTAACCACGCCAAAAACATTTTAAAATTTCTGATTCTGGACAGGCATTGCACACAAAAATAAAAGTAACAAAAACAAAAGTGATCATTTCTCAAAAATGTGAAAGTCATCAAAAAGGAAAAAAAGATGGGACAAATGTCTCTAAAGAGACATGATGGAATAATAAGGGAAGAAAGAAAGGAAATAATGTAAAAACAGGAAATTTTATGAAGTATAAATTTTAGTTGTTAATAATCTATTAATATTGGTTCATTGATTTAACAACACATAAACTTGGTGTAAGAGGTAAGTGAGCTTTCTGTACTATTTTCTTATTTTTAAGTAAATCTAAAACTGTTCTATAAAATAGTAATTTAAAAGTAACAAAAAAGTGGAATCTCATTGTGGTTTTAATTTTCATCTCTTTGATTGCTAGTGATGCTGAGCATCCTTTCATATGTCTCTGGGCCCTCTGAATGTCCTCCGTGGAGAAGTGTCTGTTTAGGTCCTTTGCCCATTTTTTAATTAAATTTTTTGTCTTCCTGGAGTGGAATCATGAGAGTTCTTTATAGATTTTGGAGATCAAAGCCTTGTCCGAGGTATCATTGGCAAATATATTTTCCCATAGGGTTGGTTCCCTTTTAATTTTGATGATGTTTTCCTTGGCTGTGTAGAAGGCTTTGTTTGTTTGTTTGTTTGTTTGTTTTTAATTTTGATGGAGTCCCATTTGTTTATTCTCTCCTTTATGTCCCTTGCTCTAGAGGACAGATTGGTAAAAATATTGCTGCATGGAATATCAGATTTTCCTGCCTATATCTCTTCTAGCTTTTATGGTATACAAACATATATTTAAGTCTTTTATCCATCATGAAATACAAATTAAAACTCCGATGAGATACCATTTCACACTGATCAGAATGGCCATTAGAAATGAATCAGCAAACAGATGCTGGCAAGGGTGTGGAAAAAAAGGAACCCTAGTACACTGCTTGTGGGAAAGCAGACTGGTACAACCACTGTGGAAAATAGTATGGAATTTCCTCAAAAAAACTAAAAATGGGAATGCCTTTTGACCCAGCAATCCCACTGCTGGAATTACACTCGAAAAATCCTGAAACACCAATTCAAAAGAACCTGTGAACCTCAATGTTCATAGCAGCACAATTTGCAATAGCCAACTGTTGGAAGCAACTGAAGTGCCCATCAGTAAATGAGTAAATCAGAAACCTATGGTACATTTACACAGTGGAATTCTACTCAGCAGAAAGAAAGAAGGAGCTCCTGCCTTTCACAATAGCATCTATGGACCTGGAAAGCATTATGCTAAATGAGATCATCCAGGCGTTGAAAGACAAATACCACATGATCTCACCTGTAATTGGAACCTAACTAACAAAACAAATAAGCAAGCAAAATATAACCAGAGACATGGAAATAAAGAACAAACTGACAGTAATCAGAAGGGAGGAGGAAGGAGATAACAGGGAAAATGGAGAAGAGTCATCAAGGAATGTGTATAAAGGGCCCATGGACAAAGCCAAAGGGGCGTAGGATTGAGGGTGCGGGTTAGGGATCCATGGAGTCAGGGAGAGTGGTGGGGTGAAAATGAAGACAACTATCCTTGAACAACAATAAAAATAATAAAAAAGAGAAACAAAACAAACTTACAGATAAGTGTAATATCAAAGCCTAATTTTCTAAAGCAATATTAAACTTTTTACCTTCCCAGGGGAGTGGAAAGCTCACCTCTCTATCTTCTTACTCTTTCATGCAATTTGCTTTACTGCTGTTGCTTCCCAGAGGTAGAAACAATAACAACAAAAAGATATAATAGAAATATAATTCTGACACTTAAGAGTTCATAAAAGAGGGGAGAAATGAATTTGAAATAATGGAAAACTACTTTAAGAATAAAAATTTACATTGTATATGTGGCCAGTATATAAAAAAAGGGTATTATTTACACTATCTCATGATAATTTAGTGACTGTTGAGATTGTTTATATTACATTTAATATAACATAGAATAAATTCATTTAATATTTCTGGGACACCACTAATAAACTCACGTAGTTTAACATTAGATGTATGACTATTAGAATGATGGATATCTGCAAAGTTTAGAGAATAAGATTTTCAAAATTACCCTACACCATTTCAGGTTTCTTTAGAATATTAATTTCTCTTTAAAAAGAAAATTTGGAGACTTTTGTCTCAGTAATAAAAGGCAGAAACATGTAAGAAATGTAGTGTTCCATCCAGTATGGTAATATGTTTTTTGAAGACTGTTTCGCACAGAACATAGTTTAAATCCTGAGTACACATGAGACAGCAGTTGGCATGTGCTCTTCAGTTTGACAACTCATCTCAGGCTTTATACAGATCAACACATCTTTATTCATCCATCAACCAGTGTCATTGCTCAGAAGAGCCATGTTAGGTACTTGTGAGAGGTGGAGCAGTAAAGTAGAAAGATTATATAAAATGTAGACTGTTAAAGTGGCATACATTTTCTGATTTCCTTTTCTCTTTCTCCCATAACAGCCAAATGGTAATTCCTAAATTAACTTGTTAAAATATTTATTTTTATTCAGATAATAATTATTTTGTAAGCACTAAATATATGTAAGATATCATGCTTGTTCCTAGATTTGCAGAAATATATACATTTTTCATTAAAGATACATGTTTCCTTAGTCACCAGAGGGGAGAGAGGAGGGAATTTCAGGGAGAAAAGGGAAGGGTTTGGAGCAATAAGTATAAAGGACACATGGACAAAAACTAGCAAGGGTGGAAATGGGAGGGAGGTGGGGAGGGCTGGTGTGGTGGGCAGGGATGGGAGCAAAAGACAGAAAATTGTACAAGAACAACAATTAAAATAAATTAAAAAATAAAAAAATAAAAATATTAGTATTAAAAAAGTGATCATCTATGGGTGACTTTTATTCTTCTTTGTACGTTCTGTCTCTTTCAAGTTTTCTTAAAATGAGTGCATAATACATTTGCAGCAACAACAGAATAAAATGTTTAAATGGTAAAAAATATTCTTGGATTAAATCCTTATGGAGTGAATAAACTTTATTTTCTTTTTTATGTATTCATATAGAAGCTTTTGTTTGACTTCACTATTTTAGGAAATAGTCTCTGAAACCCTTGTTTTGCTATTAAAAATCTTATCAATCTCTTTAAAATAAAGCATGTTGAAGTTAAAATTCAAATAATTGCAAGTGTCATGAACTTGGATGCATTGCATATTAAAAAAATCTCAGGGGCAACACTTAGTAATGTGTATGGTTGTCTAACCACTATGGTGTACAGTTGAAGCAAATGCAAAATAATATTGACTATAAATTGTAATTTAAAAAATCTCAATCTTGCAATGTAATCATTTAGAGATTGCACTGTCATGGAATTAAAATTATTATGCATTAATTATTTTGCCCCAGAGATACTTTAATCCATCAGCATACTGTCATAATCTGTGGAGGCAGAACTTGGACATGATGATCATTGATATGTTATTGCACTACATTGGTGATATCATGAGAGTTGCCATCTTAGAGGAAGAAGCTCAGGAAAAGCTAATTATGTTAATCACCCTGTGACAAATACAGGTCTGCTGAAGACATCAGGTAAATTCAATGCCCAGCTCAGTTTATGAAATCTCTGGGAATTAGTTGGTTTTGAGTAAATCAGTCAGAGATAGTCCTTAAAATGTGAGGAATATGTTACTATTTTGGATAAACTCTGTCACTAATTAAGAAACTCAGAGGTTAGCCAGTTTCTTTGCTTTTTGGTAAAATCATGTTCCTCTCAAATATAAATCTTGGTGGATTCCCATTCATAGAATAGCCAGGAAGTAACCTGAATTTGAGTGGAGAAGAGGCAAGCATTAAATAATTTATCAAGCAGTGGTACAGGCAATCCCACTGAGACTTTGTGGCCCAAAAGTTTAGATAGTATTAAAAGTAATCTGCATTTGGAACATATGTAGACAGAAATATTTTAAAAATAGTGTTAATGTTGGATTTTGGACTTGGAATTGGCCATTTAAAAGATAATTGCTAGCTTACTATGGGGTATTGGTCAAAATTAACCACAATTATGAAAGGCATCATATAATTCTGAGCCCAAACATACTACATCACATCTTGGGTAATATCAGGGGAGCATTCAAATAATGAGGGAATAGCACACCAAAACTCATCTATAATGTGGAAATGGTATATTCAAGAATGTGCTAAAGAATGAATTTTAGGGAGTAGTGTACTGTATACATGAGAAGGCGGCTTTACTAACCATAGATGTCAACCACTGAGCCTTTCAAGTGCATCCCCACTGTCATTGCTCTGTGGTCTGAATTACATGTGTGTTCCATCCAAGACAAAATAGGTTGCCTGGCTCACAGACGGGAGTGTCCAGATTGAAGACCAGGTTTTTCTTTTGAAATAGCACCATTATGACTGCATGCAGTAAAACTTGATGAAAGGATGTTAAGGCAAGTCTGTGCATTGGGCAGAGATTAAGCTGTTCATTTAAAAAATGGAATAAAAGTACTCTCACATTTTAGGGGATCATTTGAATTTTTACAGACTCGGGTTCAAGCCATTGGATTTGCTATATTATCATACAAATAAGCCTTGATGCTTGGGCAAAAATGAACCTGATAGAGGGTATTTATTTCATGAGAATTTTTGAATATTTAAAGGAAGAAATAATGTGAGTTTGGGGGATGACCTCACAAAAATCAATAACAAAGTAGAAAAATAAAATTTTACATATATAGATAGGTGATAGATAGATATAGATATACATATAGATATAGATGTAGATATAGATATAAATATACAGATATATATAGATATATGTGTATATGTATTGTTCTTCCTAGCTCAGATACTGGAATGTTACCAAGATTTACGAAATCATCGGGCATGTGATACTTAGGCTGAACATCCGTGGTCACAGATATGATATTTCTCTTGGACTGATGAAATGATTAATATAAAAATATACTCAATGTCAACAGGAGAAAAATAATTTGAAAATAGAGAAAGATTTTTTAAAGCTTTTTTTCAGGGTCTATTATTTTCTTACATAGTATAACATTTGCTGTTCACTGTGTGTTGTTTACTGCCTGTTACTCTTCATTGGAATATAAGAATATACGATTTATAAAGACAAAAATCTATTCTTGTTTCATTGATTTATACTTAAACCTTTCAATAATGACAAGATTATAATAGGTGAACAAATGTATTAAATTAACAAATGTGTTCAAAGCAAGTTATGAGTCAGTTGGAACTACTATAAAATATATGCAAAATAAAACTGTGAGTATCCTGCATGGAGTTAATAAGTTGTACGTGTATGACTTGTAGAAGTAAGAAAGAGATAGAAAAGCAAGAAGGGTTGAAAAAGAAAAGAGAACAGGGGAGAGGGAATAATAGCTTGTGGGGATGAAGAGGAGAAGAAAAGGGCAGAAAAGGAGAAAAAAACCTAAGATTGTCATCTTTGGAGCCCTTTTAATTCTTGTCCTTATATGATTGTTGGTTGTTTATCTGCATGGATCCCTGATGAAATCTCTAAGAAACTCCTATATACAACTACACTAAAACACGTATTTCCCAACAATTTAAAAATTAAATTGACCCATACTTTTAAAGGCACCTGATGAAAAAAATAAGTCCCCTGAAATTTATAACAAATATTTTTCTTCTAATCCCTGTATGGGAGCTCAATTGTCAGAGCATTGTCCCGATATGCGAAGTTGTGGATTTGATCCCTAGGAAGAGCACACACAAGAAAACAACCAATAAACGCATAAATAAGTGGGAAAAATCTCTCTCTCTCTCTCTTTGTCTCTCCTTTTCTCTCCCTCTTTCTACAAATCAATAAATAAAAAGCTAATTTTTGTCTCAAGTTCAATAATAATAGACATAATGTTAATAGTAAAGTCATTTTGATAGCAGATAAAAGTGTTCTCATTTTTCCTTTAAAATGAATGCAACCCATATATATTTCAAATTTTTAAAATTGATACTTTTGGAGATGTATGCATTTTTCTAATTTCCAATAAAAACACTGAAAATAAAATTGAGGATGTTAGAAATTCTTTAGTAACACATTACTTTTAATCTATAATAGTTATAATTAAAGTTGACTGCTTTCTCCTTTTAACCTTGCAGAAACAATAAATGTTAATGAGGTACTCTATTTTTTGTGTGGAGCTGTTCACATGCAAAAAAACATTAAAAATTTACCTGCTAACATCTGTGGTGCCCGTACACCTTACATAAGAGTTCAATGCTTCACTCTCAATGATGTACAAAAATGTTCCTATTTTGACAAAATATAAGTTTGTAGCTCTAGCATTTCATTTATTTAGAAAAAGTTAATGAGAAGATTCTAAATTGGATCTAAAACTTATCACATATTTTTCTAATTAATGTAAGTATTCTGTAAGAATAACTAAAAGAATCAGAACCTATGATGAAAGACATTTAATACTTTAGTTGAATTTTTATGTATTCAGAAATTAATAATTAGACCCTGAAATTGATATTATAAAGGTTTATATAGGATTAAGAGTGTTGGACCTATTAAAATGAAGCAAAATAAGTCAGACAGACTAATACAGATCCAGAGTAAGTGGCAATAAAGTTCATTGTGCTATTGGGATACAATAGAATGACTAAAATAAGTGTAATAAATCAAAACATTTATAATTTGAGTGGCTTTTCTTCTATTTATGTGTGATAAGCAGAATAATGGATCCCGAAAAATATCCACATCCTAAACTTCTGATGCTGTCAATGTTATTTTTTTATGGCAAAAGGTAATTAAGGTTGCAGATGATATTAAGATTGCTAAATGGCTGAGTTTATAATAAGATTTTATGTAAGTATTCAGGTGGTTCAATGTATCTTCAAAGGTCCTTTAAATTGAAAGAGGAAGTAGAAGAGGTAAGAATAAATACATGTGGTAGAAATTAAAACTACCGTTGTCCCTGAAGACAGATGAAGAAAGTCTTAAAGGAATGTTGTACCTATAGAAGACAAAAAGCAGAAAAACACAGATTTTCCCCTTGAGGCTCCAGAAAGAATATATCCATCTCGAAGTCCTGATATTAACCTAGTGGGACCAATTTTGGATTTTTACCCTTCAGAAACTATGGAATGAGAAATTTATTGTTTTAATTCAAACTTTTATGGTAATTTTTACATCACCTATATAAAACTATTCATCCTTCAAAACTAGAATCCTCTTTGGCATTGTCTTTTCCCAGGCATTCAGGTTTGGATAACTTGTTTATATTTTATTATTTTTCTTTAATCACACCCATTATCAAAGCTATTCCAATTACTTAATTATTCTACATCATTTCTGATATAAGCGATCTCAATTCAAGTCACAATCACTTCAGTTTTAAATGATTTTCTAATTAATAATTTATTACTTTATCTATCTGAATGCCTCAGGTATACCACACTTCCAAATATGTCTCAAGAAATTATAGAACTTCCTTTTAACCCAGCAATACCACTGTTTCTATTATACCCTAAAAATCCTGAAAAACTGAAAAACTGATTCAAAAGAACTTATGCACCCCATGTTCATAGCAGCATTATATACAACAGTGACATGTGTGAAACAGCCTGAGTGCCCATTAGTAAATGAGTGACTCAAAACACTGTGTACATGTACACAACAGAATACTATGCAGCAGAAAGAAAGAAGGAGCTCCTGCCCTTCACAACAGAATGGATGGATCTGGAGAGCATTATGCTAAGTGAAATAAGCCAGATGGTGAAAGACAAACACTATATGATCTCACCTATGAGTGGAATCTAATCAACAAAACAAAACAAAAAAAAATGAGCAAATGGAACCAGAGACATGGAAGTAAAGAACAAACTGACAGTGACCAGAGGACAGGGGGAGGAGGGATAATGGGGAACATAGGGGAAGGGCATCAAGGAACATGTATAAAGAACACATGGACAAAGCCAAAGGGAGTAGGGTCATGGGTGGGGGGTGGAGGTGGATAGGGTGGAGGGGCATGGTGGGGTGAAAATGGAGACAACGGCATTTGAACTACAATACAAAAATAAATAAATAAATAAGAAAAAAGAAGAAACAACCTATTTCACAGTTACTTTAGAGTAGTACTAAGCAGCACTAAGAGTATGCTCATTTTTAACTTCTGAGTAAAATAGAGTCTAATAAATTATAATGAAAAAAGAGAAATTTCTATGTACTCCCTCTTTCTTTGTTTTCTATTACTACCTACTTCTAAAAGGTAAATTGGTTTTATTAGTTACACATATTATTTTAAATTCTCAACCCAGAACTCAAAGTCTCTGTTGTAGACAGTATTCTGGAGGCCTCGGAATTTATATCTCCTCTTGCAAATGCTCTCCTATTAGTTATAAATTTGGCTTGTGAATATGATGGGGCATCACTGGCATAATTGTATCACTATCTATGGCAGATGGATTGTGCAGAAGCAATTACCACGCCTAATCAGTTAACTTAGAGTGTATTTAAAATGGGTGTGTTCATCCTGGGTGAGCCCTTAGAAAGGGTCAGAGATCACCGAAGTAAGCCGTACAGGAGCAGCCTGCCAAGATATTGGACAGGTCAATGCTGCAGGAATGGTTAGAGGTTTCCAGGTGCTCAGAACAGTCCCAGCTGACAGTTGCAAGAAGGCACAACTTTCACTTCTACATCCGAAAGTAATTTAATTCTGTCAATAACCAGTGAAAATCGAAAGGGACTTTGAGCCTCATATGACACCACAAACCTGGTTATACCTTAATTTCAGCATAGTGACACCTTGAAGAGAAGATCCAGTGAAATGTATTAGACTTCTGGTACATGAAAACTGTGAGATATATTGTTTTGAGTTGCTAAATAGGTGGTAATTTGATATGAAGCAATAGAAAATTATACACGCATAATATTTGCCCAACAAACCTTATTTTCCTTTGTACAACTATCCATTGCACAGGCCAAATAGATACACTGAATGGTGAAATTATAGATATCACCACCCTCCACCCATCAAGTTTTTGGTGACAGCACTAATCCGCAGTCCCTCCTAAAATGTGATATTGCTTTCAGTTTACCATTTTTCTATCTAAAGGAATTCTAGTGGCTTCTGCTTGGCCTTCCCCCACCCTTAGGAATACTCACTTCACAGGTCAAGGAATGGATTATGGGGTTCTGACAGTTTCTGAGTATGTATATTCTAATTAGGCACTTTAGAACTGGGAAAATAACCAACAGGTAGGTTTGAGGGCCCAATGAAGCTCCTGTGAAATGAACCTGAGCTAAAACTCTGTTGATCATCTGATCACCTTAAGCTTTTTCTCTGACTGGTGAACCGTAGTAATATTTTGAATGTAATGGAGTAAGCATTAGAGCAGGTGTCCAGCACTCCCCAGCAAGACTAATTACTCTTCTCCAAAGCACACTTACCCTGGCAAAAGGATATAAGTCTCTCTGGGGAATGTGGAGAGAAAGAATAATAGTATGCATTTTTGCTGTATACTGGGATTCTTCTGAGGAACAAAGTTCCCCTTTCTTCAAGGTATTCTAGGTCTATAAACAGGCTTCAGTCTGAAAATTGAGAGAACATGACTCTCTGTTTTGGTGATTCAAGTTAGACTTCTGCTTCATTGACCTAGAATCCTTTCTCTCATACAGATCAAGTAAGAACTTGTTATACTGCCCTCCTGTGTGTTCAATACAGCGACCACGCCCACCTCGTCTTTTGCAATTAAGTGCTTGCAATGAAAGAGCTGCCACTTGGCTCCTTCCACCTTGGTCTCTAATTGTTCTCATGGCATTTAAGTATTTCAGTTCAGGGACATCAGTTTCTGCTGTCCTTTCTGACCTTTAGTGAAAGCAACCACAGAGCTGCTCTTCCAGGATGCTGGGCCTGCCCCCACAACTGAGTTTCTCACAGATGTGGTAAAGCTGTGTTCTTAAATTGGGTGGATGAGTCTTACTGATAAGTCCACTCTAACATTTGAATCCCCGTAAGCCTTCAGATACCATCTTCTATGGTATACCATGATAGTTATTGCTTTTCAACATAATTTAATGTAGGACATTAAATTATGAAACTTAATTTAATGCTGAAACTTAGACCAATTTTGGTCTAAGTTTCACATGTGGATAGGGCAAACTATTAGAAACTTGTGAATACTTCAAGATGCAAAACTGAATTCAGAATCTCTTCTTAGTGGATGCATATCAACAAATTTGGTGAGATTCAAATTTATGTCCCTTCCATCATTATCTTTCAGTATTTATTTATTTATTTATTTATTTATTTAACAAGTATTTATTTTTAATCTTAGAATAATTTTTATTAATTGTTGTTCAGTTACAGTTGTCCTCATCCCCCCATTACTCTTCCCACCCTCCCTTCCCCCATCTTCCACGTTAAATCCCCCACTGCTGTATTCCTATTGTCTTTGTTCATGGGTCTTTTGTACATGTTTCTTGACTCTTTCCTTCATTTCTCCCATTGTCCCCTCCTACCTCCCCTCTAATGGCTGTCAATTTGTTCTTTTTTCCATGTCGCTGTTTCTATTTTGCTCATGTTTATTTTGTTGATTAGGTTCCACTTCCAGGTGAGATCATATGATATTTGTCTTTCACCACCTGGCTTATTCCACTTAGCATAATATTCTCCATTCCATCTATGCTGGCATGAGTGGTAGGAGCTCCTTCTTTCTCTCTGCTACATAGTATTCCATTTTGTAAATGTACCACAGTTTTTTGATCCATTGGTTTACCGATGGGCACTTAGGTATCTTAAAGTTTTAATGTGCATTGTTGCATTTATTTCTAGGACTTCTCTTTGTGTGAATTGAAAAGTTTATGCAGTTCTTTTGGAGTGTCACACACCTACTCACCTACTCATGAGTCCCACTTTGTACTGCATCTTTTTGGCCCTAATGGAACTTGAGTCTAGTTATAAGTCTAGAAGTAAACTAGAAGTGGGGGGTGCCAATAAAAATCAAAAGTGTCTTGAAAGCTAAGTATGAAAAGTGGCTATTCCACATTCCTTGGACTAGCTGTAATCATCTCCTCAGAGAACTTGGCAGAATTTGTGGGTTTAGTGTCCCCAGCTATAACAAGGTTTGCTCATAGGTCCCCTTTCCAATTTTCAGGATACTGTCCTTTTCCAATTTATGCAGTCCCTTCCACAGCAGCCTGTAAGAGTGGAAATTCAATTTGTGTTGTAATTCAACCAATCACAGGATGACACACTTTGTTTTAGAAATCTTATACTTATAGATACAAGAGGTAAAGGTTCCATCCAGGGCAGATATTAATGCTTTCAGGTCATTCGAGCAGGAAATTCAGAGCTTTAAGCTCCAACTTTTTTGTTAATTAAAACTGATTTTTGTACTTTGTCCAGCACAGTTAGCAGCAACAAGCCAACCTCATTAGTTATTAATTTGACAAAACTGTTCTAAGATAGCAAATATGTGGTAAGTCAAAGTCTTGCCTCTTTTAAGTATTTGATTAGGATTATCCAACAGTGAAAATCTATGTATCACATTGCCACATCATGTCATAGATAATCAGTGTCCTCTTTATTATGAGAAATAATTAGTTCTCCTAATTAGAACCAGGTAGTTGAGGCAATTCCATAAATCCCAGAACGAATTCAGAATACTTATCCTTAAGCTTCTATTCCCCAGAATCACTCTCAGTACCAAAATCTGTAATAGTCAATGCTCTCCTGAAAACAAAATATCTATTTTACTTATCTATCTATCTATCTATCTATCTATTTATCTATAGAAATGGGTTACCACATTTATGGGGGGCTAACTAGTCTGAAATGTGTACAGAAGGCTGAGAGGCAGAAAACTAAGGCAAGAATTGATGTTTCCATTTTTTAAAAAAATCTAAAAGGCAATTGAGCAAGCTAGACACTCAAAGAATTTCTGTTATAGTACTGATTCAATATCCCTTCTTCTGTGGGAAACACCAGTTTTTTTTCTCATAAGGCCTTTATCAGATTAAATAAGACTCACTGTTTTGTTGTCGCTGTTGTTACTGAGGTGATCTCCTTTATTCAAAATCAATTGATTGTAGATGTTAATCACATCTACAAAATATCTTCATATTAACATCTAGACTAGTGTTTGACCAACATATATGCCTTCAGCATCATAGGCTAGCAAAGTTGACATATAAAATTTAACTATTAAAGTCAGCAGAGTCATTATCAAATGCTAACTGGTTTATTTTTCCTCTCAGTTCATAGCATTATAAAATACAATGACTGCTAATACATTTTAATGCTAATGACTTTCTCTATGCTGAGGTATAGTTTAATTGTGATACAATGGAACTTCAGTTCTTGAACTTAATTTATTTCGGAAAATTGTTTGAGAAGCGACTTGTTCCAAAACCGAATCTTCTTTGTCATTTAAGAGACAGTGACTGATCATACAGATATCTGCATGAAATATTGTTGGGTGTGGAATTGAGGCCCAAAGTTTTGTTAGACAACCGAAACATTGTTTTCCATGAATGGCTTGTTCAAGAGCAAAATTTTCAAGAACCAATGCCCTTGAGAACAGAGGTTTGACTGCATTTTGTTTCCTTTTAATATTTTTATGAAATGCTGACATGAGGGAGGAACAAAATTTTGATAATAAAATCTCATAATGAAAAATTATTTAAAATACCTATTTCCAAAGCATTTTAAGTCACTATTAGTTTTATCTTGTTTGTATAAATAGATTAAAATGTACTTATTTCCCAAAGCTATGTTAGTTAGTCATAACATACATTACCTTTTATCTTACTAATTATCAATCTTCATATTTTCTTTTTATATAATCACAGTTTGCTAAGGCAGTGGGTAGCATTTACCTGATTTTAGGGAGTTAAGCTCCTGTTCTACAGTGGATAAACCATGACTGTTCAATAACAGAGTGGCAGTCTCATTTATTTTGGTTTTTATTGATCTTAAGTTAGATATGTGAGAAACCCTCATATTGAGATATGATAATGGCTTCTTTTGCTTGTTTCCCCTGATTCAAAAATATAAGCAAATACATAGGTAAGTATAAACACAGAAAGAAATCAAACAAAGCAAAGTTTCCTGAAGGAAAAAAAAATTAACTTGTTTTTACCCATTCTTTACACCTGAAATCAGGTGTGAATGACGAAAGGCATGACACATATCTTGACACTGTGATACTTAACAAGAAAAGGTGGACAAGGACCTCCTCACTAATGACAGAAAAACAGAGAAATGGGCAGTGTTGGTATCACAGGTGACCTCATGGAGCAGTTAAAGCAGAGCAAACATGTGCATGTCCCCAGTAAGCCCTATTTCTTTTACATCACTGTAAGTCCAATTTTAGTGCCTCAGAATCAACAGCATCTGAAGGTATTTTAAAACAATTTCTAACAATGGAGAAATGTTCTACTAAAGAACACTTGTCATTATAAAGGGAATCACTGCATTTGGTATCCTTGTGTTTTATAAAAGGTGATGGTAATGACTCCTCTTCAACTTTGATAATTTTTTAAAGTAGAATCACCAGGAGATTATTAATAAATCTTAAAGGGGTTTAAAAAGTTTTGGTAATTTTTGATCTCATAAAAATTATAATATAGCAATATGTTTTCCATCTATGATAATATACTTGATCACTCAATAAGACATGAGTAAAAAGAGATATATTTTAAACATTGTGTTGAGTGAAACAAGCCAGGCTGTGAAAGACATACCATATGATCTCACCTTTAAGTGGAACCTAATCAACGAAACAAACAAGCAAGCAAAATATAACGAGAGACATTGAAATTAGGAACAAACTGAAAGTAACCAGAGGGGATGTGGAAGGGGCTAATGGGGGGAAAAGAGGGAAGTGTTTTCAGGAGCATGGAAAGAACAAAGGAGGGGGGGGACGGAGGTGGAGATGGCTGGGATGGGGGGAAAAGGTAGACAACTGTACTTGATCAACAATAAAAAATCATCTGGGATGAAATAAATAAAAATTCTGTTCTTCTTTATGTAAACTGGAGCATATTTTTCATTCAGATGATTCAAGTAAGATATATAATATATAACTGTGACATTCAAGCCTAACAAGAGTCCTTGTGCTAATATTTATACTAAATACAAATAAGTTTTTGTTTCCTTTGTACTTTAGTTAAAAATAGTAAAGTAAAACTAAATCAGTTCAGAGATAGTGGGTTGAAAACAATTCTTGAATTTCCTAAATCTCTATAAATTTTCTAAACTGATTAAAATTTCTCTCTCTCTTTTTTTTAAATCCTTACTTGAGGACATTTTCTTCATCTCTTTTTAGAGAATAAAAGGGAAAGAAAGAATCATCAATTAGAGAGAGCAGCATCAGCCTCCCCTACACATGCTGTCCAGGGATGAATGCATCCAGACCCAGGTTCCCAGGCACCTGGACTGGGATTAAACCACAACCTAGACATGTGCCCTGACTGGGAATCAAACCCTCAAGCTTTGGCTATGGAACAATTCTCCAATAAACTGAGCCACACAGACCAAGGCAATAAATTATCAATTAATAGGAGTGAGAACATTTTCAAAGATATATTTCCAAGGAAAAACATAACAGGAAAATAATAGCAAAAATAGTTTGGAAAGTGGAAGGCAGTATAAGTTATAACTGATTTAGCAGTCTCAGGAAAATTAAATTCTAAACTCAAAATGATGAAAACTGAGGAGGAATCCAAAATGAACAACAGAACACCTATATGGCCTGGGAACTAATGATATTTTGATGGTATGGAAATAAAAGTGAAGAGAACTGCTGAAGGGAAAAAAGGATTCATTGAAAATTGCTTTAATAAAGAGTTGAAACCCCAAAGATGTTGTTATTGTGTCCCTCCTGTACAATGTCAAAAAACAGAAAAATCTATTATACTCTGAATGGTATAAAAAATGAAATTAGTTCTCTTGATTAGAAAAGTTGTATTTCTCTTAGGAATTTTATCAGTCCCTGATAAAAGTTACAGTAATACATACAACAGATATTACACTCCAAAACCACCAACTTGATCAAATAAAATAGGTAGGATAATCAGAATAAGATCCCAGAAAGGAGTCTGAGAAAGGTATACAGGGAAAACAAATTAAAACACAATGGATAGCTGAACTATTTGCAAGAAAAGGAAATTTAGCAACAGCTTTTAGACTTGAATGTATTGGAAGTGATTTAGATAATTGGAGCAGAAGATTGTGAGAGTGAATTAAGAATAATTATTAGAGTAGGTATTGATATTTGTACTCCTTAAATATAAATTCCTATCACTGTTCTATAGCAACAAAATCCTTACTTAAGCTCAGCATAGGGTTGTGTGAATTATATGTGGTTCTTACTCTCATTATCAGGTTTGTGTGGCTATATGGCAAGTGGTTGAAAATAATATTCATGTAGGGCTGTGTAACTTGTGGAAAATGCCATTAAAAGAAGAGTCAGCTGTTATTTCTTCCTTCCTTTCTTCCTATTTATTTATTTATTTATTTAGCCTGCTGAAATAGAGATATGATGACTGGATATCTTGGAATATGAAATGACTTTGCAGATGTAGGCTTCAAACAGCACAGTAATGTAATTAAAGATACTGTGTCCTAACACTACAGAGCCATGTACCAGCATTGGACTGCCTATCTCTAGATATTTACATAGGAGACAAATAAAGTTCCTTTAGTTTAAACTATGGGCATGTTGTGATTTGTCAGCAAAGACTATCATATTGATAATAGAATTTTTAATGGAATGCTTCATGAGACACAAAAGTGTTTAAAATATTTGTCATTGGGTTAGTGCAGGGGGCAGAAGGTGGGGCCCAAGAACTCTAATATTATAGGCCGAAGAGCTGGTGCCTTCACTATTTCCCCTCAAAACGTTGAAACTCTTTCTACTTTCTAGCACAACCAATGTTCCAAGATTATCTTGCAGTTTCTCTCATTCAGCTCTAGTATTAACCATCCAAGCCAGTAACCTTGGTCCCATTTAATAGTGAAGATTCCATAGTGAAACCAAGAGCAGGGTTCTCCATACACTCATTGTTACTGGGTGTCATGGTCTTTAGATTCCATTAGTGAGCAAAGCTAGAAAATGTATCTCTGTATACACTCACATACACTCTTATACCACTGCATTTTTCTCTTTCTATTTATCTATGCATAATGTAGTAATACCTGTAATATTAATTCAACACTTCAATTTTGGTTTAATTTTCTCTTTGCTGTGTTTTTTTATTTTTTTAAATTTTTATTGTTGTTTTATTACAGTTGTTCCTATTTTTTCCCATCACCACTTCCTGCCCTCCCAACACCCACCTTGTACATTTAATCCTCTTCCCCCACACGTTGTCTTTTCTTTGTCCATGTGTCCTTTATACATGTTCCTTGATGACCCCTCCCCTTCTTTGCTCCATTATCCCCCTTCCCTCTGGTTACTGTCAGTTTGTCCTTTATTTCAATGTCCCTGGTTATATTTTGCTTGCTTGTTTGTTTTGTTGATTACGTTCCACTTATAGGTGAGATCATCTGGTATTTGTCTTTCACCACCTGGCTTATCTCACTTAGTATAATGCTCTCCATTCCCATCCAGGCTGTCACCAAGGGTGAGAGCTCCTTCTTTCTGCTGTCCATCAAATGAGTGGATAAAAAAACTGTGGTACATTTACACAATGGAATCCTTTTCCTGCATTAATAATACCTTTTCTGGCAGTGAGAAAATTAGCTTCAATTATCTCTGACACATTTAATTATTTTGTTCAATTGATCTATATATCTGTTCAATGAAAATAATATCCCTTATCAACTATCTGTATGTTCCCACCTTTCCTATCACTGCACATCTATTGACTCCTAAACCCCAGGGTTTTCTAATTCTTTGCACTTAAATGAATTGTTTTGAATACCTCTTAGTTTGGTAACTCACACTTACTATAATTCTGGTACAGGTATTATATTTGAATGATGCTAATTTTCATAATAAATTGTTAAATATTTATGAGAGTCTAAAACATAAAAATAATGTGTTCAATTATTGCTCTGTTTTTGTATTTTAAAAAATTATGATATATAATATATAGTGCAACTAATAACAATTGAAAATTGTGTAGATGCTAGACACTGTGTTAAACACTTTATTTTTGTTCTTTCATTGAATTGTCATAAATATTTTTCAATGGGAATCACTAATAGAGTTATTATGAGTAGTGAATCTAGATAATAGATTTAAATTTCAATTCTGTTAATTTTTAGTTGTAGTATTTTGTCATTTAACATCTTCTGTATTTTAGCTTACACACACATACATACATCTTTTAATTAAGAAAATTGAATGATTGAATGCTTAGCAGAATTCCTGTTACATATCAAGCACTTTATAAATGTTGACCATCACTATTTGCAATATAGAAAATTGAAGCTTAAAGAAGGCTAACTACATTTCTTGAAATTGCACTTCTACTAAGTATTGGCTCAGGGAGGCTAATGCAGGTGAAAATTAGTTATTGGTATATATTTTATAAGCATTAATTTTATAATTAGAATGGAAGTATAAAAGATATCTTAAAATTTTACTACTAGAAATATAAAATTTCTAATCATTTTCTAGATTTGAGGTGTCAAATACATGTTTAAGGGATTTAATGATAGAAAGCCTTTATTTCATTATCAGTCTTTCCTTTAGGAAAGGTCTTATCTTTTGGTTCTATTGTACACCCAGCATATATTCTAGTATCTGTCATTACCCATTTATGTGTTTAACCAGCTCAATAAATATTTTTAAAGATTCCCATATTTATTTTTGTGGAGAGAGGAAAGGGGGGAGAAAGAGAGGGAGAGAAACAGCAATCAGTTGCTTCTTTTACTCTTGCCAAGGGATGGAACTGGAGAGCATTATGCTAAGTGAAATAAGCCAGGTGGGGAAAAACAAATACCATGTGATCTCACCTATAAGTGGAACCTAATCAACAAAACAAACAAGCAAGCAAAATATAATTAGAGACATTGAAATAAAGAACAATCTGTCAGTAGCCAGAGGGGAGGAGGGGGAGATAACAGGAGGTAAAGAAAGGAGAGGGTGGTCAAGGAACATGTATAAAGGACTCAAAGACAAAGATAACCCAGGACGGGGGGCCTGGAGGGTTGAAGGTGGGAGCTTCCCTGCGTAGGGCAGGGGAGAGTAGTGGGAAAATAGGGATAACTGTAACTGAATAACAATAAAAAAAGAAAAAAATGATATTGTTTAAACAATATCAGCACTAAGCTGATATTGTATTAAACAATACAATAAACAGTATTAGCACTAAGGCTTATTTCTACACTGAAAGAAAAATAAAGTAGATAATTTGAAATCACTGCACATTGATGTATATGCATTGCATATGATAAAATCCTCACCTATTTGTATCAGTGATGTTGGCCCATGTGTAGCCTAGACATAAGGATACACACAGACAAACTATCAGCCAAAAATTCAAGAATGTGCCAAAAGAACAAATTCCTGGTATTTTACCCAATGTTTCATTCAGAGCACATAAAAATAATAATGTAGTTTACCATAGTAGAAAACAACAAAAAGTCATGACTTCAATTCAGAACTAGGTATATAAATGTGTTGATAAATAATAATATTATTGCTCAAAAAATAAAATGTGATTTAGAGACACATATTTAATTTCAGAACATAATTTTAAAACCCATATAATTTCCAAATTTTTCATTCATATTAAGTAGAAATTATCTTGTAGAAATAATTTACTAAGACTTAATGTAATTAGTTAAAACAATTTCAGCATTTAAAATGATTTTTGGCATCCTTGCTTATAATCAATGTCATATATAAAGGGAGAGCCCCCAAAACAGAATTAATTTGTTAAAAAATTGTGTATTTATTCTTACATGTTTAAACTTCAGTCACATTCAAAGTACTCTGCATTTGATGCAATACACCTATTGAAATGTTTTCTCCACTGCTCAAACGTTTTTTGAATTCATTGATTTTGCTGTTTTTTACTTTTCTGCCATTTTTGGTTTCACTTCTTCCACCTCAGTAAAATGTTTCCCTTTGAGGTCATTTTCATCCAGGGAAACAAACAAATAAAAAACAACCAAAAAACTTCCCCAGAGTAAGATCAGGTGAACAGGAATGATGGGGCATGGGAGACATGCTATTTTAGTCAAAAACTGCTGAACACTCAGAGTAGTGTGGGCAGGTGAACTTGTGAATCACCCACCATGAAATGGGCAAAAACAATGAAAAAGGCCTCAAAAAATTAACTGAAGTCAATGCAGCCTCTCACAACAACACCAACTGGCACATTGATACAGATGTGTTCCTAGGACACTCACTTAGTGGGGGAAGGCTTTATTACAAGGGGTCCTCCCTCGAGAAGATAATTCTAGTTACTTTGCCTCTTTTGTATATGCAATTTCAATACCTCTAGTTATGTTACACTAAATATTCATTTATAGAGTATTAATGGATTATCATTTTCCCCTAAACATGAGATATAAATCATTCTAACTGAATTGTTATGTGACCCTATGTTTATTCTCTATTCCATCATTCAATAAATATCCTTGGTTTGTTTGAATATTAATCACCATCAGTAGGCAATAGGTTTCATGAAACTGAAATATTGGGTTGGCTAAAAAGTTCATGAATTTTTACTGTACGGTGGCTCCAGTAGTGCTTAGTTGTCTTTAACTTCATTCAAAACAATTTTGTTAAATTGTATTTGAGCTGTTATAAAAGTATGCATTTTTAAAAAATATAAAAATTGGTAAATTTTTGTAGCCATTTTAATAATGGAAGAAGATATGCAACATTTTTGGTGCATTATGCATTTTTTATTTCAAGAAAAGGAAAAAATGCAACCGAAACACACACACAAAAGATTTGTGTAGTGTATGGAGAAGGTGCTGTGACTGATGGAACACGTCAAAAATAGTTTGCAAAGTTTCTTGGTACTATTGACATTTTAGCCAAATAATTCTTTGCTGTGGGGCCGTCTTATGCTTTGGAAGATGTTTACCAGCACCCCTGGCCCCTACACACTAGAAGTCAATAGCAAGAGATAGTTGACATACTCAGAATATCTAAATCAATAAAGTTATTGGTGAAAATGAAAAAAGTGCCTTTTATTTTATAGGGAACACTAAATAGGCTTTTTGGCCAACCAGTCGTACATATGCTATGGTGATGGCCATTCAAAGATTACAGAAGCAGTAAAAGACCTATAATTTCAAATTGCTTTACTCCAGGTGGAGAGATCAGAAAAATAACCACAAATAAAACAAAAATCTCAGAAAACATATTCATGTTGCTTAGAATATAAAGGAATCTAGGGTGATTTTTTTTAAATACCTCGAATTCTTTTACCTTGCTTTCCTATAGAAGTTAGGATTTGGGAAGGATATTATTGCTGCCCCTGGAACCTTGCCTGGCCTTAGCTAACACTCATAGCAAAGCAACACTGAATAACTGTGAAACAAGGCAGACCCCACCACACAGTTTCCACAGTCGCTCTTGGGGCCCTGAGTTGCAATGTACTGTCTGATTATCCAGACGGTAGTATGTATGAGGAAGCCCCAGACACACAAAGGGCTCATGTGTGGTACTTAAGACAACAGTGTCTGTCAGAGTTGAGCTCAATCTCTGAGCCTCTCCATAGGCTGTAGACATGTAAATAAAGTCATGTTCAAACAATTGCAGCCCTACAAGGCTTTTAAATCATTTCCATCCATCCAAGTCTCCATCCTGAAGTCCCAGATGTGAAGAAACAGAGATAAGCCATAAAACTTTTGCTTTGCCCTAATACTTGACCTGCAAAATCCATGAGCATGGTACTTTGTTTTTTATGCCAGTAGGCATGTAGATGTTTTTATGCCTCAATAGAGACCTGGGCAAAGAATCCAAATGAATAAGTGATAGCAAATAATTTGAGGAAGTCATGAAACATGCTGTGTGTACAGTTACCTAAATTTGTCATTTGTAGTTACTGCAGAAGAATATTCAGTAGTAGAAATAAAAAGTGATAAATGCATTTAGACAGCACCAGTTCACCCAAGTAGTTGTCACCCAGTCTGGCTATAAGGTGGGACACATGTAGACACTAGTGAAAATCAGGTCAGAGTAGTAGGTTGACCCAAAGTTATGAAGGACTTTGGTAGCTGAAGAGTCTGAATGCAATGTAGTAGCGAGTGGAATGTCACAGCAGATATGTAAACAGTAAGTAAAAATACATTCTACACATCCATATAGTTGCAGGTATCTGTATACCTATATATTTAACAAAACATATATCTACAAATGGTACATTTAAGTGGCAAATATATAAATATTTATATATGTGCATGCAAATATATATTAATTTAAGCAAAACTGAGAAAAAATGATTCATATTTTAAAATTTCAACTAAAGTACTTCAATATATAAATTTCCCTGTGCTGAATATAGTAACTTTTCAAACAATACATTTTTTTTTCTTTTAACTTCATGGGTACGCAAACCTTTAACGTCATCTTAGCTCTTGAGAAAGTCAATATTTTACAACTGATGCATAAATTATGTGAGTAATCATGATTCTATATTTCACTACATTATTCCAGGTATTTTCTTTACTACTATAAGACTACCGTAAATTTAAGTGTGTCTTTAAGGGTAGGAGGCATGGATTTAAGTACCTTAATCAACACCTGAGACTACACAGCAATCACTGTTCCCCAGCTTCTTTTGTCTTCCTACCTATAAGTAATTGGAGGTCGTTACTGAAATGACACTCTCTCACACACACAGGATTTAGAAGAGCTAACTGAACATTCAGTCATTTCATTATATAAACAAAAGTTAAGCCTGAGAGGAAACATTATTAATGCTCAAGAGCCAATGAATATTTTTCAATGTTTGTAGAAAATAAAAATGTGTTTCTTCATTATTTTGTCTTTCTAGATTTACCCAATCACCTCTGAAGCATCAAATAACACAAAGAGAAATGCAGTCCTATTGGTAATTACAAAAAATACATAACAACAATAATATAGGAAGTTATTTGATATAAAAGTCTCCAAGGAGCCCTAGCTGGCATGGCTCAGTGGATTCAGTGCTGGCCTGTGAAACAAAGGATCACAGGTTGGATTTCCAGGCACAGCACATGCCTGGGTTGCTGGCCAGGTCCCCAGTGGAGGGTGCACAAGAAGCAACCACACATTGATGTTTCTGTCCCTCTCTTTCTCCCTCCATTCCCCTCTTTGAAAATAAATAAATAAAATCATTAAGAAACACACAATTTCCAAAGAACATAACTTTTAAAAAGTTGTATCTTTAGTTTTAATAGACTTTACTAATCTTTATAATTTTTATTTTATCTACCTTCAAAAATAGGCCATAAAATTTATAAACAATAGCATGATTTATTTTTTAATTTCTCACCCCCATATACTAAACAACAGATTCTTTATGGACAGCAAGTTTGTCTTCAGTTTTATATCCTCAGCACCTGTAACTCTGCTCCTTACTCCACTCAATAAGGAGCAGTTGAGTAGACATAAGAACACAGCAAATTCTATTTACTACAATGTTGTCAGTGGATTTTGATTGCTGAGAAGACTTGTAGCCATATTACATTTTTAATAAAGTTATAGACAGTATAAAGTACTAATGTAAAGTGATTTCAGAGGCCCCAAGAAAGCATCCCATTTCTGCAGTACTCTGTAATGTTCATTCCATACTTGAAATTTCAGGAATCTTTTAATTTAATTTATCTTAAACCTTTAATACTGCTAAAATCAAAATAGTTTATAACCTTCATGAGGACAGAGAAGATCCAAATCCTATGTTTTAATTTCCAAAGTATATAGCAGTGACTGAGAAAAATTAATATTTGTCACACAAATAGATGAATAAATGCATAAATGACGAAATGAAAGTCGTGCTCTGGCTGGTGAAGCTCAGTGGTTGAGTGCTGACCTGTGAACCAAAGGGTCACAGGTTCGATTCCCAGTCAGGGCACATGCCTGGGCTGCAGCCCAGGTCCCCAGTGGGAGGCTGAGGAGAAACCATATAATGATGTCTCTTTCTCTCTTTCTCCTTCCCTTCCCCTCTCTCAAAACAAACAAATAAATAAATTAATTAATTAAATTAAAAAATACTTTTAAAGGAAAGTTATTGTACTTTTACTCATCATTCTGCCACAGTTAATATATAAAAATTTCTGCATGGGGAAATGCAATAATTCAATGCATGGGGCATTGAATTATTAAACAACCACGAATTTATTGATGATGACAGTGTGCTGATAGGATAACACAGCATGAAGACATTGAGTACATGTTAGTTTTAAGTATAATGATGCTATTGTAAGGAATACAAAGACAAAATGATCTGTATTCACTAATGACTGAGTACCTTGTAGGGTACTTGATAGCTTTAAAAAAAACTGCTGGAACATTATGTTGAAAATGATGTTATTACTATTTTGTAAGTAAGAAAACTTTAATAAAGCCAGAATTCCAATTGAGTTTCTAAGAAAAGGTCTGTATTAAAACACATTTTTATTTCACATATTTTTTAAAGATTTTATGTAATTATATTTAGAGAGTGGGGAAGGGAGGGAGAAAGAGAGGGAGAGAAACATCAATGTGTGATTGTCTCTGCTGCGACCACTACTGGGGACCTGGCCCTCAGCCCAGGCATGTGCCCTGACCGGGAATGCAGCTGGCAACACTTTGATTGGTAGGCGGGCACTGAATTCATTGAGCCACACCAGCCAGGCCTTATTTTAAATTTTAAATTGTTATAAATTACTATTACATATTTTAAATTTTATAAAGTATTATTCTGGCAACCAATTGTCACTACTCTTTTCAAACTGGTGACAGAATGTCCAGGGAAAATTCTTCTGCAGCTGTTTTTCTTCAGTCTACTGGATGGACACATTATGGAGCCAATTGTACCTTTATTATCTCAAGGATTGATAATGTAACTCTTCAGTTCTCTGATGTTATATTCTATTTCAATTCTATTATTGCTCAAAATTAGTCTTGTAGATTTACTTAATTAATTAGGATCGTCAGCTATTCAATCTGTAGAGAAGTGTTAGCAAGTAAGACATTTATACCAGAAAATATAATTCTTAATTAAACTGGGGGGAAAATGGTTTAGCATTTTTAAAACTGTCTACTGTATGTAATAAAATTTTTAATTACAATATTACAACTATAATTACATAAATGTTATTTTAAGCCTAATTGAAAATTAATAAATATTTTCAAAACTGCTCACTAATTAAAGTACAAATAAAATTTATTTTATATTGGTCTAAAGAAATATGAAAATAAGAGAATGCATTTCTTATTAAATAGCATAAAAGAATAAAATTATAGCACTTTTTTTTAGTAAAAG
Organism: Anoura caudifer; assembly: GCA_004027475.1. Lineage (NCBI taxonomy): Eukaryota > Metazoa > Chordata > Mammalia > Chiroptera > Phyllostomidae > Anoura > Anoura caudifer. The sequence goes on along the minus strand of PVKU01000070.1, from coordinate 475,456 downwards.
GCAAAAGATTTGTATGATCTGAGGAGAAACCACAGTATATATAGCACATTTTTTGAAACATTTTTTTAAAAAGAGCATCCGGAGAGTAAAGGACATTTTTAAAAAGCTAGCTAATAAATAGAGTGGACTTTTTCACCACAATTGTGACCACATAGCCACAGAATTGGATTTTACTGAACAACCAGATTGGGCTATTACGTAGGACCTGAAATAATGGACAGATATTACCAGGGTTATGTGAATGTAACTGGTCACATGAAATCTTAAAATTTGTTGTAAAATTCAATTATTTGAGTGCTTTTGTGTCTATATTTATTAGTACCAGAAATAGCAATATTTAGATTATAAACAATCTATTATTTGAATAGAAGAGGTGAAAAAAAAACTACTGAAAAAAATAGTGGAGTATTAAAGTCAACTCTATGTCATCATAACTGTTGGGACATTGAGGTCTTTTAGCAAAATTAAGGGTTAGATTCAGGATATATAAGCTAAAGATATCATCATGGCAAACAGTTAAGATTAAGTGATTTTTGGAAAAAAGTTCTAGAGGAAATCACACAGAGCATAAGTTAAAAGTCACTAATATGTACCACTGTGTGTATGATAGCATTGTTTACAATAGCCAAGATCTGGAGACAGCCCATGTTCCCATCAGTAGATGAGTGGACAAAAATGCTGTGGAACACTTATACCATGGAAACTATACATCCATATAGGGAAGCAAATCTCAGCTTTTGTGACAGAATGGGTGGACCTGGAGATTATTATGCTAAGTGAAAATAAGCCAGTCAGTTAAAGACAAATACCATATGATCTCACATGTAGGTTCTATTGAACAAAATAAACTGGTGAACAAAACAGAAAAAGAGGCATGGACACATGGGACGGACTGACAGCTTTCAGAGGGCAGGCAGCAGGTGGAGAGTGGCTAAAAAAGCCAAAGAACATATATACACAACTCATAGACCAGACAATAGATGATGATGGCCAGAGGGAAGGAGGGCCAGGGACTGGGTGGGGGTGAGCTGAATGTGGGGAGGAAACGAGGACATCTGTATTAGTGTCAACAATGAAAATAAAGAAGAAAGTCACCAATATCCAGATAGAGGCAAAAAAAAATAGGATGTGTGAATCTTGGGAGCCTTTGTTAAGGAAATTTAAATTGCCACTTGTTTTTGGCTAACCAAAGCTAGCATATGATAAACTGGTCACCAATATGTCAGATACTGTCCCAAAACATCTGAAAATTCTCAGGTAGTTTTTAAAGACACATTTAAGTGTATGCATGTTTATTTCTTATGCCCTCTGAAATCAGCTTAACTTGTCCCCTATAAACACTTCATTACAGTAAATGGCTTTATTCTGTTGAGTTATAATAAACTGTATACTCAAGGAATCTTTCTTTCTTGTAAGTCTCAAACATATACAAGATCCAAAGCTGTGAATTGTATAGATTAGTAAACATCTCAGAAATGCAGATATGAAGTTATTTTTAATTATCTTAATGTTATATACATGCTACTTATCTATCCTCATTATTTATGTTCTCACTCTTTCAACTCATATCAATTTTAAAGATTTATTGTTTGATTACTTATTTTTAATGGAGGTGAAATAAAATAAGTTATATTTTTAACATAACACAGGGCCATTAAATCATATAATAGCATTCATTAGCTTAGCTAGAACTAGGATTATCATAATTACCTAGTTTCTGTCAATTGCTATTTCCTGATATGTTTTCAGTATATATTTCTATCAATTGAAATGGATAGTGACTAAATAGCCTTCACAAAAAATAATTTAAGTCAGTACCATAAGTGATGTTCAGGCATACAGAAGAATATCTAATTGTCAGTGTGTGTTAAAGAATCAGATAATAGGGCAAACTAATGAAGACAGAGTGAGAATGTTTGAATAACACTTTCTCAAAAAAAAAAAAAGAAGGAGGAGGAAGAGGAGAAGAAGAAGAAAGAGAAAAGAAGTTGTTATTATCAGTGGCCTCAAAAGTGGGGCCTGGCAGTCAGGAGACAGTAAGGCTCATAGCAGAACCTAATTTTAGCAAAAGCAAGGGCAAAGTACATCATTGAATATTGAGTCAACAGAATAATGGTGGTTGTTTCAAATGGAAGCTGGGTTTGCCAGAGTTTAGCAATACAAAAGGTACTTGGGGAACCATTTAAATTTATTTAAGAGTGCCTGTAAGACCCTTAGACACAAAATTAACTGAACAAAAAGCCCTACCTTTTTAGTCATGTGAGGGGGGAAAAAGGCAAACAATGTTGGAAATTATATGACCATGTTGCATTTGCAGTTTTGCTGATATTTTGGGGCATTTGAAATCATTGTATATAACAAATTTAGGTAGGTACCTGATTGGGACAAAAGGCAATATCTAAAATCATATAGTACAACAGAATTGTTCTTAGAAAACCTGGTAACTTTTATGAACTTAACTAGAAAATTATTTTACTGAAACAGTGAATTCCTTAAAAACCTCTTTTGAAAGACTCATAACTTCAGAATTAAATATTTCTTTTTAGTCTATGTCTTATATTAAAAAATTGGAACTAACTAAGCAGTTTTTAGCAATTATTATGACTACAATATATGTAGTGATGCCCAAATGTCAGATTTAATCACAGATTGCCAACCACGCCATTCTCAAGGATCTCCATTGTCTTTGTTTTGAATGTGTGATTTTATCTATTTATGCTGAAATGAAACAATGCATAAATATCCTTTCATATTGATGCCCCATTTAGTTAAATTGTGAAAGAAATAACATATGTGTTGAGTATAAATCTCACTACAGACTGATTTTTAATACTCATTCTTCTGCCACAGTGGAATAAAATTTTAACTTGGAATCAGTCTTTTCTCTTAGCCTTAGTTTTGGGTGCACAGACTTTGTCATGAGACTGTAAGGAGAAGGCAGTGGATTTTGTTCCCTAAGTCAAATATCCACACTCTAGTGTTTCCACCAAGATAACAATAATTACCTCTAGTCACTGGTATTGATTCACCCAAAATGCTATGGAGATGCTCTCCATTTCCATCTTTAGCTCTCAAGTTTTTGTAGGGTCTCAGACCACGGTCACATGCCAAGTGGCTGTATTTGAATCACTGTAACTCCCATTCCATTCTAACAAATAGAAAACACTGTTTAATGCTCAACCTGCTTACAGACACCATGCAGACAACTCTCTGTTCGAGGATCTGCCTACACAGTCATGGAAAACTATCTTTATCTCTGAAAGTCCTCCATGCTGTAAGAAGTGCTTGCAGACCTTCCTTTCCATGCACTCAGATTCCTTCGGTTTTCCCCACTACATTTATTTGATTCCTCAAGCCTAGAAGAGCCTTTTCCAGCTTTGGAGGGAAGCAGGAAAGAAAACATTGATTTCATTAATTTTGTATTCTAACAAATATTTTGCTTCTGCTAGGATTATTTTATATTCCTTTAGGAGACTAGGGTTTAGAAAATTAAAATTCAGGAATAAACTCTCATTTTGTATGCTCTATTCTATGAAATATTTTTCATGAGGCAAACTAGCATGAAATGTCCTAGATGATTCAATAGAAAAGGGGCAGTGTGGGCAGTAAAAATTATATTTTCCAAAACATAATAGTAAGTCACATGTAATACATATGAATATTAATACTTAAGGGGAAAAGAAAGAGGACAAAGGTAAATAATTTCAGAATAATTATAAAAATGAAAAGCAGATAATTACTGAATAAAATTTAAAACTTTTGGGAAACTGACATGGAGCAGAGATAAAAAGAAAGGACAGTAATAGACAGTAAAGGAGGATAGTAATACTAGAAAAAAGGTACAGAAAAAGAAATATGTTAAATTAGTAAAGACTATTTATTAACCAGACATTACTTGTTTGCCTACTATATGTCAGGCACTATGTGGTACCTTGGAATCAGAGCATCACCAGGACACATTTTTTTTCCCAAGGATTTCAAAGACAAGTGATAAAGACAAGTAGTATAACACATACAATGTATTATGTATCATAATAGAAATTTAGTATCATATATATATTTAAACTGACTTAGAAGGCATTCTCAGAGAGTTAATGTATTAGTAATGGTAATGGTGATAGTGTGTGTGTGTGTGCGCGTGTGTGTGTCTGTCCCATGGTTTCCAAGTAAATGACACATGTTGAATCTTAAAAGGGGACATGAAGGCTTGTAAATATAGAAAATGTGGCATATTTACAAATCTACAAGCAATCTATCTATATGCCATCTTAGAAAAAAATTGGATGAAAATAAAATAGTCTTTCTCTTCTCTCTCTCCTCTATATGTGTGTGCGCATGTTTATATGTATATAATTATATACATGTTTTATATATAAACAGTATATGATTATTACACACACGTATAATTATTATACTTAATGATATTCTGTAAAATGCAATATTTTTAACACTAGTATAACAATACACATTTGTTGTTGGGTTTATCAACTTGAAGTTACTGTCTTATACCTGGTGATAGATGAAAACATTTCGAAAAAAGAGGAAAAAGGTAGATAGCTTGAGGAGTGAGAGAATTCAGTCTCATTCCTTCATTTCTTTATTATGCTTATTATTTAACATGTGCTAGGATGCTTGGAAAGGAAGACAATTTGTGGTTATTGCTGTTATAATATTCGTGTTCAGTCAGTGTAATGAGAAATTACAAACTGCTAAATTGATGATTATATAATATGAAATTTGTGGAAGTAAATAAAATACCAAGGCAATTTGAGGAGAAAGCAGCTATTTCACTGGGACAATTCTCAAAGTTTTCACACAGGTGTCTTTACTTGAATTCATACTTTGTGAAAAGACAAAAGATAACCCCGGCAGAGGAGACAACATGGCATGTGGATTTCCTGATTCTAGTTGGAATGGACTAATGAGGCTGAGTTCTATCACCGTGGACAACTACATAATTGGATAAACTATATGAAACGACTACAGACATTGGATAGTACTCAGAGCAACATCACTTCCATGAGAGAAGGGGGACAAAAGATGAACCCCAATAAATGTATCCCAAGGGAGGAAATCATTATTGCTCTAATAATTAAAACTTATTTCAACAATTGTTATGACATCATCTTAATGTCTGTCTTCTTTTAATGTTACTGAGAAACCAAGAAATTAAGGAAATGAATTCATAACTAACTACATTCACTATTTATTTCATACTTAGTACACGATAAAATGTATACACTTGTCAACAATGGTAGTTCATGTGGGTGTAACAAAGTAGCTGGGTTTAGAGCATCAAGGGGAGCCCAGACCATGGGCACATTAGAAGAGATGGATATACTGAGACCTATGATACCCTCAGGGATACTGAAATCATCTTTCAATGATGATTTTGTGGATTTTTGTGGAAGAGGGAATTTGTGGATTTATGAGACTTTTTAGAATAATACTGTATATTTTTATGACATGTAAAGATCAATGTCTATATACTCTAAAAACATGCATAAATATTTAGTATTATTCTTGCTGGTAGACAACATAACAGGTAAAGACACGCAGGGATATTCAGTAGAACACCTAAGTCACAATGCCTCTTAGGCACAGGCAGAAAAGTCTGTTAACTGCACTGTAAGTAATGTTGAGGACATAAGGTTCAGGGAGAGTAGCTCATAAATTATGGTTTTATATTGACCCTGCCCTGGTAAAGCATGTGTTCTTTTCCTCCAAAAATGCAAGGAAGCATATTTACAGCACAGCATGTGAGAAAAGATTTAGTATTTTCACTTTTTCTGTCCATTGGTAGACTTGAGTAATTATTATATTACAAGAAAAAATGGATCCAGAGAGTCTGCTATTAAATCCCTAACAGGGTTCCAAAATGTCAGTTGGATCTTAAGCTAAGCCGGGTTCCTGTGTAAGCTCCATAAAGGGATTGCTGAACCTGTGTATTGATTAGCCACCTGCGGGAGATTGCACTCTGCGGGAAAGATAAACATCTTCTTGGGGTCTATGCGATGAAAGAAGGTACTTATTTAAGAGAGGAAATCCTAAGCTATTTTTCTTAATTTTGACATTGACTTTCTTTTTTTTCTAAATTACTTTCTATTCTGCATGATTAACCAAAGGAAAATACAATCTGGTCCCTAGTTTTCCTCACCTTTACAACTCCTGCTATCATGAAACGTGACCACAATATCCATGGAGGCATCTTAACCTCACAAACACTTGACCTCTTTTACTCTGATTACCTTCCGCTCAGCTTTCTGTGAGCCATGGAATCCCCAGGGCTGCCGTGCTACGTGCAGCAGACAGAATTCCAGTCTGTGAGTATCACCTCACACTCTGCCACCTTTCAATCCGACACTTTTAACTCTCACTAGATGTTTCTTTGATATTTTTCATTTATTCATTCCACCTCCAAGGAAGAAAACTCTATGATATGGTAAGAATTCCCTAAACTTCTGATTTGGATGCTAATAATATAAAAAATACTTGACCAAAGCATATATCCTTAATGGCTTTATATCATGTATGTGTTTTTCAAGTAACTAGATGTTAAGAGTATTAAGGATAATAAAATACTTGTTTTCTGTGTGCTATGGAAACAGAAAGGAAGAGGTAGCAAACTCAGCATACAGGGGTTAAGGATCATTTTAAGAGAATATGGTCTCTTAGCTGAGTTTCAGGACAGTGGGAAAAGCAGGAGGATCCCTGCTGAGGAGCAGCCCGAAGGCCTGAGATGCCCTGAGAGTGCAGCACGGATTTCCCTGCTTCTCCCATTTATCTCAGACCAGGTTCAGAGACAACTTCCTCTTAAAATGCTCTCCTGCTCAGACCATAATGGGCCCTGTGCTATGTGTGCTTCCTGCCCCGTGCTAAAGATTAGGATTCACGTGCCACTTTGCAACCTTTAGAATTTGGCTTTGGCTATCATTAATCAGAAGTGGAGTCAAATTCAAAAAGAAGATATAAATCCGTTTCTCACTGTCCTTCATCTAACCTATTCTGACCTTCAAATCCTATTTCAGAAGTTTGAGCCACAATACCTGGCTGAATGATGGAATAAAGTTTCAAGTTAGACAACATAATTACTGTGTTGTTAAAATCCATTAATCAAAGTGAGCCTCCATCCACCCTCTTGATTATTAAACAATAGAAATATTGAAAGATTGACCTCTCATTCAAATGAAAAGAAAAATGACAACTTCTCCCAGGAAATCATATGCTGGGATTTATTCTCAGCTAAGGCCATGCAGCAAATAAATATTCCAAAGAAATATTAATGTCAGAAATTGCTTTTAAAACTATTAGTGACATTTATCTAAGATCATATGTGGGTTTATAAACATATTAATTTATTGATTGATCTATATCAATGTTTTTCACTCCCTCTTTCTTTCCTTTCTCTTATTGACTTGTTATCTACCTCTTTTACTGATAAAAATCCCGTCATCATCAACCTATGAATGCTTTTTTAAAAATCAATTTATATTTTGCTTCTTTCCCCTTGGATGAAATCTCACAAATTTGCTCCTATATCCTGTTGGTAATTTTGTTGCATAGTTTTTCCAGTAAAAGTTCTGTAGAGACTCAAAATCTGACAGGCTCAACAGTTAATGAATAATAAGTATATTTTTAACTTCTCCACATTCTTCCCATACATTACCTTCTTTCTGTCTCTCTCTCTGCTATGAACAAAGTTCACTTCATCTGTCTTCCCATGTGTTTTGTTCTGTTGCCACTGTCCCCAATCCCTGATCCTGTCCTGATCAGCTTCACTTAATTCATCTTTCAACCTTTGCCCAAAGATGTTTCAAGAGTATTTCCTGAATGTTAAATTACAATAAACTTTCTTTACCACACAATTTTAAGAAAACACTGTAATTGCCTATTTGCTTGGCAGTACCCTCCATTAAACTCTAAGATTTGTAAGTTAAGGACATTGTTGGCCCTCACCAATATTTTATCAATGGGGTTCAGTTTAATTTTCTAGCATTTATATAAATATTTGATAAGTAATAAATGACTAAGAGATGTGAGAAAAAACTCCAGTCTTGGTTCAAGTGCTTTATTAACTTTGCCACTTTAACATCAGCCCTGAACTTTTCTGGAGTTAAGACTTCTTAAGTGACACAACAAAAGTTTTGAACTAAATAGCAACTAACTTTCTTTTCAGGTTTTTAATTTTAGACATTATAAATGGGATTATTTGGAGGGAGCCTTTTTTGCCTAACTTTCTTTTTACTATTTAAAAATTACTTGTTTATTTTTAGAGAGAGGGGAGGAGAGGGAGAAAGAGAGAGAGAGAAAGACTGATTGGTTGCCTCTCACACATTCCCAACTGGGGACGTGGCCCACAACCCAGGCAAGTGCCCTGACTAGGAATCCAACCAGCAATCTTTTGGTTGGCAGGCTGGTGATTAATCCACTGAGCCACACCAGCCAGGACTAGACTTTTGTTTTATTTAATCTTTATTGTATTATTTTTTCCATTACCATTTAGTCCCCTTATAGTCCTTCCTCCCAGTCACCACACTGTTATCTATGCCTATGAGTCCTTTCTCCTTTTTGCTTAATATCTCCACCCCCTAAACTTGCCTCCCAGCCATCATCCTGCTCTCCATATTTGAGTGTGTCCCCATCTCCTTGTTTGTTCAGTTTGTTCACTAGATTCCCCATATGAGTGAAATCATGTGATTTTTGTCTTTATCTGACTGGCCTATGTCACTTAGCATAATATTCTCTGAGTCCATCCATGCTATTGCAAAGGGTGACATTTTTTCTCTTTTTTACAGCCAAGTAGTATATTCCCATATTGTAAGACCCTCAACAGAATGATAATTCCACCCCAGGAAAGGAAGAGTAATTTATCTGACTGGCAGGTTTGGGAGAAGACTCTGGTCACAGAGGAGCAGAGAGGTGATGTTCTCTCCTGTTTGTCCCAAAAAGGTAGGGGCAGGTTGTGCTGACGTGAATGAAGGTCTGCTGTTGACCAACAGTGCCTGTAACCAGGGACTGAAGTGTCTCTAACTTAGGCCCATTTGCCTCTAGACCTAAGCCCCATTCCCAGGTCATTGTACTGGTAATGAACATGGTAATTCAACTTGCATTTTCTTGACACTTTGTGCCAGCTCTGATGTGCTTCTGAGCTTTGAGGAGAAGCATAGGAGTATTATTTATGAGACCTCTATAATCTCAAGGAAATATCTAAACAGAATTGTAGTTACTTATTATTCTTTGTTTTCAATCATTTCAGATGTACAGGAGTGTACTTTGAATATTTGCATGTGTTTTTCTATATTGACAAGCATATTTATTCTTTAAATTACATGGAAATTTAAACTTGTATATTTACCTATTTGATCTCTAACTGTTGGGTTTGATTATAGTGCTGTCCAGAATCTGTCAGTGCTACAGGAAAGGATACATGATGAAGCAGGACAATTTCACAATGGGGAGGTGCACATTATAAAAAGGGAAACAGTCACAGATAAACTGGTAGAATAAATGGTTTACAAAGTTTTATCTTCCCAATGTTGCTTTTCAATAAAAATTCTAATTGTTTTATAATAAATGATAGAGAAAATTTAAAGCAAAAGTCAGAGAAGTGGTAATCTTTTCTTTGTATTGTGTTCCATCTTTATAGCTGTGAAGTGCCTTATATGCCCCCTTCCCCTGACCCCTGGAATCAGCCAGAGGAGTGACTAGCAGGCCCAGAAACACATTATTCCTCTGAACACAGGGATTGTCTAGGTCTGGTCTCATGACATAAAGGATGACATGAAAACTCCCCTTTCCAGGCAATCACATGATGCTAGAGAAGATAGGAATTTGTATATTACTGAGGTTACAGACTATAAAAGTTACAAAAGCTGAAGTTCTTTGGAAACATCTTGGCTACTAAGGGAAAATACCCATTGGGATAAGAACAAGGGGAAATAAGTGGGGCATGGTAAGAGTTGCATGAAGCCACCTCTATTGCATTTACCTAATCATTGTATAATAAAAATGCATTTATTTCCCCCCTTCAGCTGGCTGGAAATAGATTCCTGACACTTCTACCAAGAGTCCTGACTAATACATACCACTAAACACAAAACACATGACAATAAAGACTCTTGAGCTTTAGGAAATATGGAATAAGAAATTTGTTTAGGAAGAGAAGGGAATAATTAAAGGGTTAATAAGAGGTTATCTTTGCTTCAACATTTCTTCCATTTAAAAATGTGTATTTGTTTAGAAAGTGACAAGAAAGCTTTGGAGGAAGCTGACATGACACTACACATGCATTAACCATATTTTCTTGTTCTTTTTTTATGACAACTCTTATTCACAGTTACAAAGAGGATTTATGCATCACATCAACGTTCACCAAAAAGACCTCTGTGTCAATAGTAACGTGTCTCATGCTTGCAGTGAGGAAGGTTAGCGACATTTTTCACGTGTGTCACTTGTGGTATAATGGAAAGAGTATGGAATTTGGAGTCATGTCAATCCACTGCTGCAGATAGTGATATGTAGCCATGGTACGATGCATAGGTTCCCACAGCAACATTGCCTGAGAGTGATTTTTACCCCTGTTTCAGAGATGAGGAAATCAAGACTTAAACAGTGAACTAGTTAACCTAACATTGCAAATCTAGAAGACTTGGGAGTAAACCCTTAATTTCAGATTTTTCAGGAACAATACTCAAATTGTTTTTTCAGTGTTTGTTTTTTTATGGTGCACTTGTTTATTGACCAATGTACCAAGGGGGGAAATATACCATTGTGCTGTTGATAAAGAAACAGGAAGGGATATTCAAGAGAATGTGTCAGTAAGAGGCCTTGAGCTGAAATGATACAGTAGTTGCCCTCAAAGAGGGACTTTTTGAAACCAAAATTAATAATAGTGAGAACATCTGAAGAAAAGTATGTCTGTTTGCTTTACAACTTTATTTTTTTAAGATTTTGTTTTTGCTTCATGCCTTTTTGTAAGATATTCCTTACTGTGTACCAGGCATCATCATAAGAAAAAATTATCAGGGCAATTTCAAAATAAAATAACACATATTTTTATTGGAATAGCTACTATGAAAATGATTTCTTTGTTTTTATTATCCCTTATTCAATCTCAAAATTCAGTTTATAAAACTGCATGGAAATATGAAAAGAAGATCAGATATTTTTCTCAATTAAAACAATTTAATAGTTTTTTCCATTAATTTCCATACAAAGTTGTCAGAAACCTTTTTGCCTTAATATATGATACCATGAAGTGTGACAGGTTATATTTTATAATCATATACCTAAAGTCTGTAAGAAGTTGTAACTTCTACATTGTGAGGAGCCATGTATAGATTTGTAAGTTGTTGAAATTTTAAACAGCTTTAAAATAAAAATATGTTGCTTAATAATGCCAAAAATATATTTTAATTTTCAAAACCACTCTATAAATGTCCTATACAAAAATCAAGGTCAAAAATGAAAAAAATATGATTTTAGTAATAAAGATTAGTGGACTAAAACTTGAAATCAAGCATGATAATATTAATGTGGCACTAAAATGCACTAACCAAAATCCAAATATTCTGTGGATAAACATAGAAACCATGACAATAGTTACTACATGGAAATAAAAATGTATAGAAATTTTTAGTGATAAAAATTTGAACAAAATTTCTGTGATTTTAAGTTTTACAATGGTAAGTAGATAAATTTACTTAAATGCACTTCAGTTTAAAACACAAGTGTGGCTCTGAGAAAATTCTTCTTACTTGCCAGCAACCTATAAAAATTATACAGGCATATATTCTGAAGAGCAGCAACGTGCTCCAACACAAAACTTCCTGTTAAGAATTTATGGCATTCGGTAATTGGTCTCCGTTGAGCCATCAATAATTATCTTATTAGGTATATTTTGCACAGTAATTTCTTTCTGCCTATGTTTCCTAAGTGGTAAAATAAGTTATAGAAAGATGTTAGACTAAGATATCTCTATAAAATTTTTGGAATATGAGACATATATTTATCTCTCTGGCATGAACAGGGGTATACTGCAGATCTTCACAATAATGGGGTAATTATTTTTATAAGCCTTTATTAAATGTGTTGTTAATACTGATAGTTTCCGTTTAAGTCCCCCATTTGCAAATGCACCCTTAGATTCTACATGGAAAATGCTGTCAAGTGAAGGCATACTACAAGACACTGCTGAGCAAGGCATGAACACTTGACAACTACTTCTTCCACACATGGCAAAACAACTTCATTAAAGTTGAAATAAAAGCACTCATCCCAATTGCATTCATTGGTTCAAATCAGCTCCAGCGGGCATCTTCATGGTATGTGGTTCTACAAACCAACATATTGAGGTCATTTCTGTTTATTTTCCGTCAGTTGCAAGTGATGAAAAATGCCAGTCCGTGATGAGCCGCAACTCCAATACATAGCAGGACCGGTTAATTGAAGCTGACACGCATGGCTCTTGCTCACTTTGATGGTTTCATATATGCCTAGACATAATGCGCCTTCAGAAAGTGCTGAAGCTGGTATCTTTTAACCTTTGTTTGTGAGAACACTTTATCTCCTCATTTGGTAGATCAGTGTAATTTCAGCCTTTTATGAAATCTCAAAATCTAATTCATATTCTGACATTTTTATATTTGATTTTAACCAGAAGATTAATAGTAAATATAAAATTTTCCTCATTCTATTTTTGATGTCGTTTTTGACTTCTACATTCCAGTGCAGAAATGAAAGTTAGAAATAAAATTTACAGAATTACCTCAAATAATTTTCCTAACACAAAAGAGACATAGAAAATTTTATCACAATTGCCTTCCATCTTACCCTAATAATTAGTTTTAACTGGATGAAAGTCCAATTTCAAAGTGATTTTGATAACTAATTTTTAATTTAGTAAAATATTATGTGATAGGCTGAAAGTAAATTTGATTTAATTACATATTTAGCTTTTTATCAGTAATCTTTCTTTTTTTGAATTCATTAAAAGAGTTTTCTTTTACTGAATTCATCACAGGAAATATCAGTAGCTACTAAGAAGTATAATAATTTCTACTAAGAAATTGTTATATCACATTAAGGAAATACAGAGAGACATCATATAAGCAGAACAATCTATACTGAAAATTAGAAAACATAGGATACTTATAATATAATTGAGCCTATTCAGATAGCATTCTCTTCTGCAAAATGGTATAAATTATTTTATGTGTAGAAAGAGAAATTTTTATGAAGGTCAAATTGCATATAAAATACTGAGACGTCTAGTCCCATTTTTCTTTATAATCTATCAGGTCATAATCTGTGAACTATCAACTTCAAAGTAATATCAAACAATATATGTGAAAAAGAAAATCTGCCCATTATGCCCAAATTTTGTTATTTCAATCGACTGTGATAAAAAACAGTTGAAAGAGAAATCTATTTGTTTCATACTTGTCTTAAGATACATCTTAAACTCATATAGTGTTCCCTTCATAAAGGCAGTAAACTGTAAAGTAAATATTAAGTAGATGTGGAAAAGTAAGGACAAAAAAAAAATGAAGATAGAGAACACAGAAATTTACATGTATAAAAATTACCTGAGTTACTAGGAAGGAAAAACAAATTAACATTTCCTATTCCAGTAAAGAGCCCTCGCTCCCACTGTTCTGCGTGTGTGTGTGCATGTGCGCATGTGTTCCTAAATGCCACTGTTACTCTCTCCTTTTGAGGTTTGATTTTTCAGTCTCTCGCTCCAGCTTGCCTCCATCAAAGACTGTCACATTTGAATATGCCTCTAGTCAGGTGGTAACTGGAAGTCAGACTCTACGCAGTTCTCCTAGTGGCCTTGTAGTTTACCTATGCAAGAGCAATCAAACGTATCAGCTAGAACAATTGCCTGTAGCAGCTGGAAACTTCTCTTTAATTTGAGTAAATGCACCAGTTTCAACACATTTATTTGAACAGTTATTTCTTTTGGAAAGAAATCCCGTGCCTACCCAAGGTTTCTTGAATTGAACAATGAGCTCCATGGCTTTAGTACCAGACTGTGAGGAAGTAATCAGAAAACATGCCTGTTCTTTTCATGTTACTAAATGAAATGATGTGAAAATCAGTATTCAGTGACCCCTTTGATGGAATCTTCAAATCTCAAACTGTCAAATTTTGTTTAGTATTTTTGCAGCTATTCTTCCTTCATAAAAAAACTAAGAATTAAAAAGTGATTTTGTATTTCTGAATAGACTTCAATTCTTAAGAAAAATTTGAATAGCATGGATGACAATAGTCACTTCATATCAATACTTTTACTTAACAATAACAGCAAATGTAGTTTGTGACACAAACAGACTAGATAACACAGTGTAAATGACTGCTTAGTCTGGAATATAGCTTACAGGGACCTTGAGGGATTTGGTAAATAACATCTGGCAATTTAGTAGCATTACTGAGATCTCTTTTGATATTACAAACATCTACAAATATAAAAATGAAGAAACATCATTTAAATTTTCCTGTGGCTTTTATACACCCTAAATATGTGAAAAGATGGAAGGGATAAAAGGACAAAATTCAAACACAAGTTCCTTTGTATCCACTATAAATATATCGTATTTTTCTAACTATAATGCACACCCTACCCCAAATTTGTGAGGAATAATGGTTGTCAATACTGCTGTTGAGTTCTGTTTACATTTACATTGGTGAAATATTATGTTATTTATGTCATTAAACATTTTACCACATTTCTTGCTTCAATTTTTTCCCTATTTTCCTCCTCTAAAACCTAGGTGCATCTTAAGGTCCGAAAAATGTGGTATCTAATTTCGAGAATGTACAAAACTGCCTTTAAGTCATTAAACCACTGAGTAGTTGAGCCACTTTTCAAACCATGTATCAAATAATCACTGGGATCATCCCTAGCAAACCGATCTCTTGGTTCCATGGTACCCCTGAATCCTGGAAACCTGAAAACTAGTTTCCCAAAAATTATCAATCCTTGAGAATAGTGCTAATGTCTTACTTATCTTTAAATGGAAGCATATTTCTGAAGATATAAAAGATATTCAATGAATGCTTTCTTAATGAATTAAATAAAACCCTGGTATCTTTCTCCCTCCCCCTCCTTTGTCTCTCCATCCCTCTTTCTCTTTCTCCCTCTCTCACACACACACATACACAAACCCAATTATAGAAGACATAATTAACCCACTGTTCTTGGGGGATCCCTGGATGTATATTTATAGTGACTCAACATAATTATAAAATAGGAAACAAGAGAAGGCATATGAACCATTGAGAAATTAGTATAATTAAAGAGACCTTCCAATATCTTCTCTTCAACTCAATTTGCCATTTGGTAGTGAGTCAAGTGTGTACTTGTCTGATGAATGTATTAAACTAAGCAATCATCAGGTTGTGAAGAATATTATTGCATATTCTTCCAGACTTTTCAAATACCAATGCGGCAGAATAGTTGTGAGATACATTTGCAATACTCCAGCCAAAATGAAGTTAAGCGTTCGTGTCCCATTAACATCTCATACTTCTTATTTCAGTCAGATAACTACAGACCTTTACTTTGCTAATACACTTTAGAGAAATACAGACAAAACAGGGGAAGCAACTTCCTTTATATTCACTTATTGCGGAGAATCACTCCTGCAAATTCATTTGCAAAAGAACAATAATCTAAGAGGAGAAGACTAAGAAACTTGGTTTAGCTATCTTTTTGTCTGAAGAGAAATAAATATTTTTATAGTACATAGTGTATAGTGGATGTTAAATAATTTTATTAATTGTAGCAAGTGACAATTTCTCCTCATTCTGCCTTTATTTCTCCAAAGTAGAATACACTTCAGAAGCACATGCAACTAGAATATCAATTTAACTTTGTTCAATGCAGCACACTATTTTAAAAATCCTATACCCTGGTTGGTGTGGCTCAGTGGATTGAGTGTCAACCTGTGAACCAAAAGGTGGCTGGTTTGCTTCCCAGTCTAGGGCACACATGGGGGTTGCAGGCCAGGTCCCCACTGTGGGGGCCCATGGGAGGCAACTACACACTGATGTTTCTCTCCCTCTCTTTCTCTTTCCCTTCCCCCCATAAAAATAAATAAATAAAACTTTAAAAAATAAAATACAATAAAAGATCCCATCTCACAGTCCTTTGGTTATTTTAATTTCTATTCTTAATCCCCTCTTCCTTGATAATTTTATTATATAGGCTTAAAAGGTGAATAATTTAAGATAAGAATAAGTTGGTATCATGACTCTGACCGATGAAATCTAAGTGGAGCTCTACTGTGGGCATGTTAGGACAGATTAAGCCTCCCTAATAAATAAAAGGGACAGATTCTGCCTTCAGTGCACCTGAGCATGAATGAATACATGGATCTGTAGCAAACATACGACTGGCGGAACCAGAGAATGCCAGGATGATGAACCACTACTAGCAATTGTTTATTACCATGTGACTTGCTAACAAGGCCGGCTTTCTACGTGAGTTGTTATGTTATTGAACAGTAGTTAAAATTGTACTTTATCTTTTAGTGTAGTAATCCATTCTCATATCTGCCAACCAAATTCAATTCTTAACAAATACAGGAAAATCGAGCGTACAATCAGGTTATTCTTTATTCTCACTGAGAAATATTGTTAAGCATCCCATTTATTTCGCAGGTCTGTTCCAGGCCAGATGATGTATGGGACAAAAATGAACACATGTAGAACACTGTTATCCTAATAATATATGAATATTTACAGACACTGGCATACATCATGTAACAAGACAAAATTTTACATGGCAAAAGTTGTAAAATTATATAAATTTGTTCTAGCAAAAAAATGTATCAAAGGTACAGAACAATACAAATCAATAAGAACTGTAATGACTTCAAAACATTTTAATAAGCATCTACATATCACTTATGTTATAAAAGAAATGCAAAATTAATACTAGATAGTTTAGATGTTAATAAAACTTAATATGATATATTAAAATCCATGGTATGTGGAGGTATGTAAGTTAAATATTTTCCCATGACCAGCACCCTGATGTGCTCAGCCAATTGAGCCAGCAGCTGGGAATTGTTTTTTTTTTTTTTTTTACACTAAATAACATCTTCTTTATTGTTGTTGCTGTTTTGTTTTTGTTTTTTTATTTATTTTAATTGTTGTTCTTGTACAGTTTTCTGTCTTTTACTCACATCCCAGCCTCCCACCCCAGCCCTCCCAGCCTCCCTCCCATACCCAGCCCCCTAGTTTTTGTCTATGTGTCCTTTATACTTGTTCCTGTAAACCTTTCCCCTTTCCCCCTGAAATTCCCTCTCCTCTCCCCTCTGGTCACTGTCAGCCTGTTCTCAATTTCAGTGTCTTTGGTTATACTATACTTGTTTGTTTGTTTTGTTGATTAGGTTCCTGTTAAAGGTGAGATCATATGGTATTTGTCTATCACAGCTGGGCTTAATTCGCTTAGCACGATGATGCTCTCCAGTTCCATCCATGCTGTGGTGAAGAGGAGGAGTAGCCTTTTCTAGGGACACTGTTCTGATGCTACCAGCATATGTAAATTTAAATACATTATTATTAAGTCAAGATTAATAGAATTAATGTTAAAATAATTTAATTCAATATATGGTAAGTATCTTAGTAAGAGCAACAAGGTAACAGGATTATAGGATTTGAAGGAAGAACTAGAAAATAAAGATCAACGCTACTGGAGACACATTTCACCCTTCTTGTTAGCATTGCCAAGGCTGGGCTTATTTCTTTCTATTGTAGTTCTTAAGGAGAACTGTTCTGTAATGGACAGGAAAATCACATATGACCTGTCACAAAGGGTAAAATCTGTCCTATTATGATACCTATTATTTAGCCTAACTTGTTACAGAAGTCCCTCATTTGTACATAAAATTGTGTCTGACAATGTTAATATTTCCTGTGAAACAAATAATATATTTTAAACTGAAATCAAACTATTAAAGTAACAGAACAAAATACATGGTCAAATTTGAAAAGCAAGGTGTCCTCTGATGGATTTAAATGTCAGTAGATAAAATGTTGCTAAAAGTACATTTGTTAATACTAAGTGCGATGTTTATAATTTTGCATATCTGTGATGAGTTTCTACATTTGAAGGTGAGAGGTATTTTCCTAGAGCTAAAAAAGGAAACTTATCATGTTGCTTTTGGATGTATCCATCTGGGAATGGATTTGCTGGAAGGAAGAGAAGGGAGGCTCTCCAGGCAGAGCGGTGCCCTGTCTGTTTGCCTATTTATCCCTGAATACACGGGGATCACTACTTACTACAACCTGGTTATACAGGAGAAAGTTACTTTTCTTATCCAGAAAGACCTTTGTTAAGTCTGAAGTAGGCAAGAATGTGGCTAACAATAAATTTACAAACTCGAAACGCCTGATTTTATGAGTCACCCAGACTGTCAATTCTTCTGTCATTCTAAATGACACTGAAATATACCAACTGTTGTTCAATAAAAATAGCTAAAAGTACTTTATGTCCTTCATTTCTATCAAAGATTGCCTGGAAATTAGAGATATTAGTATAACTAATCAAAAACGAAGTTTTAGCTAACTGCTGCCATGAAAGCCAAAATTGTGAGACAGGTGCTGTTGTGAAGGGAGTGAGGTTTTATTCAAATGCTGTGTGACCTGGGAGAATGGCAGACTCCCATGACAAAGTACCTCTCCTCTTCTCACTGTGGAAAAAGTCCATCTGTGTCCTCAACCAGGCCAAGACAAAAGCCAGTGTCCAGACCTTTTGCTCCATTTTAAAATACAACCCTCTGGAGCACAGACGTTGCTGCTAAGTGGTCTTCATCCCCATTCAGGTAGCTTAGCTTGCTCCTGGCTGCTGTACATGTCAGGCTTCTTCATGGAGCCTGCATGTGGAGCCTGCACATCCATGATCCATGCAGCAGCTAGGGCTGCAAGGCAGTTTACTGCCAGGAGAGAACACCCAAATGCACAGGTGAGTGCATCACAAGGTGGGTAAGAGATAGTAAGAGAGCTTCCTTTATGGAGCCCATGGACCATGTGGATGCCTTGACAGGAAAGTGCACTTTGCAAGTGCAGTTCATGAGCAAGCATCATGAACTATCTTCTTTGTTTCCCTGGGATTGTATTGGGTTGGCCAAAAAGTGCTTTATTTTGTTTTGTTTTCCATAAGATGACTCTAGTAGCACTTAATTATTTTTAATTTCATTCAAAACAATTTTTTAGATTGGATTGTGACAGCTGTCATATCAGTGTGCATTTAAAAACAAACAAACAAAATTGGTTAATTTTGTGTAGCAATTTTAATATTGAATATAGAAGAAAATAAGCAATATTTTGGCATGTTATGCTTTATTATTTCAAAAATAGTGAAAACACAACCAAAACACAAAGAAGAAAAAATGTGGAGAAAGTGTTGTGACTGATCGAATGTTTCAAAAGTGGTTTGCAAAGTTTTATGGTGGAGATTTCTTGCAGGATGCTGCTCCATGGTTGAGTAGTCCAGTTGAAGTTGATAGCGATCAAAATGACACATTAATTGAGAATAGTCGACATTATACCTTGCTGGAGATAGCTGACACACCCAAAATACCCAAATCAATGAAGTTATTGATAAAAATTAAAAATGTGTCTTTTATTTTATGGAAAAAAAACTTAAATGGACTTTTTGGCCAACCCAATATTAGTTTGGGTGTGGGGTGGAACAGGTGCTTTCTCAAAATAACCAATCAACTTCAAAACTTTCACACACTTTGAGTAGGGGGACCTCCCAACCAATCCCTTCTTTCCCCAGGTTAGGCTGACAAGCCTCTTCGGTCCAGCACCTCCCCTTGTGCTATTTTTTACTTCTGTGGCACAGGTGCCTGCCTTCTCCTGGTTCCACCCCCAATCTGATAAGAGGTGAGGAGGGCTTTTTTCTCTCCGTAGTCATCTTGCTAGCTCAGCCTAAGAACCTCCCCCTGTCATAACCTTTCCTGTTATTGGAGATACCCTGGCACTCTGACTGACTGTTTTACGGTAACATATTTCATTTTCCACTTTTAGACTCAACACATTTCATGGAACTTTATGCTCCAGATTAGGTTGAATATATGTTATTAAAAATGTGATTTGTAGAAAGATCAAGGTCATCACAAACATATGTATTAGGAACAACGCATAAAGAAATTGATAACATAGTGAAATCCATTATATTGCAATCCAAGTGGGATCTCTAGTCTTATATTTCGGTGATGGCAGAATACTAAATGGATAACACAACCCTGACCTTTGTCTTCTTCCTTTGGTGTCTCCCACCCACATAGAGTCCCCATATAGAAGTCTTTCAGTACATTTGCCTCACAGATGTTCCTGAGAAAACCTGTAACTCTCTCCATTGGTGGAAATTTTACATTTTGATTTTTCCTGATCTTCTGCTCTTTTGAGCAATTCCTCAGATTTGGGGCACATCACTGCATATTTTCTTCTCAAACTTCTTGGACTCAAAAGAAAATAAACATTTTCAGGAATGAGATTTAGTGCAAGTGACCCAATTCTTTTTCTGATTTTCCATCCATGAAAGTTATTTTTATGTGAAATAAGCACAACTGTAGTGACACACATTTTTTTTTCTGTAGGTAGTGATTCAATTAACCCACACTGAATTAATACTCTTTCTCCTTTTCAATGGTTCAAGTTATGTGAATTTGGAATAAAAGGCATCATTTCCATTGTTGTTTTCTTAAGATTAATTTAGATCTTTTCTTTCCCACATAAAGCAGGCGTGAATTACAAGGTAAAATACAGGGTCTATTATGTGTATTTTTCTCTTTGCTACTCATCAGAACTGGTAACAGATAGAGTGAACCAGCTCAAATACTCATATTCTGATTAGAAATATTTTTCCTAAAGGAGGAGGTAAGAAAGAGCAGGATGCTGCCCTCTGTGCATGTTTGTAAATACTCTTCAATCGGTCAACCCCCCAATAAAAGCTCTGTCTAAGGAAAACATATTAAATCTGCTTAATTTGTTAATAATTCTATTAGAATAAGCAAATGGTTCTCTATCAAAGTAACATCAATAAGATAAAGATATTATTTGGGTTTCCAAATTCTACCAATATCTTTCCCCAATCATTTGTTCATGTATTGGACTTCCTTGAGTGGCAGTATCTAAAACTTTTTGGTTAAAGAAGGAAGAGAGGAAAGGAATAAGGAGGGAGGAGGGAAGATAGGAAGAAAAAGAGAAAGGGGGAAGAAAAGAAATATAGGAGGGAGAAGGAAGGTGTTTCTGCACTAAAGGGTCCATTTTCCTCCACACATCAAAGCCCAATAAAATATATTCTAGGAGAATTGTCAATAATGAGTGAAAACTAAGCACTACAATATAGCAGAGCTGAAAAATTTGTATTTTTCATGGTTTTCACTTTAGTACAAAAGCTTTGCCAATTGATTGATTGTTCAGTATTATAAAAGGCCAAGCAATTATTGGCATTTCCCTTCGAAGAATTAGAGTTACTGAGAGAGTATTGTTCAGCATAAATACAAGACCTGACTGAACTCTAAACACTTGTCGTTATTCAATATCCCCAGATTAAACCAGAGTTGTTTAATTGTTATTCTGGAACACTTCTATTTTACATAATGATAATGTTCTTCCCAAACTCCTCTTGCACTTCAATTGATTTAAAAAATATCTTCTTGTTCATGCTATTAGAGTATCTCATTTTTCCCTTTTGCCCACCTCCTCCAAGACCCTTACTTCCATAATCAGTGCCCACATCGTTGTCCATGTCCATAGGTCCTCCATATATGTTCTTTGACTAATCCTTTCACCTTCTTTTAATCAGTACCAAACTCCCCACACCACACTTATTCAGTGGGGAGTTTGTTCCCTGATTCTATGCCTATGGGTTTATTTTGCTCATCATTTTATTTATTGTTCAATCTACCCTTCTTATAAGTGACATCATGCAATATTTGTATTTCACCAACTGGCTTATTTCATTTAGCATAATAGTCACTAGTTCTATCCATGCTATCACAAAAGGTAGAAATTCCTTCTTGTTTACTGTTGCATAGTATTCCATTATAATTTAAAACTTTCCTTTGTATATTAGTATAAAATCCTATAATTTAAATTATACTTTATATTGTTAACTTAATGTGCTTCAATTTAATAATGAAGGTTTTTGCTATGCAACATTGTTTAATAATATGCCTCCCTGAAATTAAATTATGTTCTCAGAAATCTCTAGGATATTAATATAATTCTGTGCAACAGATTATAAATTTTTATTTTTATTTAAAAATAGTACTATTTAAGGAAATTTTTGTTAAAATATTGTTCCTGCAAAAAAGTACTCATCACTTATACGTATAATTTTTTGCATGAAGTAGAGAGCCATTCTTACCTTGTGCTTTACTTACATTAGAGTTCTTTGAGAAGCCTGAGTATTTATACTGTGACTGCTTCAGAAATTCTGGAATTGCTCATTATATTCACTACATTTTGCCGTACATCAACATGCCAAAATTTTGTTGCCGTAAAAGAACCACCATATTTTAGTTTACTATTCTGTGATTTGTAAAATGGTACTGGACTCAGCTGGGTATTTTCCTGAACCAAGCTAAATTGGCTGATCTTGGTTGGCCTCACACACAAAGCTCTAATAAACTATGAATCAACTGCTAGTTGAACCCAGGATCCTCCAGCAGACTGGCCTTCTCTGCACATGACTCTATTAGGCTGCCAAGAATGAGAACAGAAGCACATAAAAGCTGTTGAGACTTAGATGTATACCTGATATGACAGCAATTTCACCACACCGCTATTGGCTACAGCTAAACACAAGACCAATTCAGATTTCATGGGAGCAGAAATAGGTTCCAGGAATAAACTATGAAGACTTGCAATTGATTTTTACCATATACTACAATCACCTTCCTTTCATCTGGTCTTCAGTGTCATGCTAGGGTTTTTCATTAGAGAAAATGCTTTAGGAGAAGATATTTTAGAATTTCAATACTGTATTTTTAAGAAATTTATGAAACACAGAGAAAAAGTTATGAAAATTTTTTAATGATTTATGAAAATCATGGTGTGTTGATGAGATATTTTAATGTGTTTTAAAAGGGTTTTGATTAATCTAGGAGAGTTAATCTTAAACTTGCAAGGACTATAGGGCCTGGAACAGAAGAAGCAGAGTCATCACAACCATGTTCAGTCAGCAGATCCAGAGAGCTGCACCTTCACAGATCCAAACCCAGGAGCAGACCATTGCTCTACACAGGAATGCCAGGCATCTTGTATAGGAGCCTCTGTTGTGGGTGTGGGGGAGGGGTGGATTGTTAACTGCTGGCTGCATACTCCTGTGGACCTTCCAATAGAAATGGCATGTGTCCATACCCTGCAAACTTCCTGAGCCCTATTTTAGGTATTCTGCATAGTGAGTATATTCTTAATGTCATAGGTACATAGTGCTCTTTGGGAAGGGTTACTGGGTAGTGTAAGATGAAATTCCAGGCCTCTGAATTTGAGTGACACCACATAGTGATACAATATATCTACATTATATGATTAATTTTGAATTGTATTTCATACTTTCTAATGTGTTTATAAACTTAATGAGTTATGTGGGTTCTTTATTTCCTCCTCAATATTCAATAAATTCACTTGTTAAATTGTGATAATTCCAATAAGGATAAATAACTTAGGAAAGGTACAGTAAACACTAAGCACAGCTAACTGGCCAGAATGTTGTGTGGTTCCTCTGCTTATTTTAGGGCCACTAGTGCTAAAAGAAACAGAGTACATAGAGGGGGAAGGAAGGACAGAGAGTTTTTGTCCTTTGGGGAAAAAAAAGAACTACTTCTTTAGGTTGCATAATACAAACAAACACATTGCAATTCGTTTCTTTCATTCAATCATGTCAACAGACGCTCCAAGCTTAAGAAAGTGAAAATCACATTTTGGCAAACTGTAAAATTATCTCTACTGTAAACTCTATTTTGGAGGTGATATCTGATGAAATCTTTAAAAAAACAGAAAGGATAGAATTAACAAAGTAATGAAATACAACAATCCAATTAAAATTAACATTACTTTCTCCCATCAAGTGGGAAAATGAACAGTTAGCAGTGTGAGACACCATGAAAGGCTAGATATAAGTGAGCAAGCAGTAACATTGCTAACTTCATACATGAGCTAGGGTACTGACAAAGTGATAGTGAGAGCACTTTGCTTTTAAATGTGGCTTACGTTGCAGAAGCCTTTTTTCAATGATAATTACAATTTTTAGAATGCTTCTTAAATAAAGATAGGTAGGAAGAATAGTATCTTTATCTTGAAAAAAAATTCAGACCAGGTTAGTAGAGCTAACATACTTATTAATTTTAATTCTTTGGGGCCTATACTTCCTAAAGTTCATACAATTATGTGTTAAATATTGTGGGAAATGAACAATATCTGTAAACCTTTTGAGAATGTATACTTTCATCTACTTTGGAACTAGATGAATGCATGACCTGTAACTGGACTTTATAACTGTAAAATTCCAAGAGGGTTATAAGTACTACTGAAAGTATTCCATGTGGTGGAAGCATTTCTGAATCAATAATGAAAATATTCTTTGGCAACTTAAGACACAGAAAAAAAATCCAAACTCTCATAGTCTTTGTCTTAGGTTTCTAAGGAATGCGATATAATTTCATATTGAATAAATTATCTTATTCTTTCACAAGTTATTATGAATTAAAACTAGGTCAAAAGTAGGTCTGTAAATGTCTACAATCTATGTCATTTTACATGGCTTACACTTAGGATGAGGAATTCACATTTGGTTTTGCTCCAAGTTACTTAATTTTTCCCTCAGTTTTCTGCTATGCAATTTCTAATATACACCCTCTGTCTCCTGTCATAGTTTTAAGACTAAAATAACTGGAAATAATTTTAAACATTTTAATATTAAACAAATATAAACAATTTTAGTTACTGCATATACAATACTTTTAATGATGAGATCACCCCAAGATTCCCTCATAATTCTCATGGTTCATTGAATTCACAAGATAGTTATTCTAGAGGGACCCAGCCAAGAAATTCTCAACAATAGAGATTTGCATCCTCAAAGTCATCTTTCTGATTTTCCCGTAAAACTAATGTTATAAAAATTAATTTTATAGGTGCCCTTTTATTGATAGAATAAATATTTTCATTGATAAAATAAAAACATGTAAACAGATACTTTTTGCTATAGGGGCAACATAAATAAAAAGCAGATCACTATTAATAAACATTTAAATTAAAAAATCATTGTACTAAAAGTCAGGGCACCTGTAATATTCATGCTGCATAAAGGCCTTCAGCAAAACACCACTTTGCTGGGCCTGGTGTTCTCTTTTCTAATATAAAACAGTACAGTAGTTAATTCTAAGGTCTCCTCTAACTATAAATTCTATGAAGTTTCGCATCATTTTCTCACAATGCTTCACATTTTGTTGACATATCAGCAGGGAACTTCACACATCATTGGAAATCCATTAAAACAATTACCATGCCATTAGTGAAGACTTTTAATTATGAGGTTAGTAACCTAAAGAATTCACTGTGATAGGCAAGATTAGCTCTGTGAGCATGTGCTACTTTGGACTACATTGGTTGGAGGGATGTCTTTCCTTTGGAGAATTTGAAGCTGTCATTCACAAAGCAGTCAGCAGTGTTGATTAAACATGTCAGCTGAAAAGTCAGGGAGTGGGGGAAAATTTATAACTTTTCAGAGAGTTGCTGGGTAGAACACCCTCCCCCCAATGAATGGGACCTTGTTTCACTTAACCTGATTCCAAGAGAGAATAAAGGGTGATGCACTAGGAAGGGATATTCCAGAAATTACAAGGAGGACAAAGGAAGAGGCGTACACCTGAATTCATAGTTAAAATAAGAGATTAGAATCATGACTGCTATTCT
Organism: Anoura caudifer; assembly: GCA_004027475.1. Taxonomy (NCBI): domain Eukaryota; kingdom Metazoa; phylum Chordata; class Mammalia; order Chiroptera; family Phyllostomidae; genus Anoura; species Anoura caudifer. The sequence goes on along the minus strand of PVKU01000070.1, from coordinate 449,515 downwards.
GCTGAACTAGAATTTGTAGCAGATTGAGTGACAACTCCCTACGTGTTTGCTGTGTTTTCATATTCTGTGCTTTCATTAAAATAAAGCTGGTCCTTTAAATAGCCCAAGCTAACAATCATGTAAGAGGTATTTTTTCCTCATCAGTTTGTACTAAAATGGAATATCCTGTAATATTCCAACCTGATGTCGAGTATATAGCCTAGAGAAATGGCTGCCTCTACCACCTCACTGGTTCATGACAGTGCTGAAGGTGATGGGGTTTTCCTTGTGTCCTCCCTTGCCTGATATATTGACACAACTTTTAGTCCTTCCGTTTACAGAAAATGCCTCTGCTATCCAAGGCCAGAAAATTGAGATTACACAGGGTTGCATTCTTCTTCACTTCTTTTCTTTTTTTCTCTCAATTTTTCTGTTGTAATTAAAACTATTTAGCTTCAAGGTAATGTACAAGCTGGTTTAATAGTATAGAAACACTGATTGCATGAGAATGAAAGGAGGCCTAGAGCAATACTTTTAAAATTGGGAGCAGTGACTGAATTTCCTGAATTGTGGCATGTATTGATTTGTTCTAGAACATGTCACAGTATCTATACTTTCTTAGTTTGGGTTCTTTCTGTGTAAAATCAAAAGTTCCTATAAACTTGGTTCTAAGATGCTTATGGCTTATAGTTGGTGCTCAGTACATATTAGCAAGATAAAACTACATCACAGAATCTATTTTGCACTATACCTATATCAAAAATGTATTTTGGATTCTAAGAACTGGGAGCTAAGGACTAGGAAGACACCAGAATCTAAACTAATTCTACTTCATCTCTTTTTTTTATCTCTCCTGTAGTGTATGCGATGTGACCTTTTTTCCAGCAACTCTCTTCATTTCCATGTCCTGGGAATATAACCAGCTTTGTTAGAATCATGTTCCCTAAAATATAGCCATAAATGGCATGGGACATACATGGCACAAGTTAGGTCCATTATCACTTTCCTGGAGCTTAAAAGACAAAGAAGACTGTTTAGAAGTGACTCCCAAAAAAAGGGATGTGTAGAAGTAAAACCTCAAAGTATACTGAGTCGTCTCTGTTAGCTATACTCAAAAATCTGTGTACCTTGTCTCAGCTCTTTCTACAGACCTCTGCCAATTGTGTCCTGCAAACTAATATTAATGTTTGTAAAAGACAAATAAAATCATACTTTCCCACTTAATTTTTTTAATTATTCCAATTTTTACTGAATAGCATACAGCACTCAATCATGTTTCTGAAAGGTCCTTGGTAATCTAAGTTTAGAATATCTTTCCTGCGACATTTCTCATCGCTTCCCATCACTGAACTCAGAAAACTCAAGTACTGGTAGATGTGTTAGTGGATTGTGTCTGCTGAGCTTTTTTACATCTAACTCTTCTCTCCTGAATACCCATGTCTTCATGTTCACCTAGTGAGAATCTACATAGTTTGTTTCACGTTTTTAAAACACTATTGGAAGAGTTCTTTGAGAGGACATCACTGACAGTTGACCCTTTAGTGGAGAGGCTCCTCACCTTCCCGCGTGTCTGTGGAATACATGGTGAACCTCCCATTCTCTCACTAGGAGCTGTTTCAAGGTCACAGACTTGGCAGTGTAAAGGACTGTGTGGACCAACTGGACTGAAAACATGGCTGAACCCAATTAAAATTTCTGCCTAAACTTTTAAGAGAAAAACAAATACCATATGATCTCACTCATATGTGAAATCTAATGAACAAAATAAACTGACAAACAACATAAAATCAGAGGCATGACTACATGGAAGAGACTAACAGCTCTCGGAGGGAAGGGAGTTGGGGAAATTTGAAGAGATAATCCACAGAACATATATGAGGGGGGTCCTAAAAAACTGGAATTATCTTTTGGAAGGTGAACCTCTTGTAGTACAAGTTGAGTGTACCAGCCAGCTGAGTGTTCCAGGAACCCATCTATATCAGTTTCCCAACAGATATCATTTGTGACAGGCTGCATTTGGCTTCAGTGAAATTTTTTGAAGACTCTTTGAACACATTTGCCCATTTCATGGTGACTGATTTACAAACACATGTGGTCTCACCACGCTGAGAGTTCAGCAATCTTTGACTAAAAATAGCAGGACCCCATGCCCCACTCTCCCTATTCACCCAATCTTCCCCAAGCTATTTTTTTTGTTGTTTATCCAGATTTTAAAAATCCATCAAGGGGAAAATGTTTTGATGATGTGGAAGAAGTGAAACAAAATATGGCCGAAGCATGAACAGGCATCAAAATTAATGAGTTCAAAAGATGTTCTGCGTAGTGAAAAAAATGTCTTGATAGGTATACTGCAACAAATGGAGATTACTGTGAAAGTGACCGAAATTAAAGCATATAAAATAAATAAACAATTTTTATAAATAAATGCCAGGTGTTATGTAGTCCCCCTCATATGTACATATGGAGGTCCATATAGAAAAATTTTAACCACTGTTAATATAACAAGATATTGTTTACATATACATGACATTGATGTAACCTGGAAACCAAGGAAAATGATTTGGATTGGGCTTGCATGAATAACAATCACTTCACTATTCTAGTCAGTGGGAGCGGTAAACACTGTTGAATGAGCATGTGTACTATGTGGCCTTTACATTCAATATAAACAAGTAGAGTAACACATCTGCATCAAATTTTGCATTAAGCTTGAACATTCCTCTGTGAAAACTATTCAGATAATCCAGAAGGCCGCAGCTATGGGCAACTGGTGATTGGCAGCTTCATCATGACAATGTGCCTGCTCATGCATCACATCTCATGCAGAATTTTTTGGCCAAACATCAAATCACCCAGGTGACTCAGCCCCGCAACAGCTCAAATTTGGTACCTTACAATTTCTGGTGTTTCCTAAAACTAAAATCACCTTTGAAAGGGAAGGGATTTCAGACCATCATTGAGATTCAGGAAAATATGATGAGGAGCTGATGGTGCCTGGGAGAACTGTGTGAGGTCCCAACATGCTTACTTTGAAGGGGATTGAGGTGTCATTGTCCTTTATGCAATGTTTCCTGTATCTAACACCTTTTTCAATAAGTGCTTCTTTTTCATACTACATGGCTGGGTATCTTCTCGACAGACCCCTGCATATATAGCCCAAGGTCACAGACAGCAATATGAAGGCCAGGGATTGGGGGCCCAAGTGAAGGGAACAAAGGAGAGTGTAATGGGGGACATCTGTAATAATGTCAACAATATAAACAATGATTTTGGCAGATAGGGTCAGAGGTGTACTTGTCCCTTGGCTATCTTAAACAAGCCTGGTATATAAGTTCCCTTGCTTATTAAACTTGCCACCCTACCAATTTCAACTGGTCTAACTTCTACTTTTATATCTTACCCTTCCATATATGGGGGGCATTTGGGAAGCAACAAATACAGTAAATTATTTTTGGTTGGAAAATTTCCTTAAATTAAGGTAGGACTTGAGGTATAGTTTATGGAATACTTAAAAGGAAATATTTTAAAATCAACTACATTTTTAAACCATTCATTTTATGACTTTAATACATTTTATAATTTTGTTGATACAAAACATCTTTGCATTCAGAAACTGTTTTACTAATAAATAGTTTTTAATGAGATAATTACTAACAAGCCTGTTTCATTATTTTTAAATCTTAGTTTAACTTTTTATAATAGAGTTTTTGAGATATAACATTAAAAATATAGTACCTCCCCTAGCTAATTAATGTTCCTCATGAGTAAAATAATACAATGCCTTATACAAATTGACTTTTGAGAAGTCCAAAATAATAGGCAAAATGACTAAATGTCTTAACCAGATTAATAGAGCAAAATAAAAATATAATACAGAATTAAAGAAAATGACATGGGTTTTCAGAAATCACAAGGTAATCTACATTGAACATGAGTTCATTTCTTTGTTAAAAACAATTTTAGAACTCATAGATATATACATAGAACTACAATACACTAAGATCCAAAGAAATGGATAACTGAAGAAAAAATGTTTAAGGAGGTTAAATTATAAGATCTTTCTTTAAATCTAAAGACTGCATAGATTTTTATTATTGATCATACAACACTCTCTGTGTTTATATCATTTGAAAATGTATACAGTATATTGTCTCTAACATTAAAAGCTAATAGTACCAAAACATAATCTGTTTTTATGACAAATTGTCTCACTGAACCAAATGAATTAAAGCTAAAGAAGTTGTTGCCTGAATGAACATTTCTAACATCCTCTAAATGAAACATATGATCACTTTTAGGATATTTAATAGCACTCATTACTTAGAGAGCATTAACTTACTTGATCACCATAAATAAACTGTTCCTACAAATCTGTAGATGTATGAATGTTAAGCACTCTTATTTTTCACAAGTTAAAAACCTAAAGCAAACCACGCTATACATATGCTTTCATGTGGAATTAACTTCAATGTGAAGTAATGGCCTCTGTATATTGTTATTACCACTATAGTTTGTTGTAATATTCCACTTTTATTTTGTAGTACACACACAGGTGTGTACACACATGCACATAGTCATGCATTATCTCCCCTTTTTTATGTAACCCTGTCTCTTTTATTCTTTGCTTTTTTCCCTTATCTGGTACATTTGTTGACGTTTAGAGAAGCAGAAAAATATTAGAAGTTTCCTATTTTGAAAATTCAGAACCATTCTATCTTGGGTTGTAAATTATTCTTTCTAACACCTTGTAGTTATATAAAAGCCTATCATAGTGTTATATAATATTTTAAAAATAGAAAAATATAAAGAGTAAGAAAGAAGAAACAAAAGCGATAGAATGAAAAGGGGAAAGAGGAAAGGAGGGAGCTTCTTAGACACAGATAATGTCGTGCACATAGTAAGTAAAATACAATAGCAAACTTGATTCCACTCCACCATTTATTATGAAGTAGAAATCCATTATTGAAAACAGACTTCTACATAATATTATATTGTGTCTCCTACAATCAGGCCCTGTCCAGTAATCTATTTTGGGGTACGGGCATCCAAAAGAATAATGTCAGCATACATTGCTCTCAAAAAACTTGCTTTATATCAGATAACCCACATTGATGTGAATCTCTTATAGGAAGGTGAGATATGTGGAAATTACTAGCAGAATACCATGGACTAAGCTATTTTTTTCCAGAATATCATGAGATTTCCAGTTGTAGGAAGAGGTATTTGAATTGAAATTTAAAGATTGTCAGAATTTCTCCCAACAGAGGACAAATTGAACAGTTTAAGCAAAAGAAATAGATGTCAAATAAATATAAGCACATGGCATTAAGGGACATATCAAACAAACAAAACATAGATGTCATAGAGGAGAGTGACAGATGATAAATCCAGATTAGATTACACAAAGATATTTTGCATATATTGGATCTGTGTTTGTTTCTAGTTTGATGGTGTTTTCATTTTATATTTTATTCAATCATTGAAATAAGTTTAAATTGTTTACACATTATACTTCATAATGTTATACTTCTAAAGAATATATAATGCAAAAAGTTAGTTATTTACTTGGACGTTAATCAATTATGGTCTTAGGATTTTGCCTGTGTTCAATCTGTGCAAAGCTTACTGCCATTCTTGGCTCTGCATAGATCATTGCCGCATGTCCAGAGCTGGTCAGTATGGGTTTCATAACTTGCATACACTTTTGGACGGCTTGTTGGCATTGCTTCCTTGCTTGCCACGGTTATTGGGCACCACATATGTTGGTTCTGCTTTGTGTTTTAATGTTGTTCATTGTATCCAGCATGTTCACAGTACTTTTAAGCTCTTTAGCTAGCTGCTGAAATGAACTGGAAAATAAATGAATACTTACAGAGCACTCGCTATGGCTTATCTCAACTTATCATCATAAATATTTTAATTGCAAAAATGCATGGTCAGAGAAATAGCTACTTTGGACCAAATTATACAACAATGAGTGATTATATTGACAGTTGAACTAATTCTGTCAGAATTAAGGCATTTTCTCTACACTTTAGCAATTTTTCACCCAGAGGAATCCAAAGTAAAAATTTATAAAACACCCAAGATAAAATGTATAGAAAATATGTTCCACTATTCCTTCCAGGATTGCTCTTTATGAAAGAAGAGATTATTTGGATTAATCCCCAAAATTTAGTAGTATTTCATGGAAAAACTGAAGCAAATGACAAAAATATTTATCAGTGACTGGCCAAGAAAAACAATTATGCTATTTAGAAGCCAAAAGATAATTTCTTTATTAGGGGAAATGTTTTACTAGGGTTAGAATACTTCAATTATAGCACAGGAAATGAAGAGGACAGATGCATTTTACATACTATAATATTTTAACTTTTACTAAGAAATCATTTTATAATGTCTTAAATCTAAAATTGATTCTATACCAAAGATATGGTTAATAGGACTATAAAAGAATGAAGTCACTTAGTTCAAAAGAGAAAAACAAACCTGGAAATGCAAAAACAATTTAGAAAATAGCCAAAAAGTAAGCTGCAGATATATAGGAAAAATATGAATTGTACATAGTTTTACTTTGCATAAAATATAAAACATTATATTATTCTGGCAATCTATTTTGCATATTGGTATTTACAATCATCAATAATTTACTTGATAAAAATATTTGAGTGTAATTTATTATTGAATTTTTAGAACACAAATACTTTGAATTTCTATTTTATAAATAAAAATTAATAAATTCTAATTCTTACTTCATTTTCATTGTTTATGTCAGTTCCAAACATGCAAAATGAATCACAAAAAAACCTCTCATTTTGAAACACTGAGTAGAATAATTTGGGTGTTCATGTGTGTATAAGTGAAAAAAGGAAAGAATAAATTCATTTTTACATTAAAATTATAGCACATGTTTTAATAAAATCACATTCTATCCTAATTCTTAGAAATATAAGGTTACTGAACTTTATCAGTCTGAACCTTTCTGTGCCTCACAAATTCTGTCCTTTGGTTTTAACAATCTTCCTCTTCTCCTTGACATTTTTTAAAATTTTCTTTAAGTAGTTAGTTCTAATAATATACCCATGACTTGGACAGACAGAATTCCTGACCTAGATTTAAAGAAGCCATACTTTGTTTTATCTGGGAAGACATTGTATTGCTATAATGAGATTTCAGATTACTACTTATTGTATTAAGAAACTCAAATTTGGAATACGAAAGGTTGTCATTCTCTAAGAAATTTATTTTTCCTATCTTCAAAAACGTCAGTTGATTTATGTGTGTTTTAGAAAGCTCTATATTCCTCCAGAGGATTTTTATCTTCACTAACAACATCGCTTCATCTTTTATGCTGCCCTTCCGGTCCATAAAATATAATTCAAATCGTACGACTATTACCAATTAAATCCTCTATTAAAAATGGGGGAAAAGGATTAGTGCCAAAATCAAGGAAATAAATAGGGTTGACAGAGGAAATTCTTCTTATTCCCTCAGTCACATACAACCTTTTGACACTATGTTTGAATTACAGGATTTGGACCAGCCAGGAAACCGGAAGCCTCTTCTCATTATTCTCTCATTCACTAACACGGTGGCGGCACTATTTCTTAAGCTACTATAGTTTCATATAGTGGAGAAGCTTTCAGAACTGGGCCCAGATTAAATAAATCTGGATATCCATGTAATGTGCTCAGGATCTTGGATTCTAAAATTCCCCTAGTGATTCTTATGTTTCAGATGACTGAGCACCATTGAAATACATTTTTTCTTTCTATGCCCCTACACACAATCAGAATCACTCTGTCTTTATACTCTGAAAATATAACTTTGGTTTCACATGCACCTACAGCATAAAATGCATAGAGGATGGGTAAGGCTAGCTCAATTATAGAGAAAATGGAAATAGCCTTATAAGAAGATAGAACAAATAAATGCAGAGGATCATGGAAGAGAAAAAAGTTATTAATGAAAACACTAGTTACATTTCAATAAGATCTGTACTTTAGTTAATTGTGTTGAACCAGTGTTATTTCTTGGTCCTGATCATTTTAGCACAGTGACATAAGGTGTTAATCCTAGGGAAATGTGTGAATAAGGGTACCCAAGAAATTTATGTACTGTTTTTCAACTTTTGTGCATCAAAATTAATTGCACATTAACAAATTTAATACAATAAAATGATAAATTATCTATTTTATTTAGCAAATCAATTTGTAAGGGGAGAAAGAAGTCTAAATCAGTACACATAACCCTCAGCCTATAGGTGTAGTCTGATTATGAAGTCTACATGGTAACACATTTTATCAGAAGTGAACTAGGTATTGAAATGGAACAATGGCATTTCACATAGATGGCGTACTGATAAACATAAGGCCTTTATCTACACTTTTTTACAAGATGATAGAATTGATAAATAGCTACAAAACAATTAGAACACTGCCGGGCATGTAAAAAGCATTATACAAGTGCAGCAGTTATTTTAATTGCTAAGGAGGTAACAAAAGCAAAAACAAACCTCTTTTGAAAAACTCTACTGTATTGCTGAGGTTTATTGTCCTAGAGATTCAAAATGAAAACAGATTACTGAAAACTATTTTATATAGCAAGGAGAAGCACATTTATCTTCTTTAAAAAGTTCTCAGTGTATCTAATGAACAGCCACTATGCATCAGTCAATATTCTGGGCACTATGAATATTAAGATGAACAAAAACCTAGTCCCTACTTTCATTGGGATTATTCTACACAAAACAGAATTTTTAAAAAATAGCAGGTTTATATTTGTGGAAAATAAATCATAACTTCTATCAAATTGGAGCAAGATATTATCTTTCATAATAGGATATACTTATAATAGTTCAATTTTTGTAACTGCAAATAACTAATAGTCCTTCAAATGTACTGTAAAGAGATGCAATACAAAAATTATAGATGAGCTATACTTTAATGTATGGGCAGAGAAGAATGTTGCCACTGATACAATCCAGGAAACACAGAAAGAGGAGATAAGTATCTTCAAAAGAAACAAAATTAAATTATCTGAAACACATAAAGAAATTTTTGAGAGTTTTGAGGGATAACTGATGATTTTTCTACCAAGATGTTAATGAAAATAATGATACCAATAATAGCTGTGTTACTTTTATGGATACTGATGAAAATAACACATTACAAAAATAATTATTATAATCTACAGTTGATTTTGTACCTCCTAAATAAATCCTCAAAACAATCGTAGGTGTTAGGAGGATATCACTTGTATGATTTCTCAATGAAACACTGATTTAGACAGGTCAATTGCCTATTATCATACTAATAATAGGATCCAATCCTAGTATTATTGTAATAATGATCAAGCATCTATTCAAATGAAAAAGCAATAGAACAATTTATTCAAATAGAAAAGCATTCATGAGATGCATTGCTCATTTGCTCTTCCTGTTATGATTGTCTGAAAACATCATTCTGCAAAGACATGATTCACAATTGAGAAACTCTAATGAGGGGAAGTTGTAGGAGAAGTTAGGCTTTAAAGAATTGGTAATCTTTCAGAGAAGTTACGAGTTTACAGATCACATTGTGTGGCATAAAAATCTGTTTCCACTAAGGTATGGCTCCAGCAACTTGGACAAGTTCTTTGAATTCTGATTCCAGCAGAATGGGAATAATAATAGGACCCAACCCATATCTGTAAAATGAAGGAAAAAATTCATTAACACTCTTATACTATGGCCAGGTATGTTTCAGGCCTAAATAAACATAAGCTTGTACAGTTATTAGCAAGTCTTGGAAATGATTAGGCAAAGCATGTCCAGAAGGCTTATGGTGTTAGTATTGCTACAAAATTTAGATTGTAAATGTTAACCAAAATTGTTAAAATATATGTAACTTATAAAACAAACTTAAAATCATCATCCCAGGCCCACTCGAAAAATCACTTTAAAGCAAGTTGTTTACAAAATATGTTGTAATTTTCCTCGGATTATTTTATTCATGTAGTCTATAAGTAACTTGTAATTCATAATTACTTTTATGCTGACTTTTTGAATTGTGTGATAGGAAGAATCTAATATCCAAGTAAATGAAATTAATTGCTTTTAATGGGAATTTTTGTTCGGAGATGATGTAATAACTACAAGTATTATCTTGCTGCTTGAAATATTAGCAAAAATAATTTAAATATTTAATTATATGATTCTGGGAAAAATAACTCAAAGTACATAGAAGGCATTGGTTCCCTTTGCAATGCTAGGTTCCATATTTAACCCTAAATGAAAATAACATTAACTAAATCCCACAAAAAAAAACAAAATAAATAAAAATGCCTTGATATCTTGAGGAAGCCCTAAAAAATATTTACAAAGTTTGTTTTTAAGGAACAGCCCGTGAAGAGCTGCTCAGGGTCTTTTGAGAGAAAGCTACAAATTTATTAGCAATTCAAAAATGATATGTTCAAGTAAAAGCCATGTATAGGAGAAGGTCAGGTAATTGTACTAAATCTTATAGAAAGGGATTCATATAAACATGTACACATGTTATAGAATGTTTTAAAATGTGTAAATCCAATTTAAGTCTAACAAAAACATATCCTCATAAGTTAGAAATGTGTTTAACTATCTACCAACACGAATCTTTGCATCAGAATATTTTAAAATAAGAATTGAGAGGAGAAAAAAACTAAATTCTACCAACAGAAATACGGTAAATAAAATAGGTGCAATACTATGTAGCCAATTAAATTGTGTTTTTAAGAATAGTTTTGTGACATGAGGAACACTTATGATGGCAATGTTAAGTTTTTAAAAATCATGTAATTTTAAATACAGGGATTTTCTCAAGATAGTGATCATCAGTGTGGTATTTATTCTTTCTCTCTCTCTGTATCATTGTGTATTCCCTTCAGGTTTTCAAAAACTATTAAATATCATTTTGTAACGAGGAAATAATAAACATTTTATAAACTTTTTAATAGTTTTTCAAGATCACACACACACACACATATAAAAGCTCATATTAGAAACCTACTTTATTCTGTTTAAGACTTCCAGTTTCCTAGAGCTATCCAAATGCTTAGAATATTTTAAAACTTTCCTACTTCTCTATAATTCTGTTTTAATGGATAAAGAAAAGTTTACTCTAGATAACCAGGCATTCATTACTTTGCAAGCATATTTGTGGAAGTATTATATCCATGTACTACACAAGTTTGGAGGAATAATAACATATTGCTGAAGTAATTCTACATGTGGAAAAATAAATGTAGAAAATAAAATTTCAACAGTTGATACGGACCAAAGTAAATGATCTGTTCCTTCTATGATGATATTTGTTTGTGAGTGAACTATAGCCACATGCCAAATACAGATGTTTCAGTCAAGGATGGACCGTACACGAAGTGGTGTACCATCACCACTTGATGTACAGTACACTGCACAATGCAGGTTTGTTTAACTGCACTCTACAATGTTCACATGGCGACAAAATTGCCAGAGGACCCTTTTTTTTTCAGAATAAATCCTCATCATTAACAGCATGTGACTGTAATAGATTTATTTGTCCACCAAATGCCACAAACAGAATAAAATGAAGAGAAGATGTCTTTGAAAATTGCAGATAAAAAAATTACTGATTTTCATTGAAGAAATAATCTACCAATTTTGGAACTGAATTTATCAGAGTTACAACAACCTTTTCCCCAACTTTTCATTGTGATAAATAAAAAAAACCAAATAACAAAGTTTATAACATTTTACAGTGAATATCTTTATACCAATCATGTAGATTCTACTTTAAATATTTTATTACATTTGATTTATTAACAAATACCCATGTGTCTGTTCCTCTATTCACCTGTTAAATCATTTATTTTGCTATTTGGATACATGTCAAGGTAAATAGCAGACATTGGTATAGTTTCCCTGTATCTTTTAGCATGTAATGTATTAAGTAAAGTTCAATATTTGTTTAAAGTTTTTTGTTCAGATTTTCAACTTATATAAAATGAAATGTTTTAATCATGATTTTAATGTTTTCCTTTATATTCAACTTTTTATTTTGAAATAATTTTATGTTTATAAAGATTACAAGAGCATTACAAATAATCCACATAAGCCTTTTACCCAACTCTCTCAAGAATTAACATCTTATATAATCATATCCAGTTATCAAGATCAGCAAAACTGCATTTATAAAATACCATAAAATACATCTACTTAACTTACAAAATTGCATCCATGTCCAACAAATATTACTTCTTAGTCCTGGATCCAATTCATGATCATAAATTACATTTAGTTATCTCTTCTGAGCCATCTCTATCTTTCCTTTTTTTACATGACTTTTACACTTTTGGAGTGTACTAGTCACTTATTTTGTGGAATGTTCTTCAATTTCTTTTTGTGATGTTTCCTCGTGATTAGATTCACAAATTTTTTTCCCTGCAAAAACAGCACAAAAGTGCCTTGGTCAGTGCAGTAAGTGATAGGTTTCCATGGAGAATCTTTACACTCACCACCTTTCCGAGTGGTTGTCTCTGTGAAGAATTCAGAAGAGGATGAGTGGAGTTGATATCTTAATTATACTTCCTGAAATTATGATTGTTTGGAAGGTTTTTATCCTGAAGCTGATATTTGACTTTTTTCCACACACCTGATTCACAGTTCAATTTGCCCTCATGCACAAACAGCGTTAGTCTAACCGTGCAGTTCTGCTCCTAGGGCCTTATTTCAGAAATCACACTATAACCATATTCTGTACTTGATGACTCAACTTCCCAGTATAAAGTTCTTACATTGTATAGGTTCCTAAAGAAAGATAGCATGTATTTTATACCTTCTGAACCCTTGAAAATGTTATGTATGCAGAGGGTACTAATTAAAATTGTTCTAACGCTGAATGGCTACCAAACAAGTTAAAAGTGGAATTGCCAGCTTTAGAATTCAACAAAAATATTTCACTTTTTTTAAACAAAAGAAAATCAAATTACACTATATGCACATAGGGAATTTACATAAACATGAAAATTCCAAATACAATGAGGCAAAATTAGGTATCAATGTCATCTTGGACAAAGGAGAAAGTGGCAGACAGCATTTGGAGATCAAAGGGGCATTGGTAATTCCTTAGAAGCTGAGAAAGTGGCAAACAAATTCCTGCTAGGTAACCCAGAAACAGTGAGACAGGAGGCAATCTAGCTAATAGACCCCTGCTTGGATCTTTTCTTTTTCTTATATATTGTTCACCTCCCACACTCAAACCTACCCCCTTTGGCTTTGTCCATGGATCCTTTATGCACCTTCCTTCACTATCCTTCCCCTTCTCTCCCCCATTATCCCCTGCCCTCCTCCCCTCTCATTACTGTCAGGTTTTCTTTGTTTCAATGTCTCTAGTTATATTTCACTTTTACAAAGACCTCACAAAAATGATCCCTATAGACTACCAAGGCCAGAAAAAAGGACTGTATGACCCAGCAATTTTATTTTCTCTTACACAATTTAGAAAACAAGTGGACTTGTGTTTCAGTTATCCTTTTACACTGCCACTTTAAACTTTCAGATCACTATTATTTCCCAGAACGCATTATGCAAAAGATGTTCTTACACAGTTATCAAAGAAAATAGGGAATCAAAATAAAGTCAGCCTAGTCAAATCAGCAAGATACAGTATTTTTGTTTCTTTATATTATCACACATATTTTAGTTCAGCATCTGTTCAATGACATCTCAGGCTGTATTTTGACTTGTGTGACATTTTTTTCACCAATTCTTTACTCACAGCTTAGGATGTCCTCATTAATTGTGATTTGTAAAGAAAGCATTTAACGTAGGGCAGATGCTGAGCAGCATGAGTACGGAAGTAGGTACAAAATGAAACATGAAATTTGCAAGTGGTCACGGATGGCCAGATGGCATTGGCATCTGAGAGATTTATTACATCAACTTAGCAATAAAACATGTGTGATTACTAATTTAACAAAAAGAAACAGTCGAGAAAAATGTTTATGTTAAACAGATTTCCTCTCTAAATAGCAGGTACAAATATTTTACTACTAAGTTTTATTTCTCTGTTGAGAGAACCAAATATAGAAAAGTGAATCTCTTCTGTGACAGTAGTTTCATTAACTTAGGAAAAATCATGCCTATGTAAGCAAACTGAAGTGAAATAGATGCATCATTCTCAAGCTATCACAGGCCAGAGAAAACAGAGAGTAGGCAAATACGGATATAATTTTGTTTGACTTGTCTAAGTTATTACCTTGATCATACACTTGACTTTGTGTGGGTAGATGCTTTCTTTTCACATATGATACCAGCTGAATTGCTGAAAACTTCATATCAAGAAATGTAAACTTGGTTTTAGATTACCAGAAGTTTCTTTTTTATTTATTTTATTTTTTATTGTTGCTCAGGTACAGTTGTCTCCATTTTCCTGCCACCACTTTCCCCTACTCCCACCTCCCGCCCTCAAAACTACCCCCTCTTTAGCTTTGTCCATAGTACCAGAAGTTTCTTTATGCCATTCACTAAATCTTTCCTTTGGAAACCAAAGTATATAACAATTATCCAAATTGAATTTATAAACAAGAATTTCTCTGGAATAAGTTTTCTTGTTTTTGCCTTCTATCTAACAACTAAATGTACCTCTGTTATAGGTCTCCTTCAACCTCCCAAAAAAGCAAACTAAAGCTAACATGAAAGAATTCGGTGTCAGGTGTAACTGGTTTCTAAGCTGTGCAATGAAAGACAAGTGATTTTTTTTACTCAGTTCCCCATTTGGTAATATAAGGATAATAATTCCAGTTCCACAAGAGCTTTGATTTTTAAATTGCATTACATCATCTGCACAAATGTTTAGCAAAATGTGTAGAATGTGATGCATAGTATTTGTTGCTGCTGTTGTTGATAGACATCAACGTCCCACCAGAGTCTGAGTACTGGGGATGGTAGAGATGGCACAGTCATCTTTTATTTTTTTACTAGGTCACTGGTTTGTTACACAAAGGTATGACCCAGAAACAGCCAAATAGAAGAGATGCGTAGGGCAAGGAATGGGGAAAGGGAGTGGAGCTCCCAGGCCATCTCCAGGTAGGTCATTCTGCCAGCACCTCCACATGTTTGCTCACCTGGAAGCTTTCTGAATCCTGCCCTTTTGGATTTATATGGAAACTTCATTACATGAGTATGATTAATTAAATCATTAGTCATTGGCTTTTGATTTATCTTCCAGTCCTTCCCTCTTCCCTGGAGGTCAGGAGGGTGGGACTGAAAGTTCCAACTCTCTAATCACACAGTTGTTTCTCTTGGCAACCCAACCTCAGGTGTAGTCCAAAAGTCACCTCATTAACCTGACAAAAGATACCTATTTGGCTCCCATCACTTAGAACTTCTTAGGGTTTTAGGAATTTTGTACCTGTGAAGTGGGAACGAAGACCAAAATATGTATCCCTTATAAATCACAATATCACAGTCAATCTCTGATATTTAAACACAGGTCCTTTTTAGCAAAATAGCCATGAAAATCAAAGGACATGGGGACATCATTAGAATCTCATTCAGTCATTAATAACTATTGTGCCCATCATTCTAGCACGTGAAAATGTCTCCCAGGGGCAGGCCACTCCCAGGTCTTCAGGCTTCCACTCAGCCTTGTCAGGTTCCCAAATGGCAGGGTATCACCAATGAGTGGCTTCACCGTTTTAGGTACTGGTGTAATTATCTCTTGCTCTGTGCCTCTTTTGTGGTGTTAATGCAATATTAAATTTCTCTCAGTTCATAACCCACTTATTCATTAATTTACCATCAGCAGCTGCTTTTCCTTTTCTCCATTGTCTGTTTCAAATATAAAATAGGTAGCCATTTGACATTTGACTAGCAAAATTAATGTATTCTCGAATAGCAAAGCATTGCAATTTGGGACAAGTACGTTATGGCAAATCATAAGTAATTCTGAAGAGGCAAAGGGAAGGTTAGTTCTTATTTGGTTTTAGGAGGAAATTGGGTTATTTGTTTTGAACAAAAGTTTATCAGAGAAGAATAAGAGTTCAAGGTTGTGGTGGTTTATCACTGGCTGTAAACAGTGGTTAGTAGGTTGTTGCTGGGGCAGGGAGGGAACTTCTTTCCTTTTCATAAAAGAAATAAAATAGTTATGGGAAAAATACCCTCCCTTGTCAAAAAAAAATTCCCATCTTTCTTCTTTCTAGTGGTTTGGCAGGCTACAACAAGCCATACATTTTTGAGAGCTCCTCTAGGGCTTCCAAAACTTCCATTTTAAATGATGTTTTATTATTACTGTTTTTAATCTTCACCTGAAAACATTTTTTCATTGCTTTTAGAGAGAGAGAAAGGGAGAGAGAGAAACATTGATGCAAGAGAGACACATTAATTGTTTGTCTCCTGTATGCACCCAGACCAAGGATCAAATTTGCAAATGAGATATGTACCCTGATTGGTAATTGAGCTCAAAACCTTTCAGTTACAAGACAATGCTTCAACTAACTGAGCCCCACCAGCCAAGGCTTAATGATGTTTTCACTATTTATTTTCACATCATTCATACCCACCTGTTTCCACCTTTGGAAGAGATGTTAAGTCTGGTCAGTGCACAGGTCTAGAGAGCAGGAGACAACACTAGTCAAGCAAGTCTATCCCCTCCGTTCACTCTTGTTCAGATGGAGTAAGGCAATATAGGAACAACTAGTGCGCTATTTTTACCACCAGGAAATAATAGTTAAAGTCATTGTTAATCTCAATTTTGTAGAAGGAGGGAAGGTACATCCTGTTCCATCAGGCTTCAGGCATGGTGACATAAAGGTTAAAACCACAGTTACAGCTACTTGTTAAGGGATCATGTCAGCTTCCAGCCCTTGTAGTTGCAGCCCAGGTCCTCTGACCACTGCATCAGGTAGGACAGAAAAACAAGTTGTGGTGATGGAAGAAATGTATGCCAGCACCTTCCCACTCCATCACCCACAGATCTAACAGTGGAACAAAGAAATTTATCCAATGTCACACTCCTTTAGCCCTACTTGTTCGTGTTGAGTGTGATCACACTTGTGAATGAGTTTATGTCTCCCTTTTTTAGACAATCAATGTTTTAACGGCATGATCCAATTCTTTACCAAAATCGCAGCCTAAGGACAATATCTCTCTGACCCCTGTAGACATTATCTGACACGGACACCGTCCCACAGTTCCCACAGCATTATAGTTGAAATACAAGACAAATTCACATGGATTACTGAATCCTGTGGAGGAAAAAGGACAGCACGGCTACTCTCTCAAGGGGAGAGCACCTCTGAGCTCCTCGGCCATTCTCTCAAGAGGAGAGCGCACCGACCCTTGCCCTGACAAACTTTTATTGGGTTCAGTTTACACAGGAATATAGGTAAAGCTCATTGATCATTGTCAGGCAGCAATGATCAAACAATAGATAGCATACAAAGAACTATGAGGGCTTATTCTGAGTCAGGGTCTGTTAGCTAAAGGGCCACAAAATTTTGGGAAACAAACTCATTTGCTTCTGGGACTCTCATCATTTAATTGAGAGCATTCTTAGCAGAGCAGTTTTCACAGGATTTTCTGTATTCTTCCTTAGGCCTGATCACCTGGGGAACCCACCCATTCCAGCAAAGGACTGCATCACACTCTGTCCTTGTTTCAGGCTTAAGTCAGGCAGGGGAAGTAAGGCAGCCAAGAGATTAGGAGAGTTCTTGTAGACAGAAAGAGGACTTAGGTTATGTCAAAGCCGAGGGGTGAGGGTCCACCAATCTCTTTTGCTATAGCCCCCCCCAAGTCCTTCCCTGGGGCTCCCCATGATTGTGCCTATCTTAGGTCATTTCCCCCTTGGGGAATCTTAGCCATCATTGGCTAACCGATCAAGCGTTGGAG
Source organism: Anoura caudifer (assembly GCA_004027475.1). Taxonomy (NCBI): domain Eukaryota; kingdom Metazoa; phylum Chordata; class Mammalia; order Chiroptera; family Phyllostomidae; genus Anoura; species Anoura caudifer. The sequence goes on along the minus strand of PVKU01000070.1, from coordinate 431,652 downwards.
GCCAGGCAGGGTGAAGTAAAAGGAGCAGAAGCAGTGCTCCTGACAGAGAGATAAGCTTTGTCTCTTTAGTAGCTTATGGTCCAAAAGTCGCTCACTCAGCTTTGCCATGGGGGGGAGGGTTACAGCTTCTGAAACCAAGCAGGGAGGTTCCCAACAATTATCAGTTACAAAGTAAGTTTCTTGGACTGAAGAAATGATGATGCTAAGCTGTCCAAATTAGGTTCATGTCTTCTGTCTGGTTTATTTATGGCTCAGAGCATTTGCATCCATCATGGGGTAAGGAAAGCTCAGTCTGGAGTTAGCATCAAGACCCATTCATTGGTAACCCTCCCAGAATCAACAGCATTAATCTGACCTGCCAGCAACTTGAACCTTCCCACCAGAGAATATAACACATGGCCATCTGCAGTGTCTGTATTTTCTTTGAGGACAGACAGGCACTTATTGTCAGGATTTATGCCTCAGAATGTTCAAGAAGAGTATGTCTAGATTCAGCCATCTGTGTTGTTGCAGACACTGAATCTCCACTAATTTCACAGACTCAGGTAGTCACATTAAGCACAATCTGCTTGTCGATTCCAACCACCTCCCAAACCTGGAAGGAGATTCTTTTGCTGGGCAACAATATGTCCTACTCTAATGTACCCATCAAATTCCACAGGGCCATGCCCATATGGGCATCTTTGTAATAAGCCAAGTTTCTGTTACCCTTCTGCCTGACCATATGGCCTGGCCACTGGCTATTGCCCATCAGTCACTAAAAACCCAAATATATGTTTTTTTATCACTGTTTTGTTCTTTTACCACTGCTCTGGAAACAGCATGCAATTCAGCCCTCTTAGCTGAGTTGCTTTTACCTTCTTCCATTGGAGGAGTAGCCTTCTAAGCAGATGTTCTCCATTCATCTTCAGATTACCATCTATAAACCAAGAAGCTCTTTGATGTGAGCTCTTTATAGGGATATAATCCAGCAGCTCTTCACACAGTTCAAGAGTCAGTCCTAGGATAAAAGACATTCCCTGCTTGTGTACATCTCCTCCTTGCATTTCCATTTTATTGTGAAACTGTTCTGGACACTGCCATTTCCATTAGAGCTTCTCTGACATCACACAAGACACTGTATGTATTTCAATTCATATCCGTCAGTGATAAGGATGACTTCATTAATGTCCAAATAGCAAGTTAGTGGATGTCTCTCAAATGGAAATTCTCTAGTCAAAGTCCCCATGGTCACTGCTGGGAGGTGGTCTCAAGTTTTGTCAAAATCCCTGGTCCGATGCACAGAGCATTTGTCCTTACCCACACTCCAGCTTCTACTCTACACTGTGTGAGTTTGGGCAGTCTTACAAATTCCCACTCAAGATATCAATTAACACTGCTTAAAGAGTGAATTTACACACCTTCTTTTTAAAAAAGTTACATAGGAGAGATATGACCCAGTCAGATATAATTTTCATCCCCATAGTATCCTCATACAATCAGATTAAAAAAAGGCATAACCACTTCATATAAATTCTGGCTTAACACACCAATTTTCTTATTGTAACTGTGTAAACTGGGTTTCAGCCACTGGTGCCCTTCTATATGACTCAATGGTTTGTGTTGAAGGAAACAGGTTTTTATTAACAGGGTTCCAACCTTGGGGGTTAGTTAATAACACTCCTGCTCAGAGACCTTCTCTTCCATGAGACTCAGAACTTCTCTTGCTCCAAAAAAACTATAAACCAAAACCATACCCAAAAGTTCCCCATTTCCTTATCTATCATTAAGTTTGTCACACAAACAGATCCCCATCCTCTCCAGAATGTGCACTTGTGGGTTTCAGAGTCACCATCTTCTTGTAGCAACTTTCTATCTTTCAGGACCTGGGGCATGCTGCTCTCAGTCTCCATGCAGTGGTTGAGGAAAACACATACTATGCTGTACTGGATCATGGTGTCCCAGATGCTAGAGTCTAGAGAAGCACGTGCCTCCAGGAGTCAGCTCCCATCCTCTTTGGGGATCTAAGCCTCTGGTGAGCTCAGCATCTCCTGGTCCCACAAGTACTCCCATCTATGCAGGGGACAAGGTCAGAGGCCCAGAACATCCAAATGGCAAAAGCCAAAAGAGCAAGCCCAAGTTCCAAAATCTTGTATCAAGAGAACAACTTCTCCACACCAAGCATGTAAGACAGAGAGAGAGCCCTTCTGCTGTCAAGTTTCACTGCCTTTAGAAACACCCCAAAACAAATAGCCCTGCCTTGCTCTGGCCAGTCTCAGAATATGCTACTCAACAGTGCCATCCTTCAGAAATACAGAATCTGCAGCTCAGCACTCCCAGTCCCAGGTCAGCTCCAAGCATCCCTCAAGAGTCTATGTGCATGGCTCTGAGTCCTCTTCACAGCATCAGTTTCTCTCCCTTACTCCAGCCATCAGCTCACCAGTGCATCCCTATGCTTGGCCCATCTGCTCCTCTGAAACACCACCATGTCTGCTGTCGTCTTCTCTGCAGAAGGGGAACTGAGGATGTTTCCAATGGGCCTCCATACCTCCAGCCCTACAGACAGACCTCATGTTTCTCAACACACTCCAATTTAAAGTCTTGGCTCAGAACTTCCTGAACATCCAAACATCCAGTTCTTCTGTGGTACGTTAGTGTCTACCATTTTTGCCAGCTCCCCGGTGTCTCTGACCCTCTTTTGGCTGCCATATTTAGTCAGAGCCAGAGTTTCCCAGATATGCACAGGCATCCAGGGTGGGCATCCAGCCCCCAAAGCTCATGCAGGTGCTGCATGAATCTACCCTCCCACCCTGCTATATCATCAGTCACTCTACTGGGGCACATTCTCACAGTCATGTTCACAATTTGCCCCAGGCAACAGCCTTCTTCTGCAGCAGCTCCTCCCTTCAGGAAACAGGGGCTGTTCATTTGCCTGGGTTATGCAATGGTCCTCAAAATCTGTGCTTTCTGCTCTGTGGACACTCTTCTTCACTTCCTCTGCCTTTTTGCAGAATTTGTGTGGGGTGATGGGATTCCCCCATTTTCAGGATAATGAATGACCTACCCCATTTCATTATGAACTTTTACCTTAATTTGATCAACATTGCATTTCTAACTACAGTCTCCTTCAGAACGTCTTCAACCTGTTTTGGTACCATGTTCACAGGTATCAAGGAGTCCTGGAAACTTAAAGGCTTACTTTAACCCTACAATGTCCATCTAGAGATCTCTGCCCCACTGGGATGAGTCCTGTGGCTCTCCTTTTTGTTTCCTCTTTGTTTTGCCACTATCAACATTCCCTTTATTCACCTTTTCTCTTACTAATCAAAGATTTCCATCTCTTGGAAAGAGTCTCCTAACTCTCCCACTGGGTTATTTCCCAGTTCCCTGTTAATTAATTTAATGTTTTCATTAGCATATATAATAGCTATGAAGGGAAGTGGAGAGAGCAAATTTGATAATTATTTCCAAACTGATTTTAGTTTTGCAGCAATAAATTTGTACAGATGTCAAAGTGAAACTACACTGCCCCCCATCCCAGCTTTTAGCATGACCTGGCCAATGACCTATGGGTCGTGCATCAACCCAAACATGTTATTCCATTCTGCAGCACTCGAAACCAAAGACACACCCCCTAAAATCTATGTTGAAAAAGGTTCTTCAGGAAGGTGGCCACAATGATTTATAAAAATTAAACAACTACTTTATATTATACTTTCTTGTTTCAATAGTTTCTTGGTTTTTCCCATCCCCCATCTTAATTTTTAATAATGGAGGTGGATTGAGGCTAGTAACTAAAGTTCAGACTCACTGAAATCTGAATCTATTCTCAAGGTTCAACACAGCTTTCCCTTTTACTTTTAGTTTAGCTGTTACTGATAACACTAGCCAATGAATTTAACATTTTGTCTTTTCTTACTAATTTGCATTGTTATGCATCCAGTGAACCACCCCTCTAGGACTTGAATCCCTATTTAGCAACTAATTGTAGCAGAGTTTACTGCTCCACACCACAGATGATCAAATGGCCACCCAGGAATCCAGGGTTTCTCCTCCCTCACCTTCCCACTCGTTCTCTGCCCAAACTGTGTGTCCTTGAGCTAGGGTCCTTGTTGCAAATTTCACTTATCTTTCACCAATTCTTTTGAGTTCCTGTGCCATTTCCAGTTTGTGTGTGTGTGTGTGTGTGTGTGTGTGTGTGTGTGTGTACCTTTCAGGAGGGGCTTCCCATACAACATCAAGCAATTATCAGAGCATCAATTGTGTATTCTATAATTCAGCACAATTCTAACACTATCTAGACAGAGCATCAGATTCCACCAGTTAAGGGCTCTGTTCTACATGCCTTCCTCCCCTTTCAGATGCCTGTCACAAACAAGTCCATGTTGTTGCCTGTGTTCTGTAAACAGGCTACAGATTATAGGTTTCCACAACCCTTTCCTTGGGTTTGATTAATTTTCTAGAGTTGCTCACAGAACTGAGAGAAGCATCTTGCCTAGTAGGTTGGTGATTTACTAATACTGGAATGGCCAGATGGAAGAGACACATCGAATATGGTTCAGGAGGAGGGCTCCCCCTGCACATGGTCACCAACTCAGAAACATTGTGAATTCATCTTTATGTTGGAACATGCTACCTGCTATTTTGAATACACAATATGCATACAACATACTTGTATCTGTAAGGGTTTATGTATGTGTTAGACTCTGTGTGTGTTGTGTATTTAGACTGAATAAAAAAAAGACAGCAAGCAGTTTCAGGTGGCATACGAAAGAGAATTTGGCAGTCTATGCTCTGAAGTTTCTTTTTAAATCAGTGTGTATTAAGTGGCACAACTTGAGGACAGGATCATGGCCATAGAACATATTACCAAATATCATACATTGATCTGAGGAGTTTGATGTAAATACTAGAATTAGATTTACCTTTATACTTTCCTAAGGTGAACATCCTTAGACCTAGATCAAGAATCAGGCAGCCATGGGCAGGAAAATGAGTACATCTCAAGATTTGTTTAAATTTTAATTGAATCATTTATAAAATAGACTTTTTTAAAAATTGTAGTTTTATAAAAGATTGAAGTTAATTACTTTAGACACTGCAGTCCATAAAACTATAAGAGCACTTATGTGTAATCCAGAAAGACTATTACAGACCAATACTTCTCAGTTGTCCGTAATACAAAATACTAAGATGATTTTGAAATCAAAGGAAGTGGTAAAAATATAAAATAAATCATTCACTATGATCAATTCTAGTTACTAAAATTCTGTTTTGTTTCGATTTTTGCCAACTATTTAACTAATCATGTAAAATTTTAAATATACAATGAAGGTATTTTATCTCTGTTTTGTTTTCAGCTTTTATTGTAAAAAGTCTCATCATTTAAAAAATAGATTGTATATGTCTTTATGTGGAAAAAGTATTTTTGAGTAAAACTTGAATTTTAATGGCTATATATGAAGAGTACTTAAGAAAGAAGAAGTGCCTTATTTTTGATAAGATATATTTCTTTAAAAGTATTAAAAATGTGGAAAATGCTCATGGTACATACAATTCTAATTTATTAGGTATAGTAAGTAAATCACTGTGTAAAATGGGAAAATAGACCATGATCGCAAAATTTTAAATAAGTATGCAGAAAGCGCCATTGTTTATTGATTGTTCACATAATTCTAGACTCTATTTTATACATTTTCATGCATGATTTTAATATTCAAAATAAACTTATGACATAGAATTATTATTACATTTTATACATAAGAAACTCAAGTTATGAAATGGCTAAATAGCTCACCCAATGTCATACCATCTGATCCAATATTAAAATCCAGTTTTGACTACAAAGCCCCTCTGCTTTGCCACTGCAATTAAGGATCTTGAAAAAAGAAAATTGAGGAAGTACACCAAAATATTGAGTTGTGTTTCAGCTAAATTTTTGTACAAAATATTTTAGTAAAATTTTTACATTGGGCATGAATTGCCATCATCATAAAAATTAACTTTAATAGCATCACTTAAGCAATTTAAAAATTAAGTAGGCTGTCAAAACGAATCTTTCTTTATAAGTTGATTTTACCAAATGAGATGAGAAGCTATTGAGATTTAGAGACATTTAATTAAAGTAGAATGTTTTATTCTCATAACTATTCTGATTTCTGTTGTGATTCCAAATGATTAAAGATAACTCCTGACTTTGTAAAAGTTCTATTTTTGTTCTTCTCATTCTCTATTTAAAACATGGCTGATAATATTTGATCAAAGAAATGAATAAAACTGAAATTAAGCAATATACAATACACTGCTTTGCATGCATATAAGTATCCATCACAATATCAATGAATATTATATTTGCTTACATGCTTCCTGTAAGATTAAATACATTGCATGTCTCCAGAAGACTCCAGTCAGTTAATATAAGTCATAACAAATACTATTGCTATGTTTGATTAAATCATGGAAGTACTGACTTCTAATTATAAAATTAGGCCAGTTTGAAGACTAACTCTTAATACATTTATTTTTAATAAGTTGTTTTGGATTGCCAACATGTGGCAGACACAATAGTCCTGGGACTACAGGAAGTAGGAGAGATTGTCGGTTTTTGCACATAAAATTGTTTTCAGCTAAGAAGTACAGGTGAAATAACTACTACATCCCAATAATGCATTTTCTGAAATTAAGGAAATACAGACAAAACTTAAAGGTGCTGCGTGAAGTAGTGTTGTAATGTGCTGAAGGAAGCCGGATAGGTTTCTCACATGAGACATCATTTGAACTAAAGTTTGAGAGAGAGTTTATCAGATGAAAACTCAGGAAAAGAACTTCCAGGCAGTAATAACTGCAAATACAAAGGCTTGAAACATAAGAAATAATAGCTTGTTCAAAGAAATAATTATTGTTCAAGTGTAAAGAGTGATGAAGCAAGCAGAGGTGGGTTTGAATTAGTATTCACAAAGAACATAAAGAATCACATTGTATGTTATACATAGAAATTTAAAATGTGTTCTGAAGGCTATGGGGGAAGATGAAGAATATTGATCACACCGAAAAATATGATATATAGATTTATATTTGGAAGACAGATCACTATAGTGGCAGACTTGGGACTACAAAGGTGAAGGGGGTCCAGACACAAGAACAATATTAACCTTTTCCAAAAAATGGTAGCAAATTACTTGGATTTAACTAATGTCAATGATGATGAGCAAGAGGGCAGAGTTTATATGATGTGCTAAAGCTATAGTTGTAGGACTTATTAATAGATATTGATTCAAAGTAAATGGAAAGTGAGTTGGGAAAATCTGTTTGGACCTCAGTGATAAATATTGATTTTTTTAAAAAAAGGATGATAAATCTAAAATCTTTTAGTATATAGGGAGATGTTTACAAAAGTAAGAAACAAATGAAGGAGAGTAGATTTGGAAAAAAATAGCAAGATCGGATTTCTTAAACTAGAGAGGCTCATAGACTCTCCAGGTAGAGACTGCTGGTAGGTATTTGGATGTAAAGATCTAAAAGTGTGTTACATTTGAGATAGCTGTGTCAGTTAAGAGTGATTTTTAAAAAATGAGAGTAGAAATGTTGGAGTTAAATGAAAATAAGCAGGAAGAATGTGTAAAGTGAGAAGAAACATTGGATGAAGACAAAAGGCCTTGGAAATACTCACTTCTATAAAGTGAAGAAAAAAAAAAAAACAAATAAAAAATAACTGAGACCCAGAAAGAGAAGAGGTGATGGCAATGTCCTAGAAATTAAGAACATAGGCAGTGTGAGGGCAGCGTTAACTATGCAAGAGAAAAATAAGAAGCATTGAAATCATCATTCCAGTGGATTTACAACAAACAACAGGCGCAGCTCCCTGCAGTAGCAACACTGGAAACTACACTCCGCTGTGTTGTGACGTGACAGGAAGGCATCCTGTTACAACTATCTTTCTAACTCTTTGTAGAACTGTGGAATGGAGTGAAGCTGAGAAGTTAGTACCTAGAATTAAATATAAGACCAAGAGAAGGTCCCTTTGTATTTAAGTCCACACTGGTTTCTGACTTGATTGGCTGCACTTAAGTGAATTTAATATTGAAACAATGCATTTATTCCACATAGAGTCTGTATTCTAAGTTCCCAGTTAGCCAAATGAAGTCTTTTAAACTCTTCTTTATCCAAACCAGGACACAACTGTTACCGCATCTTTTGAGTCTCCCTAATCTAGAAGTGTTTATCAGCCTGGTGTATTTATTTATTTTATATTTTGTTCACAGAGTTGCTATGTTTTTAATGTTCCAGGTCATTTGTTTTGCAAAATATTCTTCCATGTGGCTTGCTTGATTGTTTCCTTACAATTATATTCAAGTTAATGATTTTTTTTACAGAAATCTTATAAGTGCTTTTGTGTTATTCTCAGGGTATCACATCCTGAGGCATGTGATGCTAAATTGTTTCATTATTGGTGATGTTAAGTTTCATCACTTCAAGTGTTGTCTGCCTGATTGTTATGCAAAAAGATATACACTGTCTCTTAATTAAAAAAAAATATTGATCTGTTAGGTGATAACTGGAAGCTATCTAAATAGCTTGTTTAAAAATCTTTAGCTCAATTTTTAACAATAATTCATGATTCTTTCCTGAGTTAATTTTTGCTGTTTGTTTTTTTTTTTGTGTGTGTGTGTGTGAAATGCTGTTTTTTAAATTGTATTATTGATTCTACACTTATAGTTGGTACATTATGTGATAGAATTTGAGCAGGATTTAACCTGATAAGCAAATTTAGTATTGTCATCACTGTGCAAGATGCATATCCATTAAAATGCTTTACCTTAATAACCAGCTATACTTTCTGTGAATTTCTGAGTATAATCCATTCTTACTTTAGAAAGATCATTGTTTCTAAGTGTAAAACTTACTGAAGACATACATTGTCTTCTCTAGCACTAGTTGAGTCACCACTTGATTAAACTATTAAAAATTTAAAATAAAACAATTTCAAAACATAGGAAATACCTACTTTCCAGAGATAATGCAAGAACAAATTCATTTACTTTAGTGAAGCATGAAAAATGATACACGACACAAGTTCTGAGAACTATTTCAATCCCTTTTAGGCTGAAGAACAAAACTGGAACGAAACTATGTTCTACTACATGCTTTTATAGCCAATCAAAATATTTTCCTTTCTCCATGGTAACAATTGTAAAAGACCAGGTAGAATCAAATAATCAAAATGTGATAACATCACTGGAATAACAATATGTTGGGAAACACTCCTGTCGCCTGTAACAACAAATGCATTTGTTATCGTTCATTAGCTACAGAAGACTGCATGAGACTGCCTAGAGAACTCCCAGAAAAAGCTGTAAAGCAAATTCATAAAATTAACTAAATTATACAACTTGAAAATGTAATTGGAGTCCTATGAAGAAGAATTAAACATAGTAACTGCAGAGAGATTCTTCTGTTGCTGCTGTGCAGACTAACATCTGGAGAGCATTTTTCTTTTCCTCCATATGTCGGTATAAAATTTTTTGTTGAACTTGACCCAAGCAAATATTGCTGCAGATAATAATAGTTTGTACAGACTTTAAATGGAAAGATGATCTCAAAGTTGTCAACAGCTCATCTCTATAGCTTTACTGAAAATTTTGTCCCTTAGTTTTCCTTTCCTGAAATATAGTAGAATCTTACATGTACATCAAATTTTTCTTTCTCACTCCATTTAAACCTTTTTCAGATTAATACTTTTGAAATTCAAAAGAAAGGGCTTTTTTCTTAAATGTTCTGTAATCTAACTATATTTTACCTGTTATGTTAACTAATTTCAATTCATTTCTGTGCGATTTATTAAAATCATTATTATAACTGTATGTTTTGTCAGAAAATGTGTTAGAGCTTGACCTCAGAAATTCCCCAGGAAAAACTGTGTCTGTTTAGATAAGGATTACAATATGCAATGAACCTGCACATGGAATTAATTATATCACAAGGGTTGCATCGAGTTGGAATAGTCATTTCCTTAGTGGAGACAGGTAAAAAGTCACGTAGGAGGGCTCTTACGAGTTGTGTGTTGACAGTTTAAAAAGACCTTTAGCAATCAAATAAGAGAAGGTGTAGGACCTGAAAATCATCTTTCAGCTGAAAGTGTGGGTCAGCTGAAAGAAACGGGGGCACAACTGCGAATAGAAAAGCTTGAATAGAAAAGAACTGTTGCAGGTTAGGATAACTACTGTCAACTCTAGCTGCTATAACAGAATATTAGAGACTATTAATAGCTTATAAATAACAGCGATTTTTTCTCACAGTTCTGCTAACTGGAAGTCCCAGATCAGAATGCCAGCACAGTCAGGGTCTGGAATGGGTCCTCTTTTGGGTTGCAGGTTGCTGACTGCTAGATGTATTCTACATAATGGAAATAAATTAATAGAGCTCTTTGAAGCTCCCTTTATAAGGGCACCAATCCCTTTCATGAGGGCTCCATCCTCATGACCTAATTATACCCCATGAGTCCTTCCTATTAATACCATCCCATCGGAGGTTGGAATTTCAACGTACAGATGTTGTAGGAAAAAAAGCATTCAGTCCATGACAACTATAACAGATAAATCTCATCATAAGGGTTGCAAAGTAGGGGAAGAGACAATATAAGATGCTAGAAAAGTAGGCCACATCCACAGTTACAATAGTTTTCCCCCTAGTAGTTTTCCACAATTATCAGCTAATGCCCAAACTGGGCTGCTTCTCAATATTCAAGTACAGAGGGGCGTGTGTGTGTGTGTGTGTGTGTATGTGTGTGTGTGTGTGTGTCTTTTGTGTGTCAGTGTGTTACTACATGTGTTCTGTCTGCTCAGTTGTGTTTAGGACTTGTTAAATTTGGGAAGTTCAGATTTATTTAAAGGAAGTTGTATGTGGTCTCTGAGATTACTACCTAAATCATCGAATATAAACATCAGTTTACTATTAGATAAAAGTGGCGCAATTTCTTCAAAACTTGACCCTTACCTTATTTTTTTCCAAGTAAAATAGACTGCTAGATATTTAGAGGGCAGGGAAAATGTTAAGTTCACCTGGAGTCTGCCATAACAACTGATACACAGTATAGTGTTAATTAGTGTTTTCAAAAGAACAGTTAGAGAAAAAGAAACCACCTATAGTGTAATTTTTTGTAATGACATTCATTGCTTGTGATTATTGTCATTTCTTAATATACCTTTAGTTATCAGTACTCCACATTTATTCTGGGGTACATATCTCCTTCTTTTTTGACAAAACCTGTTGCATATCACACAGGTTGCTATACCCCTGTAGACAAATAAATGTCTCCTGTAAAAATGTCCCTCTCCACTCTCCTGGAACCCATAAATATGTTACCTTGCATGGTAAAGGCACTTTGCAGACATGATTAAGTTAACAACTCCTTAAGGGTAATCACACAGGGCCTTATACAAAAGAGATAAGAGGATCAGAATTAGAAACAGAGATAACATGAGGGAGGCAGAGATCTTGGAGGTGGAGGGAGGGTCCACCAGCCAAAGAATGCAGGTGTTCTCTAGAAGTGTCTACCGAAGTAATGCAACCCTGTTGACACAGTGATTTTAACCCTATGAGACTCATTTCACACGTTTGACCTCCAGGACTGTAAAATAACAAATGTGTCTTGTTTTAAGCCACTAAGTTTATGGTAATTATTACAGTAGCAATATAAAGCTAAGACAGTCCTCTGCTAGTCAATCAGTAGACCCATGGACCCAACCTAAATTAAAGGATGCTTGTTTCTTGGACAATTGAGTTGTTGGTTCAAGACTACCAAAAATTAAGAGTGTGATCATACTCTAAAGAAAACATGTTACCTCTAGGTAAATTACTAGCATTTTCCTATCTTCTGTTACATTATTTTTTTTCCAAATCAGATACTGAAAGAAGAATTTGACTGCATATAACAGTGATGAAGAAGCAGGGAGTTTAAAATAGGGGAGGAGAAAAAGGCAGTGAGAGATTTTAAATCTAGGTTTCTGAAACATGCAGAGGAGCAGGTGATAGGATAGTATATGGAATGCCCGAGACATTGGTGTGTCTGAAGGCTGGGACTCATTGACTGCAGTTATCCCCCACTGGTTGAGGGCTGCCCCTTGGGCCATTAACTTCCCTGCCAACTTAGGCTACACTTGCAGGCGGAGCAGACTCCCAAGGTTTCAGAGAAAGCCCTGAGGCAGAAAAGTGAAGACAGTTATGGAGTGCTAGCTTGAGGCAGGACAGTGTCATCATGCACAACCATGTCAAAAATCATAGATTAGCCCAGGGGATACAATGTGAGCCACCAAAAGCATCCTCTTCTTTATAAATCTGGTTCTTCTGCTCTGTGTCCTTTTTGTGAACTGCCCAATATTTTCTTTTTGCTTAAACACATCTCAGCAAATTATTTGGACCTTGAAGACAAGAACCTTAGTTGATGTATGTTTCCCAAGTGATTTTTCTGTGGTTCAGTCCATTCTTTCTTGCTAAATTATTTTAGTCTTAATCATTTTAGGAATTATCTAGCTAAAAATTGTTATCTTTATTTCTTTAATATTCAGCATGAATGCTCAATGCCTTCCCTTCCATTTTTCTGATTCACTTATATATACCTTACATACAATGATGATATCAAAAGCAATTTAAAATGTTTAAACTACAAAATCATAGATAAGTGTAATATCATTTTATAAAACTCTGCCATGTGTGATAACCAATGTTAAAAAGAATCGCACTATGTTTTCAATGCCAGATTGTGGTAATGTAAAAATTTTGAAGATAAGTTAAAGAAGACACAGTTTTAGAGTGATGTTTGCCCCATACATTCTTTTGATTTCATTCTGTTTTAATCTTTATGGACATTGCTGGGGGGAAAAACATTAAGATTTCAATCAGACAAACCACTTGAGGAAGTTCTAAAAAACTGATTTGTACTAATCCTGCACAGTCAGGTCTCAGTGGTGTCCCAGTCCCTAGCCTAACCCAGTGGCATTCTGCCACACCCTAGCAGATACAGTGGCAGTTAAATTGTCCTGGACTTGTTGTTCAGTGTGATGCCATGTGTAGAAAACTGTAAGACCGATGGATCACTTCCCAGGGTGTGCCTGTCCTGGGCATCATGGACATGGTGTGCACAATCATTCTTTGGCTTCTCACTGCCCACAATTCAGATAATCCCCCCTCAGAAAACCCTTTCTTACAAGTGCTGCACACTAATTGACCCTACTTCTCCTCCCTGTGTCTCCTCCATTCTTTCCTAATCACCTATGAGAAAGTTACCTTCCATTTCCTCCATGTTCTTCTGGATTTCAGTGTGTACCTTTGCATATTTTCTTCTCCCCTTTCTCCATCCTCACCTTCATTTAACTTCTTTACTTTCTTCTTTCCTTCAGGTACCTGTTTCTTATTTAGTCATAATTTTGTTCTCTTTCTCCAGTCTTCAGTCTTTACTTTCTTCTTTCTCTTTTTAATAATTTTCTAGTTGAATATTATCTTTACTGAAACAAGCCTTAAGGAAACACTATTTATAAATTTCTTCAAGAAAAATCAAGCCATGAATATGGAAATTACTTAATACACAGCTACTTTCAAAAAGCATAAACCTTTAAAGCACCCAACTGTTACACTCCCCTTAGAAAACCCACTCCGCAAATATTTTTTTAAAAATGTTTTCTGAGTTTGCTACTCACTAGCTAGAAAGATTTACAAGAGGCATTCAATCTCTTATTATCTTTTTTAAACATTTTATTTATTTATTTTTAGAGAGGGGAAGGGAGGGAGAAAGAGAGGGAGAGAAACATCAATATGTGGTTGCTTCTCGCATTCCTTCTCCTGAGGACCTGGCCCTCAACCCAGGCATGTGTCCTAAACTGGGGATCAAATCAGTGACCCTTTGGTTCACAGGCTGGTATTCAATCTGCTGAGACATACCAGCCAGGGCTCAGTCTTTTATTTTCAAAAGAAGTATCATTTTATAATACTTTATAATTTTATAATTCTAATTAATTTAGATACTTAAAATTCTGTGAGGACATGTGGCTTTTGTACATATTGTTGTTTCATTTGCAATGTGTATCCTTCCGTATTGCTATCATTAACAGACTTGGGTCACTTTGACTCATTCCTTGGAGCTTTTGGCTTCTGGTTCAGGGTATCACACTCCAATATTACTCCTGTGATTATTCTTGGTGATTTCATTACCCACATAGATGACTACTCAACTACCCTGGCCACTTATTATCTTGAAGTCTTCTCCTATGATTTTGCCCTCTACTCTACATCAGTCACCAATTTCCATGGGCATATCTTCATAATTTAATATCCAAGCATCAGAATCTTAAGCCAATACTTCAAATAGTTTCAGTTTAATATTTCCAGACTCTTAAATCCTACATTTTTTTTTACCCATCAGTACCTACAGTATATGAATCCCATCTCATTTTGTCTGTCACTCAGCTTCACGATGTCCATACTTTCATATGCATCCAGTTTAAAAGATTCCATGGACTATAATTTTTTTAAAAGGTCATTTTTATGTATGTTCAAACTCTGTGAGTAATTTACCTTACCTGGGGAAAATATCCCTGTGGTTACACTTAGTTGTTTGCCTACTCTGTGTTTGTAGAAGTGAATCTGAAATTGGCAGGGGAAAAACATCACAAAAATGCTAACAGGCCCTATTTCACATGATTTCAAATTACCTTTAGTGTTTCCCAACAAGTACTCCATGCCCTTAGTCTGTTTACTCACTCAGTTCTCTCAATGAAAACTTCAACGTGTTCCTGTCTTCTCAGCCATACAACACAGTCTCAGATGAACATCTCACATTCAACATCAGTGCTATTTTCTACTTTACTGGGGACAGGGAATCATTCAAGGGAAAATTTCCACATGATCCCATCAGTTCTATTTACCAACCAACTTTCACCGGTATTTATAAATTTGCCCTCTCTTGTGTACCAAGAAGGAGCATGTTTCATCTCAAAGGAAAGTCCCCACTGAGTCATTGTGTGGTGTCAGTGGGGAGTGCCCATGATCTCACTACATGGCAGTTGGATGAAGTCCACCCTCTCATCAAGGTATTCTGATAATTTCCCATCTCAGTACGAATAAAGGCTAAGTGTCCTGATATTTTGAAGTGGTGCTGACCACACCCGATTCCTGGCTAATGGGTTTTCTTATTTGTCTGCCTATCACCCACACTGGTCTCTTTGTCATTATTCAGACTCACTAAACGTCTTCTAAATTCCAGGCATCCATAGATGCTGTTCTCTAGGGTGTGTTATGGTATCTTCTTCCTTCTCAAATGTATCCTTACCAAGAAGCTCTTTTCTAATTAATGTAAAACACTATGTCCAAATACCTTAAGTTGCCCTTCTTTTTTTTAATTTTCCTGTAAAGAATAAATATTTTACTTTTATTTTTCTGTTTCTTTCACCCGCCCCTCTACTGCCCCTCTAGCCAACATGTAATAGATTACATACTAGCATGTAATCTGCATGATGGCTTGGTGTCTGCCCCACATATTAACCACCATATTCTTAATATAAATAAACAGAGGGATTTCAATAAATAGCCATTTATTAAATGAATCAGTGTGAATTAAATGAATGCATAACTGGATTGTCATAAAACTGAAGTGAATTTTCTTCTAATGTGTCAGTAGATTGCTTATTTCAAAATTACTCAAGGTTCTTAAATTAGCATACTTCTATGCATAATCTTAATTAAATATTAATCACTGAACTTGAGACTCAGTGATCAGTATTTTTCTTTTTCTTTTTTTTTTACATTTCTAGAAGATTCATAGTCAAATAAATTTTGGGACACATTGGTCTACAGAACTAAATCCATGTGTCGCAGCCTCATCAACTGTTCCTTATGCTCTAACCCTTGCTTTCCTCTTTGCCAGCCTCATCTCCAGTGATTCACCCTTCAACACTATGTCTCCAAGCATACTGATCTGCTGGGTTGAAAATCGAATCCACTTTATTGTATGGGATGTTTTCGTCCACTTTTCTCACCTGCACAGATCACTACTCTGTGTTTCACTCCTTTCCGATGATCTGGCAGAGAGAAGGAAGTGAACGAGAATGCCTTTATATATCATACGTGGTGCCATTTGATATCCAGTGTGAAGGGGGTCCGGTGGGGACTTTTAGATGGATTTAAGCATTTGTATGTGAATGTCAATCCAATTGTGCAACAAGCTGTATTTTGTGTTAGCAGTTACACTGCTATGCACATGCCTCAGATTGTTAGTTGTAAGTACTATTTTTACTCTGATAATTTTAAGGAGTAAAGGAATTTGTTGAAAGGACTTGGAATAGTTTGCAGCATCAACAGGAGTGGTGGAGAAACAGGACTGAATAATTGAGCACATGGAAAATTTGCCTAGAAAGGTAACTGCCCTGGACAAACAGCCTAGTGAGAATTGTCTGCGAAGAACCACTTTTACTGTGGCTGGAGAGCACACTCCATAGGTTGCATTGTAGGTGCTCCCAGTACTCAACAGCACCTTTTGCATGGTACCCTTAGGAGCTGAATACTGCTACCACTTCCCAAGATACCTTCATAATAAATGTTCTACCATCCTTATACTTGTGCCACTAGTTATTGAATAAGCTTGCTCAGAGAAGGTGTCAGATCTGCTGCATCAGGCATGTTCTTACACCAAACATGAAGATTTGGCTGAGAGAGTTACCATCATGATAAATGAATTCTGCTCCACACAAAAACTCACAAAATGGAGAGATTTCCAAACATGGAAGGGGGGTGGCATGTAGTTGGCTGAGCAGCTGATCATATTACCCAAAACAATTACCCAGTGCAATTCAGAAAGTTAAATTAAGAGCGTCTGATTCTCTTTCAAGGACTGAGTGTGGCAGACCTGCCAATATCTCGTTCTGAGAATTCTAAGACCACCTCAGCTCTTCTTGAGCTTTATTAGGAAAGCAGTTCCTTAGTTTCAATGAGCCTCTAACATACACACATAAAGTTTCTGTAACTCAGCTAGTTGTCTACCACCCCTGTGTTTGTCCTTGCTTTCCCCTTCTGTTTGTCATCGTTTATCAGGTACATCTGGTTTTAATTTCTCATTCCTTCTTCTAATACCACATTAGACTTTGTTCTCATTCCAAAGCTGTTTTTAATGCCTAGAAGCAGATAAGCTACACGTGCCAAAAGAATACAGCCCCCAGAGTATCCACAACTTGTGAACAGCGATGTCCAATTCCTCTGTATCTGAACTCTCAACACCTCTCACTAAGTCTGAAACACAAGGAGGTGCTCTATAAACATTTATTACATCACTAAGTAGAATTTTAAAAGAATATTCCATTGGGTTGTTCTGGATCTGTATTTGGAAAACACACTTTTAAAGAGTGAGAGAGGGAAAATCTCCTTAGCAAAATAATCAGCAAGTTATTTCTTATTGGAAATAGGTCAAGTATATTCTACATTCTCCATTGCCTGATTAAATTTTATTTTTCTGTCTTTTCCTGTGCGTTTAAATTGAACAAAAATACCAGAGGGAAAAATACCAATGGAAATAATTCAAATATAGTTATTTGCCAGTGCCCTCTTGCTTGAAATTATTTTTTCTATTGATCTATTTTGCGTTGTACTCAGGAGAGAAAGTTTGCCATGAGACAGTCTATCATGCTGGCTATTGATCTGCTGTGATGGAACTCTTTGCCCATTCACAGTCCTCATTTATGATGAGCACATTTCTACCATCAGGGACACTTATGTGCTTATCCCTAAAGCTTCATGAATATCTTAAGAATCTCTTCCTTCAAAGAACATATATATGACTACACAGATGTGGCTCTTGGTGTAATTTCCAGAAGCTGCACTTCAAAAATACAACTAGTCCTCAAACAATAAGCACATAAAGATTTGGTAATAAAGTTAAATAATAATAATTTTTCTTCAAGCTATATATTTTCCCTAATGCAGTAAGACCATGCTTGATCATTCTTTTGAAACTAGGATGAATATTTCCTAAAACATAATTAATCTACCATGTGACTATAAGTGATGCATAACCAGAATTTGTCCACAATTCATCTTATATTTGTACATAACTTTTAATAAAATAAAAGCAATTTGGTCACCACATTGTACCTTATGATATTATATAAGATGTATATCTTATATCTTAATTTATAAATGTTAGGATTTAAATTAAATATTGAATCACCAATAAAGCTGATTTTACAAAATACCTATTTCCCCTTTAATTAAATAACAATATCAATAAATTTTAATTAGGAGCATTTGGAAAAATGTTTTTAAAAACATATACAGAAGTTAATATATATTTGTCTATTAAAAGTTGTCATATGATATATCATATAAATTTATGGCATCACCATTTCTTTAGTACAAACACTTTATAGTCTTTTTTATTTTGTCCTGTTGTTAGTTATAGAAACATATAAATTATCCTGGGGCAATGAACAGTCTGTTCTTATGCACATGCTGCTGTATTACCTATAAAAATAAATAACTTTTCCAACTAATCTACCATTGATTCTTGAACAATGTGCAGTTTAAGAGCAATGACCTTCCTTGCAGTCAAAAATCCACATAGAATTTTTACTCCCCCAAAATCCTACCTACTAATAGCCTGCTGTTGACTGATAACCTTACAAATAACACAAGCAGGCAAGTAACACATACTTCATGTGGTGTAGGTATTATATACCACACTCTTATAACACAATAAGCAAGGGAAAACTAAATGTTATTAAGAAAGTCATGGAAAAGAAAAATACATTTGCAGTATTTATTGAAAAATAAAATCTGCCCTGCCTGAGTATGCCTGGCTGGTGTGGCTCAGTGGATTGCATTGCCAGTCTGCAATGCAAGGGTTTGCTGGTTCGATTCCCAGTCAGGGCATTGTCTGGGTTGTGGGTGAGGTCCCTAGTAGGGGGCATGTGAGAGGCAACCGCACATTGATGTTTCTGTCCCTCTCTTTCCCCCTACCTTCCCCTCTACATATAAATAAATAAATGATCTTTTTTTAAAAAAGGGGAGCTAAAAGTGATAATTGGTCAAAAGATCAAATTGTTTAAAGACAGATATAGCATAATTTAAATGAAAGAGAGGACATTATTTTAAGAATACTTCAAATAAATGAGGTACCCAGTGTGTCGGTATATTTAATGGAACTTTTCCCTATAATTGAAAAAAATTTGTTTATTTGAAGGAAATAAAAAAATACAATAAGCAGAGTTGAAAGATTTTATAGACCATCATAAAATAAATGTCAGAAACAGTGATTCACATACATTCCCCATATGCTAATTTACATATTAGTAATATGAGTTGCATATATCAAATATTGTGACATTTATTTCAGGAAACATTGTAAAACTTCAACTCTGGTTATAGCATTCACTTTGAATTTTATCTCAATGATGGTGTCATTGCGGAATGGAGAAATAGCACAAAACTTGCTGCCTATATTTTCTGTTCCTGTCTCATTATGATTGCATGAAGTTGTGTATTTGTGCATAGTAGCATTATCCCTTGTCAGTTGCATAGCAAATATTATGGCACTGAAACAAATGAAACATAAATACATGAGTTGTTTCTTGCTACTTTACCAAATCTCAAGGTATATCTGCAACAACAAATGAAATTAAAATATTGATGGGAGAAGGTTCCTTCTGGACCATAGTATATTAAGTGGGGCAAAATTGCATTTAAGTTGTATTCTGAATAGTTAATTTCTAAAATATTTAATGATATAAATATTTTACTATGTGTTAAAAATAAGAAGTTCTAAGTGAACTTTATAAAATAAAACTATTATACTTTCACATTTTTGCATTAAGTTTCATTAAAAAATCCATCTTGAATTATAGGAAAAGGCAAACACTGCAAGGTATTAAACTTTTAGTAATTCATTTTTATTAAATAGCTAAAAACTTAATTTTAAGAATTAGTCCCTTTTCAAAAATATATAGAAATTAATTACACATTGCTTATTAGCTAAGTTGCTTTATGACAATTTTCAGCTTCATTGAAAACAAAGTAGTTTTCAGATTAAATGCTATAGGAAAGTTAGAGTTTATAACAAAAACCCTACAGCTGGACTAACTTCTGTTGTGGTGACATGACTAGAAATCTATGATTCCCCAAACGCTTTACATTTATGCTGTCCAAGCTATCTGCTCATTGTTGCTTTCTTTGGGCATAATACAATATCCTGATTCAAGAGAAAAGATATTTGGTGCCATTCAGGGATTAGTAGAGGTTTAAATGTTAATACTCTGCAACACTATTTCTTCTGAAGAATTCTTATTTAAATACTTACAGGGTCCCTCAGAGAATACGCTGTGCTTATAAAGGGCATTTGTGGGAAAAAAATACTATCTTGGGAATGCAAAATGCAACACACCACAATAATCTTCAAACATTACAGCACTTGCCATTTATAGTGTTCTGAATACAGCAGAGAGTAAATATAGCTTAATAGATGTATTTTACTTTAGCAAATATTTACCACAAGGTAAAATACAAATTCATTTGCTTTAAATTATATATATATAACATATATAATTTATTTATACATATAAAATTATATATATATATATAATTTTAGTAGGAATAAAAGGAAAGATCAACTTCTTCACATTAATATATATAAGAAGTTTCAAATAACATTTATTTTTAGCAGATTACAATCACTCTCTCCTCTCTCTCTCTCTCTCTCTCCCTTTCTCTTCTTTCCTCCTCTCCTTTCTTCTTTAGTCCAGCTTGCTCCTTCCTTCCTTCCTCCCTTCCTTCCTTCCTTCCCTTCCCTTCCCTTTCTTTCCATTCTCTTTTTTCCCCAAACTTGGTTATTATAAACAAAATCACTGTATTTTAATTCAAGCAGAAACCCTCTCTGTAAGAAAAATGTTTATTGTACATCAAGTGATACAATAAGAAAAGTATCACATGGTTCCTTAATTTTCAATTACTTCTTATTTATAGTTATCTAAAAATGTATTTTCCATCTATTCTGTGTGCCATAGATAATGAAAATTCATTGAAAAAATAATTATCTTTCCAGCTTTTCCATGGTTTGTTTCAGAATTTAGTGTTTGTTCTACTCTGAGATTAATACAGTCTCTAAAGAACATACCCAGCAATAGCTAGTAGGTAGATATCTTGGAGTCTTAGGATTCTTGGATAAATTAGACAGAGGCCATAGAACCATGGTCTTTACCTTTAATAATATGTCAAATGGTGCACACCGATTCATTCCCGGAAAACACACGGGTAGCAGGGGCTGCTGTGATTCTCTAAACTCCCAATTACATCAAGTGTTTGGTCCGTCAATTCCAGTACAGTCTACAAGAGACAGGACATATAATTTTAGATTTTAAAATTATACTTTAATAATTTATGTATCAATAAGGCCACCAGAGTTCACTGTGGTTACAGTACATGCCCAAGGTCACAAATTTGGTTAATGACAAAGTTTAGGTTAATATAAAATTTCCTGGGCCTAACATAGTATATTTTCTTATCTGTACTCTTGAAATTCTTTTCAGTTCTTCCATTAGGTGTAGAAATGAAGGATGGTCCATGAAAGCCAGAAACTTTCAGCTTTACTCTGAAAACATTCTCTTTTCTGGAAGGGCATACTTTTTTATAACCCAAGTACCAGGGTCTTTGAATGATGGCTCACCCACCATGGAAGGCACAGCACTGCTCATCAGACCCATGGACTGTCAAATAAAGTAACCACTCACTTGACCATTTGTAATGGCAGTAATAAGTTATGAGATGGTGTTTAAGAAAACTACTATGTGTCAATTTGTTAACAGAAACTTATGAGTATCCCTTCCCAATATAAATAATAGCTTTTGTATTCTACATTTTTCCTCTGTGCACCACTTTCAAAGAGACACACAGTATTATTTTTTATCAATTTGAAATCTCCTTGTCTTAATATTATCAAGGTTTGTGTTTCTACTGGGTGTAATAAATATGTCTCTCCAATCATCAAGGGCTGGAAAACTATCTCTTAACTGACTCTACCTATATATGTGGCCCATGAGGAAAAAACTTAATTAGATGTTCTGAATATAATGTGGCTACTGAGAAGCATTGCCAGATATAGGCAAAAAAGAAAAAGTTTATCTGATAGTAAAACTCAAATTAAAAAAAGTAAATATTTTAAGTTATCTTTCAACCCCATTTCCCCAAATAGAATAATAACTATGTTATTAATAACATCTAAATTACAAGAAAGACAGAAAAAGAACAGAGCAGAACAAAGTTAACACAGGAAAGAATTCTTTGCCCTTTCTCACCATTTCTGTTTTGTAATACCTTATGGAAAAGTAGTGGACAAAATAAGAACTTTATACCAACACCAAAAGATAAGATAATATCACTTTCAGAGAAATGCCTGGGGAACACACAATGTTCCCAAGGTCAGTGTGACAATGAAATATGACTTCTGTCACCAGAGAACATGAAGATGTTGAAGTTGACATTGATGAAGAACAACCATTGTATGTCACTGGAACCTTGACCAAAGACTGTATAAATAAAATCATGGCAATTTTGAGTTACTGTTATTTTTTTTTACTGTAGTGTTTCTTACATTCATAAATCAAACCTGATTAAAACATTAGAGAGTAACGATCTAAACAATAATGAGTCCTATTCTTCCACATCCATATAAAATTGCTGTATTTTTTTGTGTGTGTGTTTTTAGGGGCTGTGCAAAAAAAAAAAAAATCTTGCATTTCAAACACCTCATGACTAAGTTTTATAAAAGTTTCAGCATAATAACTTTTACAAAACAGGTGATCAAAACTATAAATATTTAGTGAATAAGTAAATACTGATGCTGAACCTGTACTCTGACCCTCTTTTTGGCACCAAATTTATCTCCAGGTCTGTATGAACACTCCACTTCAGATGAAGTTGTCTGATATTTCCCCACATCCTTTACTTTTTGGACCTTTGAATTTTGTTCTCTTCAAAGCAACCAATTCTCTCCCATACTCTGCCCACCAAAAATGTACTTTTCCCCTCCTCTTTCTACCCCTCAAAACTCAGCTCATCTAAGTTACCTATTAGACTTTCTAATTCTAGCCTAGCTCTTCAAACCTGAGATTCCAGAATAGTGTTGTCTCCACCAAGTTGTCATGGAATAAACCCATTTTATGAAACACTTATCCTTCATATGTGCCTCCCTGCTTCTAATATCTGGGCCCTTTAATGAGTGCTTTGTTTTGTTTTGTTTTTTTTACTGGTAGGACAAGATACATAGTGTGTACACAGTGGTTTGTATTTGTTCTAATAAATACAAACCATTCCTTAAGTATTCATGCTCTAAACTACTTTGTGTCAAGTGAGCATGCAAAGGAAGCATAGAGGATTGCAGACACTGTCTGTGATGACCAAATAGGTGGAAGCTTTAACTTGTCTGGTGTAATGTCCTATTTGCTATTCAGATCATTGGACCTTGATAAGTAAGTCTGCTGTCAAACTCTTGGTGTCAAGAATTCCTAACTCAATTTTTTAAAAAACACAAATTACAGAGAAAGAAAAAATCAGTACTAGTGTTGAAAGTTATAAGCATCTGGCACCATCTGTTACAATTATTTGATATTTGATTACATTGCCTTAGAGTTGTGTCCTTTGCTACTTTTGTTGTCTTCCCACAGGTTTCTTGAATGTCAGCTTTGGAAGAAAACCAAGAAAGATACTTTGTTTATCTCCTCTCCTAGTATGTCTAAACTTGTACAATAGAACACTCATGATTCATAATATAGTAACGAAAAAATATACAACATGTGCAACTAAGTTTAAGAAATAGTGCGCACTCTGTCCCTCTGTTGGAGATTCATAGCATCTATGTTGGCATGAAGGGTTCTGAAGTCATGCTGAGTCACACATATGGTTGACTGAGGCAATATACCAAGTCTTTTGCAATATTAGCCCATCTAAACTTAGAAAAAAAAAAACTATTAGAGCTACTATTAGTATCCTCATTGTGTATAAGAAAATGAGATCAAATAAATTTTTCAAGACAGCAAATCTGGAACGACATGGAACGCGGATTTGCACCCATGCCCTCTGGCTGAAGAGGCCATTTGCTTACTCACTGCGCATGCTCCCTCTCCTACAAACCAAACAGCAAGCTCCTGTGAGCTCCTCCAACAGTCTTACATTCCGAATGATCAATATCTTCTGTGAATCAGTCTTGCCAATCCCGGAAGCCAGATTTTCTTTCCAATTAGATTTTTTAATAATAATAACTACTAGATTATTTCTTAATGAAAAAAGAGAAGAGAAAAGACAAAGATAACTACAATAGTGGCCTCCAGATGAGATAGTGCCTAACTGTTGTAGCTTTGAGGTTGAAGAAAGCCGTGTTTGGTAGCATCGGTCCTACACTGTAACAGGGCAAGCAGGAGCCCGCAAAGAGGGTCCAAACTTCGATTGTTGTTTGTCACTTTCTATTTTCCACCAGGTCTCTGCTGCACCCATTTTATGCATGCATATATACACACAAACCCAATGTTTTCAAAGAATCTTCATGCTAGAAATAGCCCACGGTTCACTACTGGAACACGTCTATTTTACCTTCGCTATCCATCACTTTCTTGCTCTTTAAAGCCTTCCCTAACCAATTCAAAACAGAGCGAATAAGAGGTCAACTAAATTAGTTTTATGTTTGTTTCTGGCAGTTTTGTGTAATGCTGTTTCCACATCCAGATTTTCTGTTTAAGAAAGGCAAAAAAAACGTTGCTTAACCCTCAGCAGCAAGTGCATAGTGTGCTTAATTAAGTTAATAAGTAAGTGATTTTAGGCTTTTAAAATGCATCTATCATAAACTACTTTGGGAATGCTTAACTCTATTTCAAAAAACTACACCCATTTTTCTTTGGGTTAATCAGTTTATTCCATCACTTGAACATTGAGTAACTACTTATAAAAGTATACGAAAAGAAATCTGTGATTGTAAACAGACACCTCTAGTGAGCATGGTTTCCCATACACACTCCAGAGAGAAACATTAAAGCATGATATGTTTATATTGCCAATTATGATCATATTCATCCCTTATCAATATTAGCCAGCTTGCAATAAATTATGTTCACATTGGGGGTAATCATGCTCTCTGTCCTTTCTTAAAAAACATAAATGTCATCTCTAGATAAAGTGTATTCTTGTAAACACTCTTCTTCTGAGCTCAATGATATTTCCCCCTCATAAAATAAATTTTGAGAGAAAGAGAGAGATTTTATATAGTACAAGCCAGTCTACTGCTGCCACAAATGACAGATTCCCGGTGCCGTGAGACTGTCTGGGAATTATAGCAATGTCAAGGCTCTGGGTTGCAGAACATCAAATAAAATGGCCCTTCAAGGTGAATCACTCAGCAAGTCAGTAGGTAAGGTTTGGCATTCCAAAACTCTTCTCAGGAAAACCTGCTATCAAGTAATCGCCTGTCACCATCAGTGACTATTTGGAGGAACTAGAAAAGTTTCCAATTTAAGGGGGGCATGTAAAGATAAACAGTATTGTCCCACCCACAGAAACAGAGACAAAAGCTATCCCATGTTTGTAATCAGCAGACATCCCCTCATTAACAGGTACTCAGACGGGCGTCTGCTGCTTTTCAAGTCAAATACAGAAAAAAGGAATTGCTTCTATAAATAAACACACCAGTCTCCTGTGTTCTCAAGACAATTTATCTCCCCGGATTTTAACTGTCTGTCTAAAACAACATGGAAGAAATCATCACAATTATATCATCAGCAAGGCTACATTTACTAACTTATTGATTTATTAAGCACGCACGTGGTGGGGAAGAGCACTCTGGTTTCACCAGCAGCTCTGGCAAGATCACTCTAAATGAGTTACACAGCCAACACATTCCCTACTAAGTCAATTAGCATATGATTAATTGGAAAATGGTAGATAGGGCCAGACTGCTGCCTTGGCTTTCAGCTTGGAGGCAAAGGTCTGTTGAAGGGACCACAGTCCATATGTACTCCCAGTCACTACTTGGTGGTACCAGTCACTGAAGTAATTGACCGTTTATTGCATGTGTTTAAAAATTCAGGATACAGGGTGAAATAAAATGAGCATTCGTGTAATTGCATTAGCTCCAACACTCTTTTACTCAGAGACAATTGCCATCCATCATGCTGTCCCTTAATCCCTTAGTGTTCATGTTGGTGATTCAGTATTCCAAAACAAATGAGGGGTTTTACTTTTAAATATTCTATCTTGGGGTATTTGAAGTGGGAATGTGATAAAATCGACATTTATCACATTAAAGAAGCAATATAAATAGGGGGATGAAAACAACAACAAAAAAAAATCACAGCCTAGCACTAAATGAAATGGCTCTAAAGTATTCCTAGAGGCAAAACAAAACAAACAAACAACAAGATTATTTTTCTTTACAACTCTGTTTAAAAGATGAGAGCCTCTGTAGTCCGGTGAATGAAAATCAATGCATGCATATATAATTAAACCCTAATCTCTCTACTATGATGAATTTCTAACCTAATCCATAATGCATGGGAATATCCCTTCAAAACACCCTTGAATCTTTGGAATCAAGAAAAAAAGAGAGATTCGTCATTACTGTTTGGAAGCTGTGTTACTTACTGCTTGATACTGAAACATTCTGAATTTTAATTTTTTCCAGATTTATTGTGTGGGTTAAATTGTATCTCATGTTGGTGGGGAACTCAAGAGTTAGAAAATTTTAGTTTTAAGCAATAGTCAATAAGCTTAGTAATCAATGCACACAGAAAGCTATCGTTTCAGGAACTGAAGCTATGACCCACCCTGACTCCAGGAGACCACAGAATTTCCACCTTGTGCCCCAGGGGGACTGCAAGCCGTCAAGATGGTATCTGAGCCATTGTGCTCCAGGGGGAGGGTGACATCCTACCACCCAGGACACCGATAAAGAATCACCAGTCAACAGATGAGAGGATGCTGGGAAAAAAGCTGGACTGCAGCTTTTATCCAATTAATCATTTTCCTGAATTCCAAAACCCATACTTACCTTTTTTTCTGAATCCCTAATATTCTTACTTACTGCTTACTCTCCTATTGGCTTATAATGAAATTTAAGAGGGTCTTTTAGGCTACATGCCCCACCATCTTTTCAGATCATGGGCCAAATGGATAAAGCTCCCATACAGATTCAATCCCTGTCTCTTCTTATCAGTTCTGGTGGTGACAGGGAACAGGAATGCCGAGTTCTCCATTTTCAATGTCACATAGTACATATGTACATATGCTGTCAATTATAAAAGGCATAGGACATTATTCATGTATATGTGTATATATATAATTTTCATTATGATGTTTATGTTATGAATCATTTCCCAACTTCTATGTCAAGAATAGGTGGTAGTGCATTGGTACCAGGGCCTGGGTATTTTTAAGATAGACCAATTATTATTCAAGCTGAGCAAATAATAAAGTTGATCATGTTACTTCTTTCTTCATGTTTAAAACTTAACTCTTCATGAAATGTCAGACAGAGAAAAACATAATATAAACTTATGTGAAAAAAATAAACAGAAAAACCAACACCATTCCCACCAAAAAAAAAAAAAAAAAAAACAGCTCATAGGTACAGACTGGTGTTTGGTTGCCAGATGCAGCAGTAAGGAAGAGGGTGAAATAGGTGGAAGTCAAAAGGCACAAACTTTCAGTTATGAGATAAATCATTCCTGGGGATGTAATAAACTTCACGGTGACTGTAGTTAGTAATACTGAACTGTATATTTGAAAGTTGTTAAGAGAGTAATTCTTAAAAGTTCTCATGACAAAAAACATTGAAACTGCACCGGGATGTTAACTAGACTTATTGTGGTAGTCACTTCACAATAAAGCATACATTTAATCACTGTGTTGTATACATGAAACCGCTATAATGGTGTACTTTTCAATGAAAGCTCTCAATTAAAAACAAACAAAACTTTTTGCTTAACTTTAGCTCTTTTCCTGGTTCATTTACCCATCCATCCATTCATTCATTCATTTATTCTACAAATAGTTTAAAGTAACGTTCCGAAATTAGAAATTCAGAGAGTGTGTCATTTGGGTCTTCCAATGCGAAGATGGATTTAGAATGGTATGCTATTTATTGAAGAAAACAGCCACGAAAGACAGGAGAGGAGCAGGCAGGAAAAGCCTTTACCACACTGAAATGCTAAGAGGAGGAGGCAGGGAGGATGGACAGGAAGTCTCCTTCTGTGAAACTGCCCTAGAGAGACTTCTTGAAAAGCCTATGGAAGCTTCCGCAAAATGATTTCCTACAAAGGAGCCACAGAGGGCAGAAATGTCCAGGCTAATTTCTCCATTGTGTTCAGCCGTTGCCTGGTGGCTACTTGAGAAAAATGTGGATGGCCTCAGCTCAAAGACTTTGGTAGGTCCTCAAAGCCAGCCCCTGTGGTGTCAGCCAACTGCCTCCTTGCAGCTGATAGGCAAGCTTTTTCTTGAAGGGAGATTGAACTGCATATCTTCAAGACTACCACAAAGATATACATTGAAGAGAAAACAGATCAAGATCTGCTAAGGCATAAGACATAATCCTTTCTCTACTGAGGTAACGGCAGCTGGAATTATTGTAAATAACTGAGTCTGAGTGAGAGGAAAACATTAATTACAAATAATACTGAAAAGCATCCATGCTTCTAACTGTGCCTAAGGAAATGGGCAACTCACACCTTCCAATCCAAAAGACAGAGTGGATTTAATAAGAATTGAGGAGGAGCATTATGAGTAGACCAAATAGAACAAGCAACACCAGGATCATCTATTGTTTCCTGAAGAAAAAGCTTCAAAGGTCTACATTTGTGTGATCCCCATTTCCTTTATCCCTCTTCTGAGTTTGACTCTTCTCCTTATCATGTACATAGTATTGAATTCATGAATTTTCTCAGTCATTATACCTATAAAGCATTTTCCAACTCTGCAGACTCTCTTAAATATCTCTAGAGGAGCAAATGATGAATATTATATTTTACTCTACTATTACCTGTGATTTTTTCAAAAGGCTTGTCAAATCACTCAGTAGACAAAAATAGAAAAAAATAAGTAATAGGAATAAATTCTTATAGGTTCAGTTCATTTTGGAGGCTCTTACAAGGCCCCTTTGTATGCAACTATGCACAGTTTATGCCAGTCCCTACCCAGGATATACTGGATTCTCTCTCAACCCTTTGAACATGATATTATTTCAAATCTGAATTTTTACTCCTTATATGAGATAGGCCAAAATTCTTTATCTCATTCAAAATTCCACTTGAATAACTTTCTCCTAAAATAATCTTCCCAATGGTGGTCATTCTCCAGGGCACAGCTCAAATGCTCCTTCTCCATGAAGAATTTACTTTTATTCTTTGGTGGGAAAGTGTTTGCCTCTCTGACTATCTTTACATTGCATTTTTACTATGTCTCTTTAAAAAACATCTTACTGTAGCCCTGGCCAGTGTAGCTCAGTCGCCCGGAGCATTGTTCCAAGAACCTAAAGGCCAGGGGTTCAGTTCCAGGTCAGTGCACGTACCTAGATTATGGGTTCATTCCCAGTCTGGGTGCATGCAAGAGGCAACAGCTCAGTGTTTCTCTCTTGTGCTATTTCCCTACCTTTTTCTCTCTCTCTTCCCCACTCTCTAAAATCAATAATCATGTCCTTGGGTGATAATTAAAAAGTAATGATAAAAATAACAAAAATAAAAATTAAACATCTTACTTAACAATATAATTTTTCATATCATGAACAATGATCACTTTTATTACACAGAATACTTCAGTTTATAAGAGCCTCGTATATACATCTCATTCTGTATCTACAATAACCCTATGAGGAGAGAGCTTTTTATGTATATTTAATTCTATAAATACAACAACCCTATGAGGAAAGGGGTGTTATACTAATCTTATTAATTGTAGCTCAGAAGATTGGTTGATTTGGTTGGTCCTAAAATTTATTAAGTAGCAAAACCAATAATTAAATTGTTCTTTTAGGACCAAATTAAATGCACTTTCTTTCACTGTTTGCTGTAAACCTTTTAAAGGTAAAATTGACATTTGTTCTGCAAACTTCCATGTAATCAATGTTTAGCAGAAAAATACACGAGTAATAAATGGGATCCAAATTACACAAATCATTTAGACATGAGGAGGGACCCCAAAATACTAGAATTTATTTATAAAAATGTATGTGTTTATTCTTACATATTTAAACTTCAGTCATCTTCCAAGTACTTCCCATTTGATGTAATACACCTATTAAGATGTTTTTCCACTGCTCAAAACAGTTTCTGAACTTGTCAATTTTGATGCCTTTAGTGCTTCTGCCATTTTTTGTCTCACCTCTTCTACATCAGCAAAACCATTTCCTTTTGTGTACTTTTTTAATCCAGGGAAACAAAAAAAAATTCTCAGCAGAGATAGAGTGAATAGGGAGAGTGGGTCATGGGGGTCATGCAATTTTGGGTCTAAAACTGCTGAACACTCAGCGGGGTTTGGGCAGATGTGCTTGCAAACCACCATCATGAAATGGGTGAACATGGGAAGAGTCTTCAAAAAAATTCACTGAAGCCAAATGTAGCCTTTCATAGCAATGCCAGCCGGTACACTGACACAGATGTGGTCCTAGAACACTCACCTAGCGGTGGAAGCCTGTACTACAAGGGGCCATCCTCGAGAAGATAATTCCATTTTGGGATCTCCCTTCTTGTATATCTCTCACAAACAGCAGATAGCTGAAGTCATTTCTTCCATTACGGTATTCTACAGTTGTTGGCATTTGCTGATTATTTGCTACTGTTAATGGTCCTAAGTAATTGATGCATGCATATTTTTTGTCTACAAAGTATTAGTATGTTCATCATGGGCAAAAAAGTAATGTTTTGTTTGTTTATTAGGTGTTTTTGGCATCAGTTCTGCAATGTCACAAGTGTCGGCATGTAGGCATATTGTGAGCCTCCCTTGGGTAAAAGAAGAGTAGCCACCGAAAGCTGAAAAACAGAGAAAAAGTAAGTAACTTCAGAATTGACTTATCATAATATATTTATACATATTTTCTAAATTTCTCTTAAAATTACAAATCTTTATAACATTACAGAACAGTAACTTTGAAATTCTGAATTAATTCTTAGTAAAATGCTTTTTTTCCTCAAAAATGGATCAATGCATTGTGAGTTTTCTTGACTGATCATTTATTGGTTGCTGATAATACTTTCTAGTACTTGCAAATGCACTTAATAAATTTATTTTAGTAAAACATTTTGAAAATTAAGTACATAAGACACCAAGAATAATTTATTTAAACTATTTATACATATTACAAAAAGTCATTTCTTAAAATGTATGAAATAATACATTGAAATAATACAGTGAAATAATACACTGTATCTTTTTTCCATTTTGAGTTGTGATGGTGATTATTAACGCAAAATATATTCATGAGAAAATTTCCTAAATATTGTGAAACTTCATTGTTCTGTGCATTCACTTTTCATATTCTTTATATAGGTTAAGAAAAGGAGCATTAGAGTAAAAAAGTGTGGTTTAACATTTCATTCAAGTACAAATTCATTCTGCCCGTATTTGAACAGTCATATCTTCCATAACATTTCCAGATCTTTAAGTGACACACAGCTAGAATTTTTTCACTTCCTAAATAAAAGCTTCCCCCCCGCAAGTGGCTTAAAAGCTTTTAGATGGGAGGGACCAGATGTCAGCGGTTCCAATCTTTTTAGTGCAACTATAATAGAGAACAGCTTAGTGATTACTGCTGCGGAATTTAACCTTCAGGTCACCAATTCAATCCCTCAGTGCTGCTGGACTTTTGATAATAATAGATCCCCCATACGCATACAACACAAACACATACACACCACATACGTGCAGAAAGAGGACAAGCAGTGATGGCAATGTATTAATAGAACATAAAAAATTTTCTTTGAAAAAGTTGCAAAGAAGAATCCTAAGTGTCATTTAATATTTCTCATATAAAAATGCTAATGGGTATAATAATGTAAGGTTTGGTAACTCAAAAATATTTTGTGACATAACTGTAGAATAATAGTCTGAATTTTGACTTTACTTAATACTTTCTCACTAGGATTTAAGGTAATATCTTTCTACTCATTTATGCCAGTTCACCTTCATTGTGGTCCTAATCTGCAAAATGGTATAGAGGATTAAAATTAATAAAACCCCAAATATAATGTGGAGATACTGTTCTTCCTTCTGAGTCAGAATAAACTGCATCATTGTAAAGCACTCATTGATTGTGAATGGGTGGGTTCCCACATCCAGTCAAGCTATATATCCACACAAAACTAATGCAGAAACAGCACTGTGCTTATTAAAGAGTTCTCTTAGGTTGTAAAGTAAATTTTAAGTCTCAGTAATGACATTTTAGCATTGAAGATCTAATCAGAAAAACCTTTGCTTATGTTTAAGAAAATGCTTCAAGAAATTTTATGACCTAGAAAAAACAAGGAATAAAAATAAAAAGAAATAGCAATAGCAACCATGATGGCAATAATTGACTCTTTGTACTAACAGAGACTCTGCTTAAGGGCTTAATTTTATTTAAAAATATTTTCAATCAAGGACACAAATATTAAAATGTTCTTTCTTTCTTTCTTTTTTTTTTTTTTTTGTAGAACAGGGGGTTCCAGTGGTCAGATAACTTGCTAACGGTCACGTAGTCACTACATAGAAAAGTCCAGGCAAGGTTCCAATGCAGGTACATCGAACACTAACACTCTCAACCCGCATTGCTATACTGAAAATCTTCATTAAAGATGATTTGAGGAAAAGTGACTTCCTGGCTCCTCAGTGTGATTCTAATGAGAATGCTTCAATGATTTTGAAATGTTATTTGCATGAAGATAGAAAAAGAAAGACTATATAAAGGTTCAGGAAGGGTCATTTTAACCGGAATGAATCAATGAACATGATATAAGCAACATTTAACTTTTCATTCGTCATTCAACGTTTCATAGTATTGCTTTTAGTTCAGTGATTTACATTCATCATTACACTAAGAGTAGACACCACTCAGTCTTTGGGGTGTTATCCAATTAATGTATCTATCTGTACCTTTTCTCCAGCTTCATTGTATTGATTCTATGATTTCTTCCTCTGTTTCTGTCTTTTTTCTTATCTATGTTTATTATAAATTAAACAAAAATATTCTTCAAGAAAGTATATTTTAAAAAGGAATAAGAAATAATCTAAGACAATCATTGTGTGTCTATTTTTGAAGATTTTATGTATTTATTTTTAAATGGGAAGAGAGGGAAAAACAGAGGGAGAGAAACTTTAATGTTTGGTTGTCTCTGTCATTCCCCCTACTGGGGACCTGCTCAGCAACAGAGGCATGTGCCCTGACTGGGAGTTGATATAGTGACCCCTTGTTTTGCAGGCCAGAACTCAGTGGATTCACTGAGCCACTCCAATCAGGGACATTGTGTGTCTTCTTTACTCACATATCTAATCATCACTAGTGGTATATACCACTTGACTCTAGAACAAGAAGCTCTTAACTTTCTCTTGAACCTCTTGAATCCTAGAATTATATTCTCTTAATAACCAGTTTGAATTCCCAACAAACCCACAAGTAAAACTCCTAAAAGTGAAGCATTTAGAATTATTGAGCTATTTGATTTCTTAAAAATAATGAGCCAGACATGTGAGGCTGTAGAATTCCAGCTCTGAACAAACGGTAAGTGTCCTCACTCCTGTCAGCATCGTCTCCCAGAAGGCTGCATGTGCATATATGTGTGTGCTTTAATATGTATGATTCACATGATACTTCTGACAGCCCAGAAGTCAAACTTCTGTTATATCTAGCAATTTGGAGTACAAATTTCTAGCTTAGATTTTACTTTTTACTAAAAAAAAAAATAAAGATTAAAGTTACCTTCTGTTTTTTGCTTAGGAAATTCCAAAAATTACCCTATTATATTAAGGAAAATCCTGTGAGACTCACTTGGTCTTCATTCAAGAACATTACTGTCAGTAAAAGAATTTTTATATAAACCAATAAGAATCTCTTTGCTAAATGTCAGAGAACATTTTTTTTTTGTATTTACTGCATGGTTCATAACATAACTGTATCCTTTGCCTCAGCTGATGGAGAATGAAGCCATATTTCAAATGTGAAGTAGGAATAACTACAGAACCTCAGGCAATTTTCACAAAAACAAACACAAGAATGATGTAGAGCCATTAAATCCTAGTGTTTGGTCATATACCAGTTTGGGTAATATGTTGATCTTGAAGTTTTACCCAACTAGAAAGGGTTTTTTTTTTTTTTTTGCAATATTCTGTAAATTTATGGTGGATTGCATTCTATTTTACTAAGCAAACTACAAATTTTATTCCACAAAAGAAGCAGTGTTTCCAAGCATTAATAAATAACAGAATGCATGTTATATATTATGTTCAAATGCTTAAGTATATTACTGTTCATTCTTCTCTTTCTTGTATTTAAAAATCATTAATTTATTATTTATTATAAAAATTGCTAAGCAAAGTATTTTGAAATTACAACTATTTACAACACTCTGAAGATATTATAGCGGGCAAATATAAGCCCACCAGTTAACTTTTACATTCTGGAAAGTTTTGATGCATGTCCATTAATGATAATGGGCAAACAAATCATTAAGGTACAATGTGGAATTAATAAGATCCTGGATTCTTGCTATATTACAATACTTTGTAGCTTGAAATTTAGTTTAGCATGAGTCCATATTAGGCTGAAGGATGAGAAAGAATTTGTAACTGATCCCATAAGTATAGATTCTCTTTTAATATTGTCTTTTAGGATAGATCTAAATACATGTTATTAGAATGTTTTCAAAGAAAACTTGACTATTGCTTATATTTTACATATATATAAAATATATTATACATGCTTGTTAAATTAAGTAACTACAAACTCTTTCCAGGAAAAATATGTATACATTTTATGTATAGAATACATAGATATAATTGTTTTCATTTATAAGACATTTATAAAAATATATAATGTACATGTAAATGAATATATTCATCAGCATTATCAGCATTAACTAGGTGCATTAAAATTAATGTTTATTATTAATATCAATAAAAATATTATTAGCACAATAATGCTATACTAATAATGCATATCATATTGCTATTAATAATGCAAATATTTTTTCATGGAAAGGGTTTATTATCTAATGTAACACACATGCATTCTATACCAGTCTCTGTGATAGTTTAGGAGATTCAAAGACACATGAAATTTGTAACCCACCCATATTTTACTACAATAGAAAATAACAGATTATAATTTTACATTATGATACAAGATAATGTTAAGTTTTGGAAACATAAGTAAGCACTACAAAAATCCTGAGTTTTGGTTTATAGAGTTGAATCATTGACAACAGCCAAAAAAATGCACAGATCATTGAATATATGAACTTCATTACCTCATGGATCAATGATGTGTGCCACCCCAATATAAATTATTGACAATTAATGATTAAAAAGAGGAAAAATGGTTCACAGGTTAAAACACTAGAAAATGTCACCTCCAAGAGTCATACCAAGTGTAATATCACTTAATATTTTAAAAGTTCATTACACAGTTGCATCGGAGACATTTCTGCAAAATGTATCCCTATTAAATTTCTTAGTGTATCCATGTGGCAGGTGTAATTGTTTTCATTTTATTAATAGTCACACTTAGACCCACAAATACTGATCAAGTCAAACAACTACAAAGAGTCTGGTTGGTATTTTCACCTATATTTATTTTTCTTTTACTTTAGTTTGGCTCCAAACATCATCTCTCAAATCTGTTATTTATCTAGAAATTTTAAGCAACAAAGAGTTCTTTCTATTCTTTTCAAATGGGCACAAGAAGAAATTCTGTCACAATTTCTACATATAGTTAGTTTTGTTTTTTCTATATGAGGTTAACATTTCTCAAGACTTCTGGTTCTTTCTTTCATGTAATTGGAAATAAAAGGCCATATAATCTCATAAATAAATTATAAAAACAATAAATGTAAAGTAGTTATATTACAACTGCATTTGTTATTTTAGTCATAAAGCAATAGCATTGCTTTTTAAATATGTATTTTATTTGTTTCCCTATAAGTTAAAGAAGCATCAGTGATAAATATGAAAAATCACACTTTCACAATATTGATTTGACAATGTGGTTTTAAATAACATTGCTTTAGAAGATTTTATAAATTTGGAAACTTCAAAATTACAAACTGCTGGCATTAAATAATTACACACAAAAATGGCATATTAAATTGGAGTTAGAAAAAGAAAGGGCTAAGAAAAAGATAACTTCAAGTATCCCTTATTTATTAAATTTACCCTTATCTCTCTGTTGCTTAATTAGTAGTAAAACAAGCAAATTTGTGTTAGACATGTTGAAGTACATTCCATTTCTAATGTCTTATCTGGATCTAGTAAAATTTTCTTTAGGTAGTGGATCACCTTTCAAGTGTCAATTAACACTTCTAAAAAAAGTCAGCTCAATATAGTTCAGTAGTTTAGGTCATGTCGACTTAGGACTGAAATGTATCACAGGACATTGAGTGCCATTCTGAGAAGAGGTGAATACAATCACTAGTTAATAAAATTGTGGAAATATACAACTTTTCATTAAAGAATTGAAATTAATATCAAATGTTCCCCTTAAAGATCCTAAAATGAAAGTCTAAATAAATAAACAAATAAGTAAAACTACCTTGTTGCTAATATTGTGTAATTGTATAAATATAAATCCATAACTACTATTCCAATAGGACGTACTATATTGCCATTAGTACATCTATACACATATATGATATAATGAGTCATTTCCCTCATTTAAAGGTTTGTCTATTTCCACTTTAACCTCAGGTTAATAAGATTTCAAAAATAATTTAATGCTAAATCTCAACAATCACACATCAACTCCATATTGACCAGTGCATTCCTGAATGTGGTGTCTGGAACACTATGGTCTTCTAAGATGGTAACTGACATCCACTATATATATATATATATATATATATATATATATATATATATATATATATATTCATATATATATATGAAGTGTTTATATATATATAAAACACTTCATCACTATAAAATTTAAAAACCTTCAGATGTGAGGAAAGATCCCATGATTAAGGTGAGATGTCAGCTTTCATCTTGTCTAAAACACCTTCCCTAGAGACTAGAGGAGGATAATGAGGTAGAAAGGGACATGTTTAAAACGTACCAGAATGTAAGCATAATGGTATATCTATTTTTAAAAGTACTGTCCTTAGATCATCAAGCTAGACAAAAGTGATTTCTATGTGATTCTGTTAAGTATTTAGCAACATTTTGATGTAAAGCCAATAAAAATATTTCAAGCCAAACAGACATTTATTACAAGTGAATTAGACCAAATGGTCTATTTTGCTCTGCAGCAAAGGAATTAGGAAGGAGGAAGATGAAAATGAATTTGCAAGTTTCCTAGTAGAATTTGGCATAAACCTATGATTGAAAAATTAAAACAAATTCAAACTGACCATGATAGACCAATGATAGGAAGGGGAAAAAAGAAGAAAAATGAATTGGTTTTAAAGTGATATATTAACATTTCTGTTACTGGTGAACTTCACTAGGTCTTAGGGAAATGCAAATCAAACCTACAAATGAGATACCACCTCACACCTGTTAGTTTGGCTATTATGAATGAAACAAGTAATAAGTGTCAAGTAAGTTGTGGAAAAAACAGAAACCTCTTTCTTTCACTATTGGTGAAAATGTAAACTGGTATAACCACTATGGAAAACACTATTGAGGTTCCTCAATTTTATATATACATATGTGTATGAGTGTATATGTGTGCATGTATATATGTGTGCATGGGTGTATGTATATATGCATATGTGTGTATGTATATGTGTATGTGTGCGTATTTATTTATTTATTTACCATATGACCCATAAACCCTTCTTCCGTGTATCTTCCCCAACCTTTTGAAAACATATTCACAAAAACACATGTACCCCTATCTTTACTGCAGCATTTTTCATGGTGGCCAGGACTTGGAAGCAACTGAAGTGCCCTTTGTTAGATGACAGGATAAAGACAATGCGGTCCATAGATAGTACAGAATCCTACTCAGCCATAAGGAAAGATGAAATACTGCTATTTCCAACAGCATGAGTGAACTTTGAGAATAGCATTTTAAGTAAAAGAAGTCAGACAGAAAAGGTTAAGAACCATATGATTATACTCATTTGTGGCACAAAACATAAAGTAACAAACGAACAAACATCAAAAAACAAACAAACAAAAACCCATAGTCAAACAATATAGTGGTTACCAGAGGGAAGAGGGTGAAGTAGAGGGTTGCAAAGGGTAAGTGGGTTCAAGTATATAGTGATTTTTAGTTTTGGGCACATAGTGCAATATACAGATCATGCGTCATTGAAATGCACACAAAACCTATGTAAACATATTAACCAATGTCACCCAACAAATTTATTAAAGAAAGTGATCCTCAGAAGAGATCAAAATCCAGAAGTCAGTATTTTCTTTTGATGATCTACTTCTACAATGTTATTATTGTTATTTTCTAATGTAATACAAATTCATACACAGTGTGAAGTGGAATGCAAGGGAAATAATTAAATGAGTGTCAAAAAGAAAAGAAAAGCTATTATATTTATTAGGCAATGGTTGTTTTTGCACAACTATGATATTTATGTGTTTATTTTTAATGATATGCATTTTATTTTTATTGATTTTATTTATTATTTTTGAATAGTTTATTTTATTGTATTTTTTCTCTATTACCATTTGTATTTTCAATTAAGGCATGACAGATACTGCATCACTGTTTTGTTTTTGTCCCAAGATACAGGAAGGCTATTTCACTTTGCAATAGTAACCTAGACAGCTCCTCAGCATTGTGTTATAAAAAAGGATTCACATGATGAAACTTCTCGATGGCATTTGCTGAGTGTAAATGTTGTGTCATAAGCAGCTAAGAATGAAGAGCATAATATAATATCCATTACTTTGATACTATCTTCCTGAGGAAACTATGCTCTAGAATTTTGAGACTCAGGTTTTACATGCTTGTGATATTCAGCATTATATTTTCAAATTATTTGAATCTATCCAGTCTGACTTACACTGTGAAGCTTCTTCCTATCCCAACATTTTAATGTATAGAATGAAATTAGGGGGAACAAATAATGCAATCATCATGTAAGAAATCTCCATTGGTGACACTGGTTGGAGAGGCCCCATATACAGTTATATGTATAAAAGGTCTGCCTTTCATATGAAAGTGCAAGTTTTAGTATATCCACATACAAACATTATTAAAAATCAAGAGAATCTGAGTCCTCTAACCTCTTGAAAATCTTGGTCTTTACTATCTGTCTTAGAACTCAGAAGATGGTATTGGAGTAAGACAGAGAAGCCTTAGTTAAAGCATTAGTGCATATCTTAAGGCAAGAAGACCAAACCTATCACTGAGCCTAGATAAGCTAAGAAAATTACTATTTATGGTAAAGCCAATGGAGTCAATGAATCTCAAAAGCAGTCAAAGATTTGAAAATATTTTCAAATATTCAAAATGAAAAGGTGAAAAACACCAACAAAATATTGCAAAAGAATACACTAAATTCTATTTTATGAAATAACAGTTCCAAACCATAAATATTACTATCATTTAGAGAACATAAAATGTTCTTGACCAAATAAGTTTAAGCCATGTTACATTAAATGAAGTTTGACAGTTTATTATAGTGCCACACTCACCAGAGCCTTCACCTGCCCATGTGGTGTGGCATCCAAGAACTGAACATACTTATCCATTTGTTTAGACTCAGATCACTGCTGTCTGTGCCATGAGTTTTATGTGCTGATCATTCCATATAGTCTCTTTAAAATCCATGTTTATAACCATCATCACATTTAAATATAGATGTAGTTATCCTAAATTAATTTATAAAAACTGCAACCCTATAAACAGTACATGTAAGAGTCATCTATGACACATAGGTAAGTGTTCTGTGATAACTGAACCCTTGGTTGTTATAAATAAAATATTTCTTTTTATAATGATCAAAAACTCTGCTATTGGTGGGGTAGATGAGGATTCATGTTTCAGAACATAGCACTTTCCATGTTGGTCAGAAGAGCTGTGGTTGGTGGCTCAGGAGGTTTGGGATCCTGAGGATGAAACATCCCCATGGTTTCAGGTTTGATCAAGAACAGGAAAAAAAATGACTATGCAGCTATATCAGAGGATATGAGCTCACCAGAAAATACTTCATATGAAAGTATTTATGAAGAACCAAATTTTACTAGAGTAACACCTGATTCCACTTATGGAATATAAATAAAAGGGACAATGGCCACTGCTTACCTTGAGCCAGACACTTCATTTTCTCCCTGTATACCAGTGGTGTCTTCAAGTTCCTACCCCAGTGCTGGATCTCAGAGAAAGTGAGTCTAAGTAGGACTTTCACTACAATGGCCTAAAGAAAATTTATGGCAACAGGAGGTGGCTCTGGGACCAGAGGGGGCACTGTGACTGGAGGACGGTGCTTTGTGGAAGACACACAGCTCACACCCATGATTCTAGGTGAGACCAAACAAACAAACAAGCAAACAAACAAAAAACCTGGAACTGTGAAAAAAACAGAGTTGGACCCAAAAAGGGAGCATCCTAACAGCTGAAACAGTGGAAGATGTGAACACCAGGATACCTGAAGGAAACTGCACCACTAAATCTCACAGTTATTCTACCACAGAAGTTCACACCATAAAAACAGGAAGCCAGAACAGATCAATTTAAGAAGTTGAGGCTGACAAGAAGAGTCTCACAAACAATGGGAAGAAAAAGAAACAATCCCCAAATGAAAGGAAAGGAGGAAGCCCCAGAAAGAATGCTAAATGAAATAGAGGCAACTCAACTATCAGATTTTGAGTTCAAAGCAATGGTTGTCAGGAAGCCCCATGAGCTCTTAATGAGCTACCAGAAACTATAGGGAAGCTACAATGAACTCACTGCAAATTATATCAACATGAAAAAGGAGATAGAAACTATCAACAGGGCCAAGAGGAAATGAAGAATACAATTTCTGAACTGAAGAACACACTGGAAGGAATCAAAAGCAGAATTGATGAAGTAGAAGATCAGATCAGATCAGTGAGTTGTAGGACAAAGTAGAAAAAAAAAATACCCAGAAAGAGCAAGAAAAGGAAAAGAGGCTCATAAAGAATGAAGAGGGATTAGGAGAAAGGCAAGACAATATGAAACATAATGATATCCATATAATAGGGATTCCAGAAGGAGAAGAAGAAGAGCAAGGGATAGAAAACCTATTTGAAAAAATAATGATGGAAAACTTCCCTAACTTGATGAGAGAAAAAGTCACACAAATCCAGGAAACACAGAGAGTCCCAATCAAGAGGAACCCAAAGAGGTCCACTTCAAGACACATCATAATTAAAGTGGCAAAATTCCAAGACAAAGAGAGAATCTTAAAGGCAGCAAGGGAGAAAAAGGAAGTAGCATACAAGGGAGCCCCGATAAGGTTAGCAGCTGACTTCTCAATGGAAACGCTCCAAGCCAGAAGAGAATGGCAAGAAATAGTCCAAGTAATGAGAACCAAAGGCCTGCAATCAAGACTACTTTACCCAGCAAGGCTTTCAATCAAGATAGAAGGCCAAATAAGGAGCTTCCTAGACAAAAGAAGTCTAAAAGAATACACTTCTACCAAACCAATTCTGCAAGAAATACTAAAGGGACTGCTTTAAGGAAAGGAAGGAAAAGAGAAAGAGAGAGAGAGAGAGAGAGAGAGAGAGAGAGAAACACAGGTACAAAGATGGCAATGAATCAGTACCTATCAATAATAACCTTAAATGTGAATGGATTAAATGTTCCAATCAAAAGGCACAGGATAGCTGAATGGATAAGAAAGCATGACCCACACATATGCTGCCTACAAGAGACACACCTCAGGACAAAAGACCAACACAGACTCAAAGTGAAGGGCTGGAAAAAAAAATTCCAAGCAAATGGACAGGAAAAAAAAAAAGCCGGGGTAGCAATACTCATATCAGACAAAATAGACTTCAAAAGATGGGCCATGAAGGCAAACCCAGAAGGTCACTTCATAATACTCAAGGGAAGAATCCACTAAGAAGACACAAACATCATAAATATATATGCACCCAACATAGGAGCACCTAAATGCATAAAGAAAGTCTTAGAGGACTTTAAGAAAGATATTGATAGCAACAAAATTATAGTAGGGGATTTTAACACCCTACTGTCAAAAATGGACAGATCTTCCAAACAAAATATCAACAAAGATATTGTGGCATTGAACAACACTCTAGATGAAATGGACTTAATTGATATATATATAAAACCCTTCATCCCAAAGAAACTAAATACACATTCCTTTCAAATGTACATAGAATATTTCAAAGATAGACCACATCATAGGACCCAAAACAAGCCTCAACAAATTCAAGAAAATTGAAATTATACCAAGCATTTTCTCCAATCACAAGGGACTGAAACTAGAAATCAACCTCAAGGGAAAAACCCAAAACACTGAAAATCATGGAGATTAAATAGCATGTTATTAAACAATGAATGGGTCAAGAATGAAATTAGGGAAGAAATCAAAAAGTTTCTGGAAACAAATGAAAATGAACTCACAATGACCCAAAATTTATGGGACACAGCAAAGGCATTCCTCAGAGGCAACTTCATAGTGATATAGGCCTACCTAAAAAAGATAGAAACATTTCAAAGAAACAACTTAACCCTACACCTACAAGAACTTGAGGAACAACAACAAAGACATCCCAGACCAAGTAGAAGGAAGGAAATAACCAAGATCAAAGCAGAATTAAATGACATAGAGACTAAAAGCACAATTCTAAGGATCAATGAATCAGGAGCTGGTTCTTTGAAAAGATAAATAAAATTGAAAAGCCTTTAAGCAGGCTCATCAAGAAAAAAAGAGAGAGGACCCAAATAAACACAATCAGAAATGAAAGAGGAGAGATTACAACTGACACCACAGAAATACAAAGGATTGTAAGAAATTACTATGAAGAACTATATGCCAAGAAATTTGAA
This sequence comes from Anoura caudifer, assembly GCA_004027475.1. NCBI lineage: Eukaryota > Metazoa > Chordata > Mammalia > Chiroptera > Phyllostomidae > Anoura > Anoura caudifer. The sequence goes on along the minus strand of PVKU01000070.1, from coordinate 388,487 downwards.
AACCTACGTGAAATGGACATGTTTCTAGAAAAATATAATCTCCCCAAACTCAATGAGGAAGAAACAGAAAGCCTGAACTGACCAATAACAGCAGATGAAATTGAAGCAGTAATGAAAAAACTCCCAACACACAAAACCTCTGGACCAGATGGTTTCACAGGAGAATTGTATAAAGCATTTAAGGAAGAGCTAACCCATATCTTTCACAGAGTATTCGAAAAAATCCAAAATGATGGAAGACTCCCAAACTCTTTCTATGAAGCCAGCATCAAACTAATCCCAAAACCAGATAAAGACACAACAAAGAAAGAAAACTTCGGGCCAATATTGCTGATGAACATAGACACTAAAATCCTCAACAAAATATTGGCAAACCACATCCAACATTACATTAAAAAGATCATACACCATGACCAAGTGGGATTCATCCCAGGGATGCAAGGTTGGTTCAATATTCGCAAATCAGTAAATGTAATATATCACACAAACAAAAGCAAAGACAAAAATCACATGACCATATCAGTACATGCAGAAAAGGCATTTGATAAGATACAACAAACATTTATGATAAAAACACTGAGCAAAGTGAGAATAGAGGGAGCTTTCCTCAAAATAATAATGCAATATATGAGAGGCCTACAGCCAACATCACACTCAATGGGCAAAAACTAAAATCTTTTCCACTAAGATCAGGAGCAAGACAAGGATGTCCACTTTCACCACTGCTGTTCAATATAGTATTAGAAGTCTTAGCCACAGAGATTAGACAAGAAAAGGAAATAAAAGGCATCCAAATTGGAAAGGAGGAAACAAAACTATCATTGTTTGCAGATAACATGATAGTGCACATAGAAAATCCTATAGACTCGCCCAAAAAGCTGCTCAACTTAATAAATGAATTTGGCCAAACAGCCAGATACAAAGTCAATATCCATATATCAAATGCATTTTTGTATCCCAACAATGAAACAGCAGAAGCAGAAATCAAGAAAAAAATCTCATTCAATATAGCAAAAAGAAAAATAAAATACCTAGGAATAAACCTAACCAAGGACGTAAAAGACCTGTATGCAGAAAACTACACAACACTGAAGAAAGAAATCAAGGAAGACACAAACAAATGGAAACATATACCATGTTCATGGATTGGAAGAATTAACATCATCAAAATGTTCACACTACCCGAAGCAATTTACAAATTCAATGCAATACCTATTAAAGTACCAATGGCATATTTCACAGACATAGAACAAACACTTCAAAAATTTATATGGAAGCATAAATGACCCCAAATAGCTGCAGCAATTTTGAGAAAGAGCAAAGTAGAAGGGATCACAATACCTGTCACCAAACTGTATTACAAGGCTACTATAATCAAAACAGCCTGGTACTAGCATAAAAACAGGCACATGGACCAGTGGAACAGAACAGAGAGCCCAGAAATAAAGACAAGTCTCTACAATCAATTAATATTCGACAAAGGGGCAGCAACAAAAAATAGAGTAAAAATAACCTCTTCAACAAGTGGTGTTGGGAGAACTGGACAGCTACATGCAAAAAAATGAAACTCAAGCACCAACTTACACCATACACAAAAATAAATTCAAGGTGGATAAAAGAGTTAAATATAAGACGTGACACCATTAAAGTCCTAGAGGAGAACATAGGCAGGAAAACCTCAAATATTTCATGCAGCAACATTTTTACTGATATGTTTCCTAAAGCAAGGGACATATAGGAAAGAATAAACAAATGGGATCTCATCAAAATAAAAAGCTTCTTCACAGCTAAAGAAAACAGTATTAAAATAAAAAGAGAACCAACTGTATGGGAAAACATATTCTACAATGATACCTCAAACAAGGGTTTAATCTCCAAAATATATAAAGAATTTACATGACTCCACTCTAAGAAGATAAGCAACCCATTTAAAAAATGGGCAAAGGACTTGAACAGACACTTCTCCAAGGAGGACATACAGAGGATCCAGAGACACATGAAAAGATGCTCAGTATTGCTAGCTGTCAGAGAGATGCAAATTAAAACCACAATGAGATACCACTTCATACCGGTCAGAATGGCCATCATAAACAAAGTAACAAACAACAAGTGTTGGAGAGGTTGTGGAGAAAAGGGGACCCTAGTGAACTGTTGGTGGGACGGCAGACTGGTACAACCACTATGGAGAGCAGTATGGAATTTTCTCAGAAAACTAAAAATGGATCTACCATTTACCCAGCAATTCCACTGCTCAGATTATGTCCTAAGAATCCTGAAACACCAGTCCAAAGGAACATATGCACCCCTATGTTCATAGCAGCACAATTTACAACAGCCAAGTGTTGGAAGCAACAATTGTCTAGGTGCCCATCAGTACGTGAATGGATCAAAAAACTGTGGTACATTTACACGATGGAATTCTATGCAGCAGAAAGAAAGAAGGAGCTCCTACCCTTCATGACAGCATGGATGGAACTCAAGAGCATCATGCTAAGTGAAATAAGCCAGGCAGTGAAAGACAAATTCTGTATGATCTCACCTTTAATAGGAACCTAATCAACAAAACAAAACAAAACAAAACAAAAAAAAAACAAGCAAAATATAGCCAAAGACAGTGAAATTGAGAACAGATTGACAGTCACCAGAGGGGAGAGGGGAGGGAATATCAGGGGAAAGGGGGAAGAGTTTACAGAAACAAGTATAAAGGACACATGGATAAAAACTAGGGTGGTGGAAATGGGAGGGAGGTGGGGAGGGTTAGGGCAGTGGGCTGGGTTGGGAGTAAAAGACAGGAAACTGTACAAGAACAACAATTAAAATAAATTAAAAAAAGAAAAAGAAAATTCACATTAGCATACTCTGGATCATTTGCATGACCAACTTATAATCCAGTAGCACCAAAGAATGTACATCCATATCTATGTTTATAATTATATTATTTCACATAATAGGTATGTAATTGCTGTTAGCCAATAAAAAAAAAAGAACACACACAAAATATAAAGCAGCTTTGGCTTGGTGGCTCAGTTGGTTGGAACATCATTCTGTACACCAAAATATTGTGGGTTTGATTCCTGGTCAGACTGCATACATACTTTGCAGCTTTGATCCCTGGTCAGGGCACATACAGGAGGCAACCTATAGACGTTTCTCTGTCAAATCAATATTTCTCTCCCAAAATATCCACAAGAAATCTACTAGTGGTAACAAAAAAAAAAAAAATGGAGCAAATTTGCAAGCCATGAGATCAACATACAAAAATCACTTGTGTTTCTATAGACCAGCAATGACAGTCCATAAAAGAAATTAAAAGGCAATTCCATTTTCAATAGCATCTAAAAGAACTGAATACTTTGAAATAAACTTAACTGAGGATATGAAAGACTTGTACACTGAAAACTATAAAGAATGGATGAAAGAAATTTTAAATGTTCAAGTAAAGGAAAGGGCATCCTGTGTTCATGTATTAGGAGACAAATTGTTGAGATGTTAACACTACCTAACTGAGCTCATATTCAATGCAATTTCAATAAAAAATTTCATCACCCCTTTTTACATAAATGAAAAGTTAGTCATCAAATTCACATGGAATTGCAAGGAGCCCAAAGTAGCCAAAACAATGTTGAAAAGTAAATTGGAGGACTCATACTGCTGATAAAGGATATACACCCAGAATGCATATCCCAGAAATAGTTTAAAACTCTTAGGTTAAAAAAACACACACACACACACAAACAGCTGCATAGTTTTTTAAGGGAGTAAGAGATCTGAAGATTTGGCCCTAAAGAAAATAAATAGATAGTAATAAGCACATGAAATAAATGCTCCATGATATTAGCCATGAGGAAACTACAAATTAATACCTCAGTGAAATACCAACATTTAATTATTAGACTGCTTAGCCTAAAAAACAACTGTAAGCTGTCAGATCTTTTGTGGCATGTGGATAAACAAACTGCACTGTAGCCATAAATGAAATACTAAAGGGAGGGAGGTGGGTTTGGAGGGGTGGGAGGAGGTGTGGGGAGAAAATATGGACAACTGTAATGAACAACAATAAAATAAATTTTAAAAAAGTAAAAAAAAATTGCTATTGCTCTTTGAAATGTTTAACTGTGATAAAAATGTGTTAATGCTGCCAACGTATGAGGCATTTTTATGACACACTGATGTTATACATATAAAGTAAAACAATCAAAAATAAAAATAAATGTTGGATTGCAATTATTTCTATCTATATCCATTCTTTTATAACTTTACATTAATTGTTCACCCTGTGCTATAAGTGCAATTCCATAATGTATTCTGTAATAATATTCTGCAAAATGAAATCATATGATGATGATGATAGGATGATAGTAATAGTGATGTATTTTAAAAACAGAATATTACAAAAGCAAATTCCGATGTATGTGCATTAAAAAGTATTGGCAAGATGGAAAATTAAAAGACATTTTTAAGCATACCTGACTTTAGCAGTAAGTTCCGTAATTTTAAATTCCTCTTAAAAGCAGGGCACTCCTGAAAGCCCACAAACTGTAGTACACAATTCTTTAAAGGTGCAGTCTGGCTTTAGTATTTTGCATCTTTGTTTTGCAGCAATTAGCACAATGCAGGGCATGCAAAGGAAGATTTTGATAAGTAAACTTTAATTTTAGTTAAGTTGAATCAAATTATAGCAACTCAGTTTCCAGTGGTTTCCAACCATTAGAAGCCTGGTGTATAAGAGCTGATATATGTACCATACAATGTGTAACCCTTAGTGATGAGGGCTGTTTAATTTGAAATTAATTAAAGTCAAATAGAATTAAAAATTTAGTTCCTCACTCACCTTAACCACATTCCAAAGGCTCAATACCCACATGTACTTAATAGCTACCATTTTGGAACAGCACAGGTACAGAACATAATCATCCTTACAGGAAGTTGTATTGGGCAGTCCTGCCTTGGATGATGTGAATATTAACACATGGAGAAATCCGCAAGAAAAATTCCAGTTGTGTGTAAAGTGTGGATTACTATAGATAAAATGTCTTATCGGAACAGAATTTTCAGAAACTGAAGTTATAATTTGCACAACAAACAAAAGTTTGTTAATTTACTCAATAAACTAAGTATTAGACACTTGCATTCCATTATTTAAAGAATGATTGAGTACACCTTTTGAATATTTGCATCTGTACCTGCATATGTAACCAAATTGAATTTACATTAGTTGTTATGCAATTAAAATAATTGTTCCTGTTATCAAGAAGTTTTCAAATTATTGGTGAAGGATTGGAGGAAAATAGTGAATACCTCTGTGTTATTTCCTAGGTATTTGTGCCTGGGTTTGTACATATATAATTTTCTCCAAAGAATAGAATGAGACACACAGTGCCTTTTAAGATTTTAATGTTTAGCCTCCTATTCATCAAATCCATTATTTCCTCTCCAACATGAATATTTTTATGCTCTACTCATCTCTCACCTTGATTTACCTCAACAGTCTTCTAATCTATCTTCCTGCAGGATTTCCAACCTTAATCTTTTACCTAGTCATTTGCAATAGATTTAGAAGGGAAGGAGGGTTGTGTCATGTTGCTGATAAACTTTCAGTGTCTTCCCACTGACCACAAGATTAAGTAGAGACATTAATAATCCTTTTCATTGTGAGCTCACTTCTCCAGCATTCCTAAACATCCTTTGACCTTTCTACTTTATACTCTAAATTACTAAACTACTTGAGTATCCCAAGGACACTGCATTTATTGTGACTTTAATAGTGTTTTATTTTCCTGTATATATACTTCCTGTCACCCTTTATCTTGCTTATAACTTACTCAACCTTTAAGATTCATTCACTAAACTTATGATGTTACTAAATTGGATTGTTTCTACTGAGACAATAAGAAAAAATGAAACATATAGCAATGATAAGTGATTTATTAGAGATAAGTATATAAGACAATCTTCTAAGCATATTTAGTAAAGAATGGTAAGAGCAAGCTCCCCATCAAGGATGAAATCTAAATTCTGCCCACAAGGATGAATAGAAGTCTGTAAGGTAAAAGGGAGAAAAAGCATCCCATAACACCATGTTCAACTATGTGGTCTGAAGGCAGAAGAAATAAACAAGTGTTAATAGATCTATAAACAATTTTATATACCTGTAGAAAAATTTCTGAGTGTTAAAAATGCCTAGAAACCAGACTGAGGACCTAAGTAGGACCCTATTAATAAACAGTTGTGTTTAAGTATCATTGCAAGGTGTAGACGAGATTAAAAAGAGTATATTAAAGAGTTTAAGACAGAGAAATCTGAACAATTAGAACCACAATATCAAAGTAAAAAGAAAAATTAATTTGGAGATAATTTGTCAATTCAGCTAAAATATATTAGCAGTTCATAGTGGATAGATCAGAGAGTTATTAAAAAGGTGAAACTAAAAGTGTTCCATGATTAATTAGGCATGCTGGGCAAGTGGTAAAACAGCAATTTGAAGAATATAGCAGACTTCTAGTATGGCCTACTATTTGAAGATTTTTTTTTTTTACTTTTACTCACTGAAGAGAGAGAGAGAGAACAGAGGAAGTAACAATGAGTTAATTTCATATATTGATGTTCCTTGGGTCACCCGAGTGAGGATGGTCATGGACAGTAAGTAGTTAGATGCACACTTTTAAGAAGCAGTAATTTAGTAATGGAACTATAAGTGCATAAGTAGCATGTGATTTTAGATGGGAAACTAGACTGGAGGTGGTCAATATTAAATATTTTAAGGGCAAGCCATGAAATATGGTGACCTGAAGACAGGTTTGAGGAGAAGGAAAAAAAAATTATAAAGTATGGTGTCAGGAACTGAAGAATCGTATTAGAGGAGCTGCTCAGAGGAGAAAAACGTGGTCAGTAGAATTCTAAGATACCCTCTAAGGTTCCAGTGGTATAAATGCCTAGTTTGATCTTCTCCCTCTGAATGTGGGCATGACCTGTGATGGGATAGTCTCTCCTATTCTTGGTTGGATAACCTTATGGCAAAGGGGAAAGTATAATTATTTTTTATACAATCTTTTCATAGTAGGCTGGAGGAATATTCTCCTGCTGACTTTGAAGAAGAAGAAAGCTGATGTATTATAAGAAAGGCCCAAAGTCTAGGACATGCATGTATCCTCCAGGAGCAGACAGTGACCTCTGCTCAACAGCTGAAAGGATCCAGGGAGCTCTGTCCTCCAACCTGAATAACTTTGGAAGAAGGTCCAGAACACATGCAGCCTTAGCCACACTTCTGTGTCACCCTTGCGGAGTGCTAAACAGAGAACCCAGAGGCACCATAGCCAGATTCACAACCTATAGAACTGTGGCACGTGACCTATAGAACTGCATATCGTTTTTAAGATAAAAAATAAGTATTTTACCAAGTGTTGGTAATTTGTTAAAAAATATAAAATCAACACAGGAATATTCTAAAGTACTGAAGAAACAAATAAACCACAAGTTTATTTTGGAATTACTGACCATTGTTTTGGTAATATAAATGAATGCCATATCATTGGAAAGGTTTGTGGAACTCAGATTTTTCTATATAAAATAGGGACAGGGATGGAAGAGTGGTGTCACTCTTATGTCACTCTTAAAAACTTCACTATGTAAGGACCAGACACTTAGAATACTACTTAAAGCATGACCATTTTTTCCATTATGTTTTATGTAGAGCTAGATGATTATTATTAATATTGTTGCTACTTGATAGTAATGGAGAGGATCAATAGGGAAAACTGAAGTTACAGAAGAGAAAATGGATTGTACCAAAGTGAAGAATTCGTGTGGAAGAGGATGATATTAAGTGCTCAGAAACTGAGGAACTTGAACAACTTAGACAACATGGAGAAAATTAGAAGCAGAGGACACACTGCACTTAAAATGGAAATGCAGGAGAACAGATAGCTCTCATCAACAGATTCTCAATTCTCAGTAACAAAGGGGAGATGCTTATTTATTTATTTATTTATTTGTTTATTTATTTATTTATTTTCTGTTAGAGGAGGCATTTAAAATAACAAGGTTACAAGTTCAAATTCAAGCTTCAACAGTTATTCATGATGAAACCCTGACATTACTGTTCATAATTCTCACCCTCAGGTTACTTCAGTAAATGAGGATAATAAAACCTCTTCTACAGGCTCTTGAGAGAATACAATGAGGTGATATCTGTGGAGGGCTCAGTAGATTGTTCTGCACATTGACTACTTGGGAAATTATGGCTATTTCATTACTGATATTGAACATAGTTCAGTGGAGTGAGGAGTTTGAAGAGAGTGGAAAATGTTTGACGTAGCTCTGTGAAGAATTAGAGAGGCAGTCAAGTTAAAAAACATAGAATAATTCCTAAAAAGTTTTCAGGGTTCAGAGGAGATAAGAGACAATGCATTTCTCCTAATGACAGGCCACATGATGATTTTGTGCTGGCAGAATCAAGATGTCAAACATAGGAGGAGACTTGCATGGGACCAAATTTTGGAAAAAAAATTATGTGGGCTCATTTAATTCAGCAAAAATGGAACATTGCACTTGAGGGATAAGCAAGGGACTAATAAAAGTGATAAAAATGGATAAAGTAAGGAAGCCAAGGTGCATAGAGTCCCAATGTTACCAAAGGTGTGTTGTACTGTGCATAACACATTAGAGAGGGAGAAAAGCGGCAGGTTGTCAACTCTGACTATGCTCAAATTTCAGTTTTTAAAGGTAAGATAAATAAACAAAGATTTTTTAAAAAACAATAATCAAAAAGTCCTAAATTTTGTGCAGGATGATGGCAAGGACTGAGGTAACAGAAAAGACCATAAAGGTAGGTACCAAAGAATTTTAAGTGAAAATAGAAGTGACTTGCACAGTGGAAGACAATGGCAAGGAATGGTTGGAGTGAAAGCTCAAGTCTTGTTTTAACCTCAAAGGGATAGTTTTACGTTAATGCAATTTTTACCTTTGGGAGTATTTGAACTAAATTGGAATTTAAATACACTTCATTTTATGTCTAGGAATTTAAGTCTTCAGGGAGTATTAAAGTTTTTTTCCTTTGCTTTTTTAGCATTTTCAGTATTTTATTATGTTTTATGAAGTGTTTTCAGTAAAAATGACCATACTACTGAAATGCTGCTAGTGCTACAAATAAGCGAGGACACAGAGGTGAAATATGAATAAAAAAGAAGTACTTTTTGAATGTTTAATATACCCGGTATAAGGCAGTGATTTTCCCCTGGTGTGGTGCATACCAGCTGAAAAATCACTAGTATAAGGAACCAAAAAATCTTGGTTTTCTTAGAGTATTTGGAGTTTAAGGAGTATTCTGGTAGCCACCACAAACAGAATCCTGAATTCTAAAAATAGATATACAGCATTTGTTCCTTCTATTGCTCTAATTGAAAATAAAGCAATGCCCCAAATATTTTTAATTTTGGGTACCAATGCAAACATCTTTAGAGACTTATTATAGAAACTTAAGTATGTGTATGGTTTTCCTCTTTCAAAATCAGGAGGGATGTGGGTAGTTGTGGGGGACAGGGGTGGAAAATCTCTGCAGTGTCCCTCCTTAGAGTTATTTTCAGAAACACCAAATTCTGCATCTTTTTCTTAAGCTGGTGCAGGCACCCACAGCCTCTCCTGTCCAGGAGGCAAGACTGCCCAGCCTCTCAGAAACATGCTCATCAGAGAAGGCCCATGGCAGAGTTGCTCATGGTTCCCACCTCAGGGGAATTTTGAGTTCAAACTGCTGACTAGCTTTCTTTAGCAGAGAGTGTACTTGACTCTGATTTTGAAACTTCATTGCTTTTCCTAACTTAGCTGCAGCATCCACGTTAAAAAAAAGATGCCAGTTTTTATAACTGGGTTTTTATGACAGAAGTGTTCCCACTATGTGGCCATGTAATCAGTAGTCAGCTATGTTCCTTCCTGTGTCTTAGTTATAAATGAGAATAACTGGTGATATTCAAGCTTAATTGCTTCTACAGGCTGAAGGACTCCCTTAATAAGAATTTCAGGGGAAAAAGGGAAGGGTTTACAGGAACAAATATAAAGGACACATGGACAAAAACTAGGGAAGGTAGAAATGGGAGGGAGGTGGGGAGGGCTGGGGAGGTGGCTGGGATGGGAGTAAAAGACAGAAAACTGTAAAACAATTAAAACAAAATTAAAAAAAAACAATAAATGCCATTTATGCAAAGTAATAATAATAATAATACTTCTGGCCTGGCTCAGGCAGTAGAGTGACTTATTCCACATGCCAGTGCGGGGTAGTTTGGGCCCTGCTCGCTGTACTTGAAACTATTGCTTCTCTCTGGATTCATAAAACAAACAAACAAAAACAAACAAAACAAACAAAACAAAAGTATATTGAGTATGCAATATACTTTTAATATACTATTAAAAGTATAAAATTTGGGGGTATTTTGTCTCTTTTTTCCATCATACCAGTTGGAATTTCAGAATAACAAACATAATAAAGATTACCAATTGGACTCATTATAATAATGTTTTAAATTTATTGGTGAATTTCGTAGTTTTTGTTGTTTGTACAACACAAGGTATAGATTGTTTGTTTTGCTTATGACTATCCAATTGTTCTAATATCATTTTTTGAAGACTATCTTCTCTCTATTTAAATTCCTTAGCACTTTTGTCAAAAGTCAATTGACAATCTATTTTTGCACTCTTTATTCTCCTTCATTTATTTGCTTGTTGTTATGTCCCAAAACAGTAGTTTTATAACATGCATTAAAATTGAATAATGTGAGTTCTTCACCTCTGATCTTCTTTTCCAAAGTTGTTGGGAGATTACAAATGATTTGCATTTCTATACAAATTTCAGAATCAACTTGTCCATTTGTAAGAAAAGCCCTTACTAAATTTTTTTGTGATCACATTTAATGTATACATCAATTTGCAAATTGTTTTGATAGCAAAAATAAGATTTTAAACTTTTATTTAAACTCATATTCATCAATAACAATTTTAAACATCCTGATAGAATTATGTGGTGCAGAATATATTGATTAATAATAACCATCAATTCTTATTGAGTATGCATTATGCATCAGATGAAAATATTAATATATTTCTCTTCTAATAATTCCATGAATTTGATATTAATATTTTGGCACATTTTTGCTTGCTTTTATTATTCTCTTTAAACATAGGAATTTTTTATTTTTTAAGATTTTATTTATTTATCTTTAGAGGGGAAGGGAAGGAGAGAGGGAGAGAAATATTAATGTGTGGTTGCCTCTCACACGTTCCCTGCTGGGAACTGGCCTGCAACCCAGGCACGTGCCCTGACCGGGAATCAAACTGCAATCTTTTGGTTCTCAGGCTTGCGCTCAATCCACTGAGCTACACCAGCAAGGGCAGAATTCTTTAAATTTTATATCAATTCATATCTAGATGTGTTGCATAGTTTTTCACAGTCTGTTTAACCATTTTGACTTGTTACCTATTTCATTTAATTATATTTAATATTTATATAAGTGTAAATATTTGAATTTTTGTTTTTTCTGGCTTAGAAAGCATTCTTTATAATTCTGTAAGTAAAGCACCTACACAACACATAAAGATGCTATTCAATTTCTGTAATGCATTAATTCACTATGTATAGTGAATTAATTCACTATCACAATATTAAACCTTTATTACATGTCTTCATTCTAGGGCCAAAGTTCTCCTGGACAAGTTCTTGCCATGGCAGATGGAGAAACATGTCAACAGGTACCACCACATTTATAGCCCCTATTAATCTTCCGGTGTCCAAATTAAGTCACATGTACAAGTCTAACTATAATGGAAGAGGTAAGTGCACAATGTCAACCCTAAAGCCAGGGCAAGAGCAAGTAAGGAAGGAAGAGTTCAAGTATCTAATCCAGTGTGGCCGCAAGTATTTTAGATTGTCATTGAAAGTCCACTTTCATTTTGCAGTATGTAGCTTTATATTTACATAGGATATTGTGCAAAGGCTCTATTTTATCAATAGCATTTCTTCATATATAATTTAATATACCAAATATATTCAATATTATATCCATAAAATATATTAAATTATTCCACAAGATTCATGGAATAGTCCATCTCTTATTCATTGTTTAGAAATGATCCCTCCCTCATGTAGTAAAGCATTATAAATTCTTACTTTCTGATGTTTCACTAAGTTACTTGTCTGTACCTATGCTATACAGTATTATTATATTCAATGAAAATTTAGACTGGATGAAAAGATGCCTTGTTTTTATTCTTTCATCAAAGTATATATAATTCTTCTGGGTCCTGTTCTCTTTAAAAGATGTGATCATTAATTTTATGCATCAGTGTAGCTAGGTTACAGTACTATCATTAAATCAAATATTAATCTAGGTAGTGTTCTAAAGCTATTCTGTAGATATAGCTAGTGCCTATAACTAATTCCCTTCAAATAAAGGGATAGATTATCCTTGATAGTGTGGTTGGCCTCATTCATGCAGATGAAAGACTTAAGAGCATAAACTCAGATTTTCCAATACACGGGCAATTCTTTTTTCTTTCTAGATTATTTGGCTTGTCTAATAGTTAAATTATCATAAAATGTATTAACAGAAGTAAAAAAATTAGTAATGTACATATGACAGCTCCTTAAAAATATGACTTCCAGGTAGTCAGGCAATTGAGGTACATATACCAACCTGTACTAAGAAGAAGGGAATAGGGTTTGGGACACCAAAGAGGAAAAAAACAATTTATAAGAAATGAGAACAGCAAATGTTCAGTAAACAAATACTTAACATGACATTCAATTATGTGTTTTTAATTTTAAATTATCTCATGTACTAGCTCTCTTCCTGGTACAGGACTCCATCTAAATTATTTTGCATAATTAAAGGGGAGGTAAAAAGCTCTTTCTGAGTCTGCTGGGTCTTTATTTCCTTCAGCTCAGAATAATCCACATGACAATTGGTACACTTTGGGATGATATACTCTACTCCCCTTCATCAAAGAAGAATAAATACAGCTTCAAGACTGAGCATCAACTCTTGCCATTTCCAGCATAAGAACACTCACTGATACACTGGATAGGTTCACAAATTTGCCAAGTTTCACATCAAACCTATTTGCGATCTCTAGGGAATAGCATTTAAATATAGAGAAATTTGGAGATAATTGACATCTTCACAACATTATTTTTTGTTTTATAAAAGAGAGATGATTCCACAGAAATTTTTGAAATCTTCATTCTATATCTGTGAACTATGTCATTGGCACTTTAATAGGGATTGTGCTGAATCTATAAATTACTTTGGGTAGTATGGACATTGTGATGATGTTAATTCTTCCAATCCATGAACATGGTACGTGCTTCCATTTGTGTCTTCCTTAATTTCTTTCTTCAGTGTTGTGTAGTTTCCTGGGTACAGGTCTTTTACCTCCTTGGTTAGGTTTATTCCTAGGTACTTTATTTTTTGTTGTTGTTACTATATCAATGGGATGTTTTTCTGATTTCTGTTTCTGATATTCCATTGTTGTTATACAAAAATGCCTTTGATTTCTGCATATAAAAAAATAGATGATATGTGGGTCATTTTGTATTTTTTAATAAAAGTTATATTTTTCTGGCCTAGACCTGTCAGTTTTTAGATATGTTGTAGGTTTTGTGCCTCTGAATAGGCTCTTTTATTTCTACTATGTGTTTAAGTTGTGGTTGGTATCAAGTTAAGATTCTCTTTTTTCCCCCACATCTATCACCTGTACATGTCCATATTATCACTTTTTAAAACTCTTTTACAGTTGAGCTGTTGATATTTTAAAAAGTATGCTAGACTATTTTTACAAAGAACATCTAATTTTCTCTGAGAAGGTGTCCTTCCATTTAGAAGCAGCTCTCCAAGACCAACATCCCTGCACTTGCTCAGGCCTCTCAGTCACTCTCTTGCAAGGGAGAAGTAACTCAATGTGCAGGACAGGTTTTGGTGGGAAATGTGCATCGTATATAAGCTGTTTTCTCCTGGTATTAAAAGTACAGGGAGCATTTCCCCAAATTGCAATTGACCATGTAATAAACTTAGGGTATAGGCCCTGCTCAAGAGGAAGCCTTATGAGCATGACTTTTGACAAGGTGTGTAATTCTATTTCTGAGTTTCTCTAAAAGCAAAAACATTTTACTGCAATTAAAACTACCAGTATTACCTTTATTAATAGTGAAGGAACTATATAGCTCTCTCATCTGGTACAGCTCTCTTCCCTTCTCAATATTTTCAAGCGCCAGGGAGGGGATAATGAATTATTAATTGAGTGCCCTAGGTATCTACTAATTTAGAAATCATATGTAATTAATGGTGACATTCTCTTATTTTATTTATTGCCTTATTGCACTGAGTGTGATCGCTAGCAAAATTGTGCAGAGCAGTCATACTAGGAAGCCTTCCTACATTGTTCCCGGGATGATAATAAGGTAAAAACATAAAAATATAGTATTTTCTGTAAGTTTCTGGTAGATAGAATTTATCAATATTAGAATATTTCCTTCTAAATCTTGCTCATAAAAATCTGATCTTAATGCTACAAAATTAGCTAATTTATCTTGTTTATCATATTATGATAATAATTTTCTTTACCATAATGAAATATCAGTACATTTTTACATAGCTTAAATTGTGTTTGTAAATACATGTGCATGTGTAAAACAAACAATTACATTAAGTTTTCAGAATCGAACACATTTATAAATATGCATTGCTAGTTTTTCTGATACTTTATTAATTGATTATTTTTTCAGGTAGAGTTTAAGAATGAAGAGAAAATAAATTAGTGATCTAAAATATTCTTTCCTAGATTCAGATCTCATTGTTATGTTCCTCTTACACATGTGTTGTTCAAAAATATGCATTACTTTGAATGCAAGTATTTGGAATTCACATAAATGTTAATGTAATTTCAATTGTATATTATTTTTTAAGTTATCCATCCATGTTATTATGTACATATCTAACCTGCCACTTCTGTCCTGTGTACTACTCCATGCTATGCATTTGATGGTGGACACATGTGAGGTGTGACTTAACAAATTATTACTGCAATAAAAATCTTTCTACCTGTCCACTTATATAGTATGGGAAATTACTTCAAAATATAAATCCATGATAGGAATTACTATAATCAAGTTTAGATAAATACTGAATATGAGTACATAGGGCCAGATTATTCAAAATTTCTTCCCAATTCTACAATTCCACCAAGAGGACAGGAGCATTCTCATATATGCACTGCCCTAAAAACACATGATGCTGTCTAGTCTCCTAATATTTGCCACTGTAGTAGTCTAACAGCATTTTTGGCATCATAACTTCAAAACTTAAATTTCATACCTCTGATTTCCAAGCACTTTAAATATTTCTTCAAAATCATGTTAACATTTTCTTTCTTCTCCAACAGACCGTTAGACTTACATGAAATATGGTGTTCTGATTTTTACACATTTTTCTGTTGGGATTGGTGACTCCTGTTGTTTTTTAAAAATATGTTATTTATTTATTTTTAGACAGAGGGGAATACAGGGAGAAAGAGAGGGAGAGAACCGGTGGATGTGTGAGAGAAGCACTGATCAGTTGCCTCTTGCACAACCCCAACCAGGAACCTGGCATGCAACCTAGGGGTGTGCCCTGATTGGGAATTGAACCAATGACCTTTTGCTTTGTGTGACAACACCCAAACAACTAAGCCACACCTGTCAGGGTTCTTATTATTGATATATTGCATGAAATAGCATACACACATATATATGTATATGAGTATACATGAGTATATCTGATTGCTTGTGCAATGTGTGTGAAAGGAGGCAAATGTTTTTTCATAAACCTTATTTTCTAATAAAGAACATAGACAATAAGCATAGAAATGAATAAAATAATACCACATGAGATCTAGATTTCTGGACTAAAAGAAATACCAAAAAAAAGTAATACAAAGCATACTAAATCACTGATTTACATTTTTCTCCCAAAACTGGGACAAATTTAGCAAATAATTTTTCTTCTAAGACTTCATTAATCTCATAAAATATGGCAGTGTGTTTATTAGCATACTGTGAAACATTACCATAGATGATTATAATTAAAGTACACTTATCAAAATAATGAATAAAGCACATTTTGTGGTACAGCAGTGTTGATGTTTTTCATATTTATTTGTTCACTAACTAATCTGCCAAATTCAGTAATCTCTAGTGAGTCTCTCAGTTATTAGCGTAAATTACTGAGGGTCTACTCTGATAATAAATAATAATAGCAATTCTGGGAAACAAATCATTAGCAGTTTAATGTCTAAACATTTTTTGTGGATAATATAAATTAAGAACACAATGAAACATTTTTCATTCAATTAGAATATGTTTCCAGAGGGTTATAATGCAATTTAAAAGGCTGCTTATAATGGATATAACAAAGCACCTGAATTTTAATGGTATCAAAAAGTGTTCAGGATGTTCTAAAGAGGATTGGTTATATAACATACCATCCAACAGGAAGATCATAACATAAAAACACTCCCAAATCTAAGATGTCTAAAGTGTTTTTGATGAAACAATCCATTTCTTTAGACTCTGAAACTGGAACCTACTATGTGTAATTTTTTCAACATTGTGTGCTCAATTATTGATCCATGAACAAATTTGTATTTTCTTTTTTTATCTTCTTTAAAAACATTTATTGAATTTATTGGGGTAACATTGGTTAATAAAATTATATGTTTTCTCAAATATTTAAAAATGAAACTGCCTTATAATCCAGTGATTCCACTTCTGGGAATATATCAGAAGAAACCTGCAACACTAATTTGAAGGAACACATGCTACCCCATGTCCATTGCAGCATTGTTGTACTATGTGTAGCTTCTGTTATGAAGGGGCCAAGACTATCAACAAATTCATGCAGTGTATTAGTTAACTCATTAATTTATTTAACAAAAATAGAGTAACTACCATGTATCTGGTCCTCTTCTAGGCACCAGGGGTACATCACTGAGAAGAACATAACAAATTCACTGCCTCAATCAAATTCATGGTGATAACAAAAATAAATAAGGTGAATAAGTAAAAAGATATAGCACGCAGTGCAGAGGGTATTAAGTAGCTGAGTTCCTCAGTCCACCCTCCTCCTTCCTGAACCTATGTTTACATTGTGTAGCTCTCCAAGCTCTCCCTGATGTTCAGTATAGCCATGTGACATGTTTCTCAAGAATTGTGGTAGGGACAAAGGGATTTGTCCCTCTTCAGCCCTGGCCAGAAAAATCTAGAAATAGGTATGCGTATGAAGGAATTGATCAAACTGGCAGATACCAATGTGTCCTAGACTATATCCTAGGGTACAACTCAATTTACCCAATGACTACAGAGCTGGCTCTGAATCTAAATGACCATCATGAATTATATTTGGGGGTGGAAACAGGGTAGGGAGGTAGGGAAGGCTGGGGTGGTGGGGCGGTGGGGGAAGGCAGAAAACTTTACTTGAACAACAATAAAAATAAAAAGTATTTTTTACATTATATTGTATTGATTATGCTATTACAGTTGTTCCATTTCTCCCCCATCATTCCCCTCCACCCTGCACACCCCCTCCCTCCCACATTTCCCCCCTTTAGTTCATATCCATGGGTCATAAGTTCTTTAGCTTCTACTTTTCCCACACTATTCTTGCCCTCCCCCTGTCTATTTTCTACCCACCGTCTATGCTACTTATTCTCTGTACCTTTTCCCCCTTCTCCTCCTCCCACTCCCCTGTTGCTAACCCTCCATGTGATCTCCATTTCTGAGTTCCTGCTCCTGGTCTAGCTGTTTGCTTTTGTTTTAGGTGTGCTTGTTAATATCCGTGAGTTTGCTGTCTTTTTACTGTCCTATTTTTTATCTTCTTTTTCTTAGATAAGTCCCTTTAACATTTTATATAATAAGGTTTGGTGATGATGAACTCCTTGAACTTGACCTTATCTGAGACGTGCTTTATCTTCCCTTCCATTCTAAATGACAGCTTTGCTGGATAGAGCAATCTTAGATGTTGGTCCTTGACTTTCATGACTTGGAATACCTCTTTCTAGCCCCTTCTTGACTGTAAGGTCTCTTTTGAGAAATCAGCTGACAGTCTGTTGGGAACTCTTTGTAGGTGACTCTTGCCCTTATCCCTTGCTGCTTCTAGAATTTTTGCCTTCATTTTAATCTTGGCTAATGTAATTACAATGTGCTTTGGTGTGTTCTTCCTTAGATCCATCTTCTCTGGGACTCTCTGAGCTTCCTGGACTTCCTGGAAATCTATTTCCTTTGCCAGATTGGGGAAATTCTCCTTTATTATTTGTTCAAATAAGTTTTCCACTTGTTGCTCTTCCTCTTCCCCTTCTGATACCCCTATAATTTGGAAGTTGGGATGTTTAAAGAAGTCCTGGAGGTTCCTAAGCTTCTCCTCATTTTTTTTAATGCTTGTTTCTTCATTCTTTTCTGTTTGGTTGTTTGTTTCTTCCTTCTGGTCCACTCCATTGATTTGAGTCTCAGTTTTCCTCCCATCACTATTGGTTCCCTGTGCGTTTTTCTTCATTTCACTTATCATAGCCTCCATTTGTTCCTCTAATTTGTGACCAAAATCAACCAATTCTGTATGCTTCCTAATCACTGGAGTTTTGAACTGTGCCTCTGGTTGACTACCTCCTGGTCACTCAGATGAATCAGCTTCGGGGCTCCAGTCTACAATCCCGTCTGAACCATCCTTGGTTTTGTTTTTTCTGTTTTTGTTGGGTCGTGGCTGGTACGTAGTGAGGGGCAGAGCCTTAGGTGTTCACCTGGGTGGGTCAGCCCAGTTGCTGGGTTGTGATGCTGGATGTGGGGGCAGGGTCTGAGAAGGAACAACGGTGCTTGCTCTGCTCGGTTCCGTGGATTCCAGTCCCTTCAGCCTCTTTCCCCTATCAAATTGGGCCCTTCTGGTGCTGATTCTCAGGAGGGTGGGCCTGCGCACAATCTAGGACCCCATGGGTATTCCCAATGAACTCTCCCGTGAGGCTGGGACTCCCTCCCGGCACCTCAGCCCCTACAAGTGTTTTCAATGGGTGCTTCTAGGCTTCACTTCCCATAGATGTGGCCTTGCATTGTGCAGTCTGTCTTGCTGCCCATTTTTACCTGGTTTATCTGTGTGTGAATGAGTGTCCATGGCCAGCGGCCTTGTACGCCTCCCTGGGTCTACTCTCATTCGGCAACGCCGCTGCCTGTGCCCCTGGAGTAACCATGCGCCTGCGACATCAGCTTATCCAGCTGCAACCCGACTCCCTCTTTCTGCCACAGTTGACTGCTGCCTCATGATCCAGTGTAGCTGCTTAGTCTCTCATCTTCACATCTGCATTCCACCTCCCAAAGAGGATAAATGCACCATGAAGGTCCTGTCATATTCAAAGCTTTATGATGAGAAATTGAAAGAAACTTTGAAAAACTCACATGGGACATGTCTGCTTGCATATATTTTGCTTGAAAATCATCTGATGTTCTCTCCTGACTTGAACATAAATTAGGAAACTCTATTCTAGGAAGCATTTACACACTGACAGATCAGGGCATTTATAAGTGAGGATCAAGGGGAAATATTTTAGGGCTACCGGAGGTCTTGACACAGAGAGTGAAGCGTGAGAGAATTTCTACTGTAGACACTCGTTAAAGTTGAATTTTGAAAATATTATGGAATTAGCCAGGTAAACAAGAGTGGAAGAGAAGGGGAGTTGAACCAAAAAAGAAGGGAGAATAGACAAGAGTAACCTTGGTGTGTATAGCACACTCACAGGCTTGCTCTGTGTTTTAGATGCTCAACAGAGCTAAGAAAACGTTAGGGCTCACAAAATGCCTAAGGGCTGGATAAACTATTTTTAGAAACATCACAATATATGTAATTTTGAAACCAGGACCGAAATCACAAGATAGAATGCATACAGAACGGTGGGGTGTTGTGGATACCAGCCAGCAGTGTCCGTGTCATTATGGATGAATTAAAACATGCATACAGACTACCGAGTCTGGTGGAGGTATAAGGATAATCACAGGCTTTTCTCTCAAGAGGAGCCAAAGCCATGGCCTCTGCCATGACAGGCCTTTATTCTAATAATCATCCCCTTTACCTTCCAAGATGGATCTTCCTCCCCATTACAACAAAGGAGACAATGCTCCTCATTACATCACAGAAGAAGGATATTAGCAAATGAATAGGCAGGCTACACTGGGCCCTGCAAGGTACTTGCAGGGTGAGGGGGTTTCAGCAAAGCAGCACACTCTCAAAAACAGCCTAGGTATATTGCAAATCTGATTACCCATGAAAGAACCTATCTGTGGGCGTGGGTCCTGTGCATCTCCGAGTGGGAGCTGGGCCCACGCCACACAGAAGGGTCTGCCACAGTGGGGGATATACTAAAGTGTGGCCTGAAGAAGAGAAGTGAGTAGAAATAGAGGAATCTGAGGGGAGGAAAAGAATACTTATTATAAGGATATTTAGTATTAGCAAACTTAATATTATAAGAATTAGCAGACAGAGATGATACCAGGGATCAAGAAAACTGGCAATAGGAAAATGTCGCTGAATTTGTCTTTGAGGCATTCAGTGGTGAAGGGTAGCAGATATGCCACTTGGATACATGACTGCAAGGGTTCAGGACATTCCAAATATGCAGCTTTGGAATATTGATTATTTTAATAAGTAGAAACTTGAAAAATAGCACATACAGGAAGCAACTTTCTCTGAACTTCCTTATCTGCCTAAAGGTAGGTCCAACAAAAGGAACTCAACTGTCACAACCGTTTCACTGGAAGTTTCATCAACCAGAGAAGGCTGACTTTTATTACAGGGAAGACCAGAAGTTGACATCATACCTGGACAAACTTTGTGACAAACTATAAACTTTCCTCCCTTCTTCTAATGGCCCTCTGTTCTTCATCTTTCCTCAGAACCTTTATTCTCGTGTACGAATAAGACACACACCTCATTTCCCTAAAATGACCTGTAATTCTGAATTCTAACCCACCTTGGAAAGTTCATCTTTTTTTAACTTGGTATCTAATACGTATACATGAGGTATACATGTTAATAAATTTGTTTCTCTCTTGTTAATCTGTCTTTTATTAGACAAAGGCCTCAGCTAAAAATTCAAAATGGTAAAAAAAAGTATTTTCCTACTCTACAATGGGATTTTTAAAATTTTGTCTTCTATAGAGTATTTATTTTAAAAAAATTAAAAGTCATTAAACGGAGATGTACAGTGAAACAGAGTATGCATATGGGCTGATGGGTCAGCCTGTGGAATCAGGCTTTGGTTGAATCTCACATCAGCAGAACTGAAAGTACAACCTTAGGATGAGTACTTGCCTGTGCCTCCATTTCCAACATGTAGATTTGCTGTAATAATACCAACCGTAATGAGGACTAACTTGAAGGAAAACATAAAAGTTATTAGGAATGTATCAGGTTTATAAGAAGTACTCGATAAACATTAGCTATTAGTTTATTGATACCCATTTTTTATTAGAAATGCTGACAATGAAAGAAGGAAGAGGGAAAGAAAAGTAGTTCAAGGTTGATGCTGGTTTTCAGTTTCTTAGCGTGAGGCAGGCAAGAATATGTTTCGAGTTGCAGTACAAATGCAATGGAAGTGGTAAATGAATAAGAAAAAATGATAACAAATATCATGGCTATAAATTTTTAAATGAAGAGCACTTCTAGCAATTTTGAAAAATATGTGCAAAACAGATACTATAGATAGGAAATAATGTTTGTAAAAAATTAGTGGAAACCTGCTGAAGAGACAGAGTGAACTTATAATGGACACAGTGTGGTTTGATAATGTTCTTCAGGCTTTCGTCTAAAAACTAAAAAAGTCTTTCTTTTTACAGATAGAAACATGCAAATCAAGTTAGTGGTGGGGGGGGCAAATTAGTGAGAGAGATACAGAGAGCAGTAGAGAGAAAAAAAAGAAAGTTTATAGAGCAAGAAACTTTACCACAGGCTTCATAATTTATTCCAATGCCCCCTGCCTTTCTTATTCTCAGTTCCTCATGTTACGTTTGGAAGCTTTTTTGATTTGAAGAATAATGAGGACACCACTAAGACTTGGTATGAGAAAGGCTTTTGGGTATTTTAAGAATGTGCTATTATACTTTATTCAAATTATAGCTTTTTTGTAACAGGACAAGGGCCTTGGCTGTATAACTCGCTTTGCCTTGAACTTGGTGACCTCCTGTTCAGACCAAGTCAGCTCATCTCTCACATTATACTCAACTATGACTGGAAAACTCGTTCAGGGGAGAGTGGGGCTTATTTGTTAATTACAGACAGTGAACTGCTCTTTAAATGTTTGCAGCCGATTTTTAGAGAAGCTTCAATGGCTTTCTAATTTTCTTATTTTACACATAAAGAAATGTGCTTCTACAGAGCACCATCATCTTTTTTATTGCCTTCAAAAATATCTATTTATCATTCTCCAACCTAGATTTCCCTTCTTCTTTACATGGCATGTTGATAAGATGAATATGACTTAAAGCATGAATACACATGACCCACCTCTTAGCATTGAATAATGAAAATACAAAGCTTCAAAATTTTAGAAGACCAGATAAATAATTTTCTCTGCTCAAGAATTATTATCATTTATATACATTATAAATGCAAAATATATGTACTAGTGTTATGTAATATATAAAATACATATGTTTTAATGAGTTAATTTTTACATGTCTAAAAAATAAATAACAATGCTAAACAACAACAAAAAAAAACCCACCAGTGTCTGTATTACGATAATAAATCAAAGGAAAGTAACTACAGACTGGTAAAACACTAGAAATACTGTCATGAATGGTTTTCCATAATACACTGAAACCATATGAATTAGGACACATATGAATATTTCTTTATTCACATTATATTTTATATTCTTTCTTTCACTCACAAGTTAGTTCTTTAGGTGAAGTCCTTGCTCCCTCATATCTCAATTATTTAAACATCCTTTTTATTTATTCTCCAGTATTTCAATCTCTTTTTATTAACTGAGTCTTAAACATCATCAACAGGTTTATACCAGTGACACAATTTTTATATTATGTCTCTATTTTATTTCAACATTTCTTTCCTGAGTTTAACCATCCAACCAGCCAGCCTGCTGTTTCCAAAGCAGAAGCAAGTTCTGGAGGTGGATGAGAGCAAAAGTTCACATAATTTCCTTCAAGACATTTACAAGTTAGTAGCAACTTGCTCCTCTAGGATCAAATCCAAACTGTTTCCTTATATTGAAGCAAGTCCTAGTTGCTTCAGTTTTAGGATTAACACACTCACTTACATTGTCTACTCCATTCCAGAAATTCTGTGCCACGGTCTGCCTGTTAATTCATCTGACCACATCTTTTGTTTTAAATTTCCCCCTTTTCCAGTTACTGAAATATTGACCTTTAAGAATGACCTCAAGTGCCACTTTCGCTTTTGAACTTTGATCTGAATCATTTTTAAATAATAGTAACACCAATGGACATTCCATGATTCTAAGGGATTGCTCTGTTCATCACTTCCTGTGAAGTGCTTATTATTAAGAGCTTCATATGAATTGCATGGTTAATTCATGCAATTCATATGAAAAATTCATAACTGAAAAAATGTATTTACTCATTCAACAAATATTTATTGTGCACTTATAATAGGCTATTAACTGACCTGAACCTAAGATGCAGTGTAGATGGCATAATGAATCAGACAAATAAAGACACTGCACTTAGGGAGCTATTCCGGACTAAGGACACAAACAAACAAAAAACCAAGCAGTGTAATTTTATGTCCTAAGAAAACTCTGAGGAAAACAAAAAACAGCAAGGTGTAGAAATAATTAATAAAACTGTTATGCTGATCTTCTCCTAAACAATCAAGTTGTATGTGCGATTTTTTATATAAACAGATTTTATTTGCATTTTTAATTATACTTATTGACTTCTTTTCAAGATTTAAATTTCCTGGGATAAGGATTAGCATGCTCTATGTTAATCATCTTTGTGTCCTTCACATGACCTAGATTAGTGTCTTGTCCTAATTAACCTAAACATAAAGCTAATTGAAAAATTTATTTAAAGTTTCTATTTACACCTGTAATACCAAGATAGAATAGTGGAAGGTATGTGTAAATCACAAATGAGAAGAACATTCAATTACCAACACTTCATTTTTTCATACATGACTGTTATCACAGCTTCCATTATGGCTTATAACATGTTTATTTTTGCTGAAAAAATTATCATAAATATTTTCTCATGATTATATAATGGTAATGACTGAAATACATTTTGTGATATACAAAAAACAAGATGCATTTATCTAATTTCATTTCATTGTCTTAGATTCTGGTTATTTTTAGCAAAAACTAAAATAGCTGTAACTCCTCAATTGCACAGTAAATTTAGCCAAATATATGTACTGAAATGTTAAAAGGTAAATGGAGATTTCAAACAATCACATCATCTACTGATCAAGGGAAAAATTGCAAGAGTTCAATGTACATGAACCAAAACTGCTATTATCACATTGAAATGCACTTAACATGCAGCTAAATTTTTCTTTGGTTTACAGTTTATATTTCCTCTCCATCTCCAGCAATACTAATAATAATTTAACATTTTTACAAAAATTACATATGCTTAGAACTTTGCTTCATAATTATTTAGTTTTTCTTTGAAAAAAAAAAACAGATAATAAACCAATGTTTATTTACTAAACCAAGAGAAATCTTAAATATTTTTCAAAGGAATCCAAGTTTTCTTCTTATATTACTATTCTTTCCTTTTTAGTTTAGTTGATTGGTATTAACATAAGCATGGATTATCTCCAAGTTTGAATGGTTACCACATGGTCTTTTTATATCTTGTAACTGTGTAGCAAAAATATATTAACAGTGGAAATGCCAGAGTTGTATTCTTAAACTTAAATACCAATTATATAAACTAAAACCCCAGGTTCATATACTGTAATGGTTAAAATAATATAACTGTTGGGCAATGAGTTCAATGTTTTAATATTATTTTAATAATAATCACACAGGCATATACAGTAAATTTCTTGCAACACTGAAAAATGTCATGCTCATGTTCTTTTAAATTGCTATGTAAATTCTTATTTCTTCCTTATCACCATTTAGTTTCAGTGACTTTATTTAAATTTTCAATCTGTTTCTCCTAAATGCATTTCTGAATACAAGTACATAAGGGTTGCATAAAACATACCATATCACTTCTTTTCCCACAATAGAGAAGATTGATATGTAATTATTGTATCTCTTGATCTTACAGTTATTTAACTTTAAAGTTGCCAGAGTAAATAAATCACCAAATCTGCAGGATCTGGCAAGAACTTTGAGTTCTCTGTGGTTATTATACAAAGACTCCAAAACACATTATTAGTTTTCAGTAAGGCTTCCTATCTTTTTGACCTTGGAAAAAGTATAAAAAGAAGTTGAAATAAAATAATTTTGTATAAAAAATGAAAAATCAGAAACAGAAAAAAAATGTTCCTCTATCTCAACCTAAAGTTGAAGTAACTCAAATAAATTCAGTACTTTGAAGATCTTCTTTTTTAAAATTTATTTTAACATCTTATTTATTTATCTTTAGAGGGGAAGGGAAGGAGAGAGAGAGAAAGGGAGAGAAATATCAATGTACAGTTGCCTCTCGTGTGTCTCTTGCCAGGAACTGGCTGCAACCCAGGCATGTGCCCTGACTGGGAATCGAACTATGATCCTTTGGATCACAGGTCCGCGTTCAATCCACTGAGCTAGACCAGTCAAGGTAAGATCTTCTAATTACTATTTCCTTTGTATGTAAGTACATACATGAATACAAATGTTAACTTAAATTTACAAAAACTGAGTGGATCATTTAAAAACTAAGCAAGAACAACAACCATATGAACTACCATTTAGTGACCATTGCCTCTGCACCAGGTGCTATACTAAGTATGTTAAGGTCATATATCCATTCATGATTATAACATCTCAATATGGTCTATGATTTTTCTCTGTATTTTACAGATGAGGAAAAAAAAGTTCAAGAAAAATTATCTATCTTGCCTACTTTTACATAGCTAAGTGGTTGATCCACACCTATTGCCTAGGCCTAAATGTCTAAAACTTGAACATACTCTACATATATTCTCAGCAACTGAATTCTTCCTTCCCACTTATAGTTACCTTACACTTTTCCTACATATTTATATATATAATAGAGATGTTTCTAAAAATATACTGGTATATCCTAAGCATATAAGTGAACAAACTTAAAATTTAGAACATCATGTAAGTGAGACTGAAGCAATATCCATGAAAGGGAAGGTGATTAAGATCATGAATTCTGTCACATAGTAGTTACTTTACTTGGGAAATTTATTTGATCTTTCTTTGCTTGACTTTCCTCAGCTATAAAATGGAACTAACAATAGCTCCCAGCTTATAGTGTTTTTAGGACAAATGTATTAATCAATGTAAAGAGCTTGGAACAGTATGACTCAATATAAGTCACTGATAAATGTTGGCTATAATGATAAGGATTATTATGCAAGAAAGACAAAGAGTTCCTATGCAGGAAAAATCTCACAGCAAAAGCAAAGATGTAGAAAACTTTTTAATACACTCAGAGAAACAGAAATTACTTTGCTTGGCAAGAGCTTGAGAAGCAGTAACGAATGACAAGATTAAAATTAGAAAGATAAGCATGGACCAAAGATAAAGAACTATGTACTTGGCATAATAACTTTATGATGAAAGTTATGGAATGGAATGATTGAAGAATTTCATGTGATAAAACAGTAAGGACAAGAGTATATTTTAGAAACACAGATCTAGGAAGAAGTGTATAGAATAGACTTGAGAGAAAGGTTTGAAGAAAGCTGATGGCCGAAACTAACAGTGATAGGGGTTATTAGCAGATAACCTAGGAGCTAGATATTTTAAAGATATTAAAAAATAAAAGTTGGTATGTATAATGTGTAACTCCTGGGACCACTGTGTGAAGTCCAGCGCTTACTCCAGAGTTAACATTCAATCTATGTTAGTTATAATTGTCATTGTTAGTAACAAGATTAAGCGGATGTTATGGCTTAAATTACTGCATCATTAAATGATAGATTGATAAAATAAAAGAGTGAGTTTGGACTAGAAATGATTACTTGATTTTAGACACATTGTGTGTAAGACAATGTGTCTTGGGACACATTGTGTCTACTTTCTTGGGATATGCAGGAATATATGTGAAAAAATCAAATGGAAATAGAGATGAAGAGTGCAACAGGCGTGGGTTTGTGGATTGGGAAGTGGAGGAGTTGTATCCTTGGCAACCAACAATATACAGGGTACAAGAAAAGCATTGAGAATAAATGAGTTCACTTAGGGAGACAGACAGAAATAAGAACAGAATTAAGAAAAAAGTAGAACATGACCTCAGCATTCACTACTTTTTTCTTGTTGTGTGGATGAAGAATAACCAGAGAGTGAATAGTCAAAGAGATGAGAAAAACTAACAATTAGAGGTTTTATAGGAAATCATTAATCAATAACATTTATTTAGTGATGATATTCTAGGAAGTATAAGTAGTTTATATATATTAACTCTTTTAACAATTAAAAAGTATTATGGTGTAGGCCCTGCTATTTAATATTTTTTACAGAGAAGAAAATTTGAAGCACAGATAACAAAGTGCTTGAGTTAGGAGAAATTATAACAAAAAACACAGTCATCACAGTTTTCAAATACTGTTGGATCAATATTTGAATGATCTATTGGTTTTGAAAATTAGAAGATGCAGCCGTCCAATTGTAGGACAGCAGAAGCAGTGGGGCAGATTTCTAAAATTAAAATGCAATGTAGTAGAAAGTGGGAGGTCAACATTAATAAGATAGAAAGTACAAATTCTTTGTCTAGAATTCATCAGTTCTCTATGTCTAAACAAAGGTGAACATACTCATCGGAATCAAGTATATTTGCTTCTCTGATCATTTGAAGGTGTGGACTTTACATCTGAGGTTACTTTCCAAAAAGTTCATATACCTGTCAGTGTCCTCTCAATTTTTTTCCCCAGATCAGATGACTGAAGTGCCTAGAGATTAACCTTCAATATATATTACATTTCCTAAAGTATATCAATGTCTAAGCTCATGGAGCCTCTAAATTGTCATTTATTGAGTTTAACATGGACCAAGTGCTATGTCAAAATCTTTTTTTAAACATTTTATTTATTTATCTTTAGAGGGGAAGGGAAGGAGAGAGGGAGAGAGGGAGAGAAACATCAATGTATGGTTGCCTCTCGTATGTCCCTTGCTGGGAACTGGCCTGCAACCCAGGCATGTGCCCTAACTGGGAATCAAACCATGATCCTTTTGTTCAGAGGCCCGTGCTCAATCCACTGAGCCACACCAGCCAGGGCTGTGTCAAAATCTTTATAAGGCATATTTCATTAATTGTCTAAATAACTATAATTTAACAGTGCCATAAAAGATGCTCGAGGTGACAAGACTAGAAAATGATGGAGCTGCTAATTAATCCAAAATAAATCCCACTCCTGGGTCTGTGCTCCTTCCTCTTAACCAAAATCTCAGAAGACACCAAACCTGTTTCTTTTTTTTTTCTACTTTAATAACTTCAATTGGTACCAGAATCTTACAAATAGTTTTCAGTTTTATACTTATGAACTAATTTTGAGTCACTATAAATTTTGCATCTCTGTGATTTTATTTTTTCTTAAGTTCTTCTACTTAAAAAGTCTTAAGAAGATGATTATATTGCATTCACTTTTGAGTCCCTTTGCACTTCAGTAATGTATGGCGTACATGTATTTGCAAAATAAATTCATGACATCTAGTATTGAAAATAAAATATACCTTTAAAATTCTAAGATTATTTTGTCACTCTAGGTTTGTAAATAAAGTTCTAAATCACATTTTCCACTTTATAAAGATGATTAAAGTTGTTAAATATTTTTCTGCATGGTTTAACTAGATTAACAAAATAAATGTGTTAATGGTTTAAGCAACCATTTAAAAAATAAACAATTTGACTTAACCTATACAATGTATTTTTCCTTCAAAGTATTTTCTATGTTAAAAAGAAAAAGACAATAATCAAAAATTCAAGATGACCATTTCTTTTAGAAAGAAAATGATTTGGCTTTTCAATTTATTAAATCTATTTTCAGTAACTATCATAAAAATATGATAGAAACATTAATTCCCATCACATTCTCTCCCTTTTTAAAGTTTATAAATAGAGAAATATTTGGAAATGGAAATGTTTCTTCCTTCTCTTATTCCAATTACTTACTGGAAATTGCAATAAGTTAGGATTTGGAAAACATGCTTCGAGGTCAGGTCATGTGACTAAATTACCGAAGATTGTTGTGCCAGTCACATAACTTCTATCTGCCTGCGTTTAATAACCACATGTCAGAAAAGCTTGTTTCACGGTATATTCCAAATTAATATGCCAAGGTTCTACGACATTAATTCACTCACCTAGTTAAAATGCCTTGTACATTTTTATCAGTTGGTTTTGAGCTTAGAACATGTAGTTAAAAGCACCAATGATTGATATTTCCCTCTTTTGATAGAAAATTCAATTAGACTGGTTAGCAGTCATAAAAGTAAGTCATAGTAAACTGATACTGGAGATGATGTGTCCATTGAATTCATGATCTTTGGTCAGCTGCTATATAAAATGACTCTCACTGTCATTTTAACTTTCTTGAATATTTTGTTGTAGATTTTTTTCAGACTGTGTCTTTTTAAAAAGTAGCACACAACTTTCTTTTTAATCCTTAAAACAGAAGTAGGGTTCCTGTTCTGCTCACCTGTAACTTTTCAAGGCCTTTTCCTTAATTGCCCCTCAAATTTCAGTGGAAATTACGAATTCACCTCCTCACCTCCTCAGCAACGACTTTGACCCTACACTTAAAAATTACTTAATTCAAATTGTGTTAAAATATTATTTTTTTCTATTTCAAACGGTTTTTTATCATTCAACCTAGAATAATGTGTGTGTGAAGAGGTAGAGGGTGGGGGATGACAGAGAAAGATATGGGGAGAGAGACTGAGAATAAGAGAAAGAAAGAGAGAGAATGAAAAAGTCATTAGATTATGCATACTAAATGAAAATTTAATTATGTCATCATAATTTAATACATAGCAGGCTTAAAAATGTTGGGTAAATGAACACTTTAATGAATTAAATACACTTGCTAAATATTATCTGTCCACATTTATAATGGGAATTTCTAATAAAATCTTTTATTAAGTGGAAAATAAATGTTTGGACAGTTGCCTGAAAATCTTTTCTTTCTTTTTTTTAAATCAAATCTGTCCATGCAAGACCTGTGTCTTTCCACTACTAGATTCTAAACTTAAAGCTGGACCCACTGTTGAGATACTAACTAAATCTTAACCAGCAGAAAGTGATGAACCATACCCCAACAAGTGCCACACTGGGGAGGGGTTGTTTTCTCCATGACATATATTCAGTATATTTAAGAACTGAATTTTGGCATAGGAGGATCTTAGCAATGAAACGCTCAGCACATCTCCTATTAGTCCTCAGTACAGTGTGTTAAATGTCTCACAAGGGACCAGGGATCGTGAGGTGATTTTCACCAGTCACGTTCCTTTTCCCCTTTGTCCTTCCCTGAGTCTTATGCTCCTTCTTGTTCCACCTCTGAAGCACTCCTGAGGGGCTTATTAAGCCAAGCAGAACATTTACCTTCTGCTTCAGTCCTGAAAGAGGAGCTGAGTTAAAGAGAAGGAAAAAATAGAGGAACAGGAAAGCATTAGAAAAATCCAAATTGAAAAAAATCATAGATAATTATCAGCAATTTAAAGTTACCAGTAAACTTTGGCAGAGATGATTTTAAACACAGGTATAAAAATTAGACAGCTATCAGAAAAGCATGTTGACTTACCATGGTACTTTTTAGTAAGTTAATACTAATGATCCACAGTATATATTATGAATTTTATATTTTATTATTTTAATATGAGCAAAAATTCTTAGCTGATGTCATCAAAACCCTCATTGTAGAGACATGGTCTCTGTAGTGGAAAGAAATTAAGAAAGTTGGCTATGTACAAAGGTAAATCACATATTCTTTACCAACTGGTACTCAAAAAGATAGTAGTTACATTCAATTTTTCTTCCTATGTCAATCTCATGTCTACACAAAGAGAAAATTGTGACAGAGTAAGAAAAAAATCTCTCAAAATATTATCCAAGATCATGCCGCTGCCTTCCTGCTTTAGTCTGCTCTAAGAAGCAGAATCCCCATGAGGGCCATGTGGGGTGCACCCGTCTGGGTTTGCATACATAGAGTGCGGTGTAGTCATAATCCTGCATTAGTAGGCTCTGTTTTCTCTCTTAAGAACTTTTCAAAGACTACCAAAAGAATCACTGGACTGACATTTAGAAGGGGAACTATGCCAGTGTACTTCACAACTTTTACACACAATATACAAAGAATACACAAAATTCTCATTTCAGATACCAGCGTCCTTCTCACTATGTGTCTGGTGAGAACCAGAATGGATAAGGAAATGGTCCTAATCTAGCTGACAATACTTTCCTTATTTTCCAAATATCATGGCCTATATTTTCCCCTGGATTTATTGTTTCAGCAATCAAATGACCCTGTTTTATTCTTGTTCATACACTTGTTCAAATAATAGTTTTTTTAATAAAAGAGCACTTACTGATTCCTAATAAATGCTTAATTCCTTCCAGCACGCTACAGTTATGCCTGATTTACCTGTACTTTCTCTCTAATTGGAGAACACAATGTCTGAATTTGCGTTGTCTTTGGTGGCTTTATTGTTTAAGTTCAGTGGGCAGACAATTTCAGACTTCTCTGGTATGGAGATAATTCTCTATTTAGGCAATCAAGGGTTAAGTGATTTAAGTTTGATGTGGCTATTATAGGGGGACTACTGATCACATGGTCGAGTTTCTTTTTCAAGAAAATAAAATATTGTGAAAGTGGGGACTTAGTAAAGCAGAGAAAGAAATTCCCTTTTTCCTCAAATTTTTTTATCTCTATATCTATACCAAAAACAGAATCAGTGACTGACTTCAGTATCCACTAACCACTACAAGCTACCTGTCTGTAGCTCTGGGTGCTATAAAATGGTAGAGGAAATCACCTGAAGGCTTTGATACGAAGGGGTGAGCTTCTAGATTATTAATTCAAGTTCTGTCACTGTTTATCATGTATGACCTTCCACAAGTAGCAATGTGTTTAACAGAAGGAAAGAAAACAGATTAAGAAATATAAAAGTTACATAGCTGAGAACATGCAGAGCATGAAGCAAACCAAAAAAATAAAATAGTGTTAAAATAGTATTTCTCTGATTTGATGAAAACATTGAGGTTTCATATATACTGAACCTGTTATATGCTGAAGAAAAGAAGTTATAAATAATACAATTTCTTTATATATTACAAAATAATAAAAGCTTCCTAATAAAAGATAAAGCTTTTATATATATACACATATATAAACATCTTAACAGAATTTTTACTGCAAAACAGTGTTTTCAGAATCAATTAAATCAATGCCTTTAAATCAATTTAAAAAAAGACAAAAATGAAAACCTCTTAATTTTATACCAAATCCTCTAATTTATGAATTATTAAATGTTCAATTTTTAAAGTTAAAGTATGATTCTAATAAAAATATAAATTTAACACATTTAAAATATTTAGTTTAATTAATAAAGAAACAAATAAGACATAAAAATTTGTTCAGAATGAGTCAAAAAAGCAGATAGATGTATAGACAATTAGGAAACTAGAATAAATGTGTGTTATAAATGTAAAACTATATTTTCTTTTTTGAAGGTGTGGGTGATAAACTGGACCACCAAAAGACAAACTTATTTGCATTTACACAGAAAAATAATTGCATTGCTACTCATTTTCTACATCTTACAGAAAAGTAAAATAAGAGTAATATAACTCAAAGACAAGGGAAGGCACAGAATTTGTACATTAATGTAATTCATCTGGGTTATAGATTTTTTAATAAAAAACACCTTTTGGTATATTTTAAAGTCTTTCACATGAGTTTGAATTAAATGACATTGTCAAACCCAAAAAAATTTCTGAATATTTGCTATCACATTTTTTTAAAAAATACAGTGTTCATAATGGTGCAATATACAGACTCAAAGTGGAATTTTGTAGATAAATCTAATATATGTCTACCCGAAGAGTTTTTTTGGTGAAATAAAAGGAAGCATTGCTTATGTTGTTTTCTCCTGCTCAACTTTCTTTCACTACCATTTCTAATAATGGCACCGGCATCTGCCCTTAGAGAAAAATACTTCAAATCAAGTCTATGCTTTGTTCATGAAGTTAAGACACTTAGGCTTTGATATATTGTGTTAATTATAGAAATGCAGTAGGTAAATATAGTAAATAAAGACATTAAGCAAACTTAGAAAAAATATAGTGCACAGCTAGCAGAGAAAAATGAAGAAGAATTAATTGATTGAACATAAGTCACAGAGGAAAGAAAACAAGCAAATAATAGCAGACAACACATAAATAAATCCAAATGTAACAGAAACTGAAATATATGTGACTAGATTATAGTCTTTTCTTAAAAGACAGATTATAGATTTGACTGGAATAAAAAGCGATATAATATATGCTATAACATAATAAAGTAGCACAGAAAGTTTTGGAAATAATGTGGATGAGTTATATAAATTAGGATTCAGTAATTTAATAGATTTTTTATAAGTATAGGATATAATTTGGGTCAAGTCTATTTTTCCAGTTGCACAGGCACAAAAACTTGGAGACATCATTGATACACACATCCAATCCAACAGAAAATGCTGTTAGCCCTACTTCAAAATGCATAAATAATGAAATCATTCCCCAACACCTTCTCCCTACTTCCCTGAATGAAGCCTCCATCTTCTCTTATCAGAACTGCTTCAACAGTCTCCTAAATAATTTTCAGAATAGCTGATAGTGACCTTTTCAATTCAAAGTCAGCTTATTGTCTTCCTCTCTTCAAAACTCTACAATAATTTCTCATTCTCAATAATCTCTCAATAATTTCTCATTAGCTGGGGCATTGTAAGGATTATGGTTTTTTTGAACTGGACATGTGTGGATGATTTCAAATTTAGGGGGCATAAGCAACTGAAAGAATAAGATTCCCCACCAATTATATTTCATACAGCACATTTGAGTTGCTCAGCAGATAGTAACTGAATGAAGGAAAGAACAACTGAGTGAATAAACCTTCTGACATGTTTTTTTCTCAGAAACAGAGAAACCAGTATGTTAAAAGTTAAAAGATACAGTAAATATAAATAATTCTAATATTCAAATTGCTGTAATAGACATATATTGTAATAGTACTTCCCAGAATTAGAGAGTGCATATTTATAAGAACATAGGGAAATTTGGCCAAAAATAGTAGCAGAATAATCCTTGAAAGAAACAGCAAGTATATTCCAAATGATCGACATCATGTATGACACACTGCATGGCAATAATGCAATAAATTTGATTTGAAAATATCTTTTTCTTCTAATACTTGCATGTAAATAAATTAAGAAAGATATCATGATGCAATTATGAAAGAAATTACCAAATATTGTAAGTGACAAAGAGTATACTAGATATCATAAAGTATGAGATATACTCAAAATACTTCTTAAAAATACACACATTTATCAGTTACATTATTTTACAAAAAAGCTCCCCAAAATATGACTAGAACCTAAAGAAGAAAAAGTAAAAAAAAAATAAAATATAGAAAAAATATAAATTAATAAAGGTGATATTCTGAATGAAGTTCTCATTCTTAGAAAAGATTGATGAAATGGACAAATGTGTGACAATGATTGTGTTTTAGATATGACACTAAAAGCACAAACAACAAAAGTAAAAATAAACAAGTGTGGCTACATCAAAACAAAAAGCTTCTGCAAAGCAAAGAATCAACCAAGCGAAAATGCAATCTACAGGATGAGAGAAAATACTTGCAAAACATATTCTCTGATAAGGGGTTAATATCCAAAATATATAAGAAACTTATACAACTCAGCAGAAAAAAAAATAACACAATTTAAAAATGGGCAGAATACTTGAATAGACATGTTTCCACAGATGATATATGTATCAACGGCCAACAAGTACTTGAAAAGTTGTGCAACATCGCTAATCATCAGGAAAATGCAAATCAAAGTGATGAAATACCATGTCACACCTAGAATGGTTATTATCCAAAAGACCCTATCATAACAAATGCTAGTGAGGATGTAGAGAAAAGGGAAGCCTTGCACACTGTTAGCAGAAATGTAAAATGGTACAAAAAGTAACATGGAGGTTTTCCCAAAACATAAAACTATCATATGAGACAGGAATCCCACTTTCGAGTATATATCTGAAGGAAATAAAATCACTGTCTTGAAGAGATATCTGAATTTGCTTGTTCATTGCAGCATTTTTTGACTAAAGGCACGACCTGGAAACAATCTATGTGTCTATCATCAGATGAATGAATAAAGACAATGTGAATATAAATAAGAAAGAAAATCCTGCCATTTGCGATGACATGGATGAAAATTGAGGGCAGTATGCCAAGTGAGGTAAGTCACAGAGAGAGAAAGACAAATACTGTATGATCTCACTTATGTGTGGGATTTAGGAGCATTGAACACATAGAAACAGTAGAAAGGTGGTTGCCAGGGGCTGAGGAGTAGAGGGACAGGGAGATACTGGTCCAAGGGTGCAAACTTCCACCTACAATGACATGAATAAGCTCTGAGGATCTAAATGCATAGCATGGTGACCGTAGATAATAATGCCGTACCGTATACCTGAAAGTTGTTACGAGAGTAGAGTTTTAATATCCTCACCACAACAACAATAAAATTATAACTATTTGAAGTAAAAAAGTGTTCATATCCAATCATCATACTGTGCACCTTGAACTTTCACAATGCTATACATTAATGACATTTAAATAAAGCTGAAAAGAAAAAACTTGGGTAGGTCTTACAAACATAATATTTAATGAAAACATAAATTAAATACAACAATTATATTACAACTTGTGTAAATTTTAAAACCACACAGAGAAATACAAACTCGTTCATACATACATGCATTTATTTTGAAAATATGTATGAGAATGATATAGCAATTACACTACCAAAAATATTGCCACTTAGAGAGAGAAAGGAAAGACCCATGAAGGCAGGATGGGGGTGAGGACATCAAGTACAGAGCTAAAATGTTATTCTTTCAAAGGAAATTTGAAATTAATCTTGCTATACGCTGACTAAACACACACACACATACTGAGTATCTGTGTGTACATCTACTCCACATTTCTTTAGGATTGAAATATTTTATAATTAAAAATAAAACTAAATTTTTTGATAAGTAGTAGGTAGTAAGATATAGTTTTAATGCCTGTTGCTACATTTATTTTATGAGAATTTATAGAAAGCCACTTATTCGCTCCCCCACTTCTTCCCTTGGACGTAGAATCATACTACTCAAGATTGCAAAAAGTTATAGGTAATTGAAGAATTGCATTTGTATAATGTATGTAGAATATTTTGTAATTTGTATATTTATCATAGTCCAGATGTTGATTGCTATGATTATTTTGTTTTCATAAATAAAATGACTGCAAGCAAATTTTATTACATTCATTTTAAATATTGCCAGGTAACTTAGCAAATAGCTTAGAAATCAGGTGGAACCTGCAAAATCTAGCTTTCAGGATAATATTTATGAATATATGTACACACACACTATGAGTTATAGAGGTTTTAATGTACATTTATTTATTCTATAGATATATATTTATATATTTTATTAAAATTGTAAAATATTTAAAATAATAAAATAATATATATTTAAAATGTATACCATATGAGCATGGGGTGGAGCTGGAGTTTTGAAATTTATCTTCTAACATTTAATTTATGAATTCATACAATATTTCAAAAGATGTATTTAGTTAAGGCAAAATTGTGAAGCAAGTTTAGTTCACATGTACATTACATAGGTCAAAATGCTAAGAGAAAGCAAGGAGTGGGGATATGAAAGAACAAGAAAATCCCTAAAATGGGAATGAGGCAAAAAAAATCAGCATTTTCTAAGTAGCAAGAGATCTCATGGCAAGTTAATTCTCTGTGGTAAACATTTAAGGGCAGAGTGAACAGGAGTGTAATTACAGAGTGCATTGTTTGACTTTCACAAACACAAGGCGACAGGCCCCTGTGTGCTGGTTTGCATTGAATGGAAGAATGCTGGTCAAATGGCTCCTCTATTTGGCTTATTCAATACTTTATGACAATTGACTCTGTGTGCTTTGCAATTGGGCCCGATAGCTCTGTAATTACTTTGTTTCAACAAACACTGTAATTGAGAATAGGTTTCATTTTTTTCATTTGTGTTTTTCTTGCCAGTTCCTCCATTGGGATCCTGTGGCTGTAGCAACTTGATGATAATGTGTTTGTGGGAGAAGAATGTGTCCAGTGATTGTTTATCTTTCTTACGTCTGTTTTACTTGGCTTTGCTGCACAGGCATTGCAGCTTACCCTCCAATTCCCCAGGAAGACAGTAATGCCTTTACTGAATATACCTTCAATACCTAGCTATTAAACATTGATGTTGGAGGGAAGTCTGATGTCAACTCTACCTCAGGAGAGAAAGGGTTCAACCAAAAGGCAGAGAATGTCTTTGAAGATTAAAGAGGGGTCTAGCTTTCAGATGCTTGAAGCTTGTTAGATCAGCCTGATTTACGTAACTGCTCATCCTATGGTTTGTTCTGTGTGTACCTTTCGGTGGCTCTGTGTGAATTAACCTATAGTGATGCAGTACATTCCTATCCTACCTTTTCTGAATCCTCAGGATACTATCCTCAAATCGCCTTCCTCCCTCTAGCTGGAGAGACTAATTCTCACAGACAGGATCAGCTCTACCATAAGCTTCAGGACATATACCGATGTGTCATTTTGAAATTAAGAAAGAGAACTCTCATGTGAGACTGACTGCTGATGGCAGTAATTTTCCAGTTGATGCAATTACTTGAACTTTGATAATCCCAGAAGTTCTATGCCATGACCCAAGCTAGATCTAAATGTTTTCACTTCTTTTCAGAGGATATATATAAAAACTTTCTATTTGGTATTGTTGACATCATAAAACACAGATAACCTATCTAATGCAACATAATTGCCTGAAAATTCAGAATATCTCCACTGTAACTTTTGCTTTATAATTTTCTAAAATTTGCATTACTAAAGTATAGGTGCCTTGTAGTCCAGACTGAAGTATATGATTGGAATTTTCAACATTTTATTACAGGACAGTTTAATTTTTGCCAACATAGTAGTAGATAATCACTTCATGATCTAGCCAAACAAATATATCTGATTTATTAGAAATACAATGGGACTTTGCACTTGGATAAAAAAAATAATATATAATGGACACCTTAGACAAAATAATAACACCCAGATAAAAATCCTAGGTGTTTATTACTGCAGGGTGTCTGGGGACAATAATTTGAGAACGACAGGAAAACATGCCTGTGCCTGCATATGGATCCTTTTGATTTTCATATAAACCACATTGATGGCGGGTGCTTTCTTCAGCCATAACTCCAGAACAAAACCAACAGTATTGAAAATATAATCTATACAATATTTTAGTCCACCTTATCAGAATTCAGTGAAAGGTTCCCCTTACTTGTGTTTAATATTTTAGCTAACAGCCCCCCATCAAGCCAACAAACACAAATATTTTAGCACCCAAACAATGGGCTAGAGTAAGGCACACCATACTTTTATTGGCTCTGGTGTCAATGTTGCTTCTCTCCAACTTGATAGTGTGCAGTTAAACCATATTTATTAAACGCTTCTCCCGACAAAGAAAGAAATGACCTGTTTAAGAACAATTGGACTACAGAGATGAGCCAGGCTGAAAGATGAAACAGAATGAGCCACTGGGATGGGGCAAGGTGTTTGGTTAAAATTGCTCAGAAAAATCTAATCTGACACTAAGAAACCAGCCTTCTGATATATATATATATATATATATATATATATATATATATATATATATATATATATATAAACTGACTCTAGATGGAAGGAAGGCACCTCGGAGGAAATAATTTTTAGCAATTGGATATGCAATGATTACTTATTTACTATTATTTTTATTATTAAATTTACAGATTTGTGAAAGGATACAGAAATTGACTCTCAATAGTGAACAAATTCCCAGCTCCTAGGACAGCTGACCAGCTAAGCAGGTCAGCGTTCTGGTGCTCACTGGACCTTACATATGGAATTTGAACACAATGATACTCAAACCCATAGGGCGTCTAATCACAAACCCCATGACTTTACAGTTCTTGGGTTATAACCACAGTAGGAAACACGAGTCACAGAGAATAAAGCAGAACTTCAGTAGAAAGTGAAGACTGTTTTCTTTAAAGATAGCTGATACCTAGACACCAAAAACAGTGCCCAAGTTTTGGCCAGGCTAGCAGCCAGTTTTATAAAGTTGGTCAGGGATGGCTCTGGAAGGAGGGAGAAGAGATAGATTACAACTGCAGTAAGTCATGTTAGGAAAATGTATTTTTGTATGGTCAAAATGGCGGGGCTGTTGAATTGTTTAATTTTGACTTCCACATTTGGATCAACTTGAATTTACAAATGGAGTCACATCTTATTTAGGAGAGATAATATAAACACAATGCATAAAATAAATAAATTTAGATAAATTTACTGTTACCTTTAAAAATATTTTTGTTGTTGTTCTTTGAAGATGGAGGTACTTATTTCTCAATAAATGCAACATCAATTCTCCTTTCAATATTATGAAAGAGTATTTTTTCTCCTGTTATACTGTACGAAGTGGTTACTTCGGTAGAATTTAGGTACTAAATTGTACCAAAAATACATATCTTTAATTCTAGAATTTTAGGCCTATAAGATACCGTCATCATGGGAGGACTGTGGGAACTAAAAGACACTGAGAAAAGAACAAACACAATTATCCCACCTCATGCCTAAAGATGTAGGCTCATTTTCAAACATCCATTCATACCACCCTTTCTTCATCTTATCTAGATATTATAAATTAATGAAAATAACTAACATATTGAGGAGTTAATACAGTAATAAATAATCAAAACAACAGTATTTCACTAATCTTACAAATAATAAGATTGAGGGAAGACTAAATCAAGTGATTTTTCTCCAGATATTGTGACTAGAAATCAGCAGAACCTAAATGTAAAGACAAATCCTCAGGCTCCAAAATCCCATGCTTAATCCCTGTCATAAGCAAAATTCTAAAATGGTACCCTGCATTATGTCTGGAACTGTTAGTTTGATGAATTTTACTCTCGTAACTAGATTATATCATATATCACTGCTAACTTTCAACAAGAGAGATTATCTGGATGGGTCTGACCTATCCACATGAATCCTTTAAAAGCAAAGTTTCCTGCAGCTAGTGGCAGGCAGGCAGTCAGAAAGATTCATTCTGGCTAGTCTGGAAGAAAGCAGACACCCTGGTCCTCAGCTGTCAACAAAGAGAGGCAGCCCTTAGGAGCCAAGAGCTGTCCTCATCCAATAGCTGTTAGAGAAAAGGGTACCTCAGTCTTCCAACTGAAAGGCACTGATTTCTGTTAACTACAAGAATAAACTTGGAAGTGGACTTTACCTTGAAACCTCCAGCCTGGACAACGTCTTAATTTCAGATTTGTGGTATGCTAAGCCACACCGGCAGGATTTCTGACCCATAGATCTGAGAGCTAATAAGTGGCTGTTGTTAAATTTATGGTAATTTGTGAAATTGTTATGCAGCAATAGAAAATTATAACATGCCCTGTATAGTGCATATAGAAATATGAGGGACGTCTACCCACTTTGTGTTTCGATATGTTGTTCCCTATGCTGGGCTCTAAAGATACACAAACCAGTTTTGGTTGTTTTGTCATCAGTGTGAATCAATTCACAGTTGGTGTCAAAGATAATCAAAAGTAGTATAACATGATTATTTCAGTAAATACATTCTTTGAAAAGAATGTTTTAAGCCAAATCAAATGCTTTTCAATATTTCCTGACTTTGTCTAAATTTATCCATATCTATATAACTATCTCAGTGTTGGCAACAATGCTATAGAAGATCTCATTTTGTCTGCCAGTTATGCCAGAAAAATCTGTGCTGCCTGTAGGGAATGCTCTAAATTTACCTTTATCTACAAAAAAGGGTTTTTCCAGGCCTCATTCCATATCATCTGCTTATATATGTTCTTTATCAAATGGCAAGAAAATTGTAAAAATGTATCCAATTTTTTATCATCACTTAAATGCAACATCTTTATTATGGTACAGTCTGTATATTTTATTTTCAAGTAAATAGGTAGGAATAGCTTCGTTTAATTTATAGTCTTGTTGTAACATATGCCAACATTCTTTACCATTACTCACTCCCATTTCAGGAAAATCAGAGCTCTCTTTGAGGCTCTTCCTCAGTCTGTCTACTCCGATGGCTTCCAAAAGAATCTCTTCCATGACTCCAAAATCAATATGGTTTGCCCTGACCTCACATACAAATTCTAGATCAATGTTTTCTACTATCCTGAAATATCTTTCATTATTTTCTTTTCTTTCATGTCCGGATGTTTAAAGTCGAAGTTTTTGAAACTCTACAGGCACGTGAATGAGTAGGTGGTTTGCAGTTTTATGTTTGTTTGCATTCAAACAGACACACCTCTGATATACGCAGAGCAGGAATCTCAGAAGTTTAACTCTGGAATCAGTTTCTGAGAAAGTACAAATGTTTATGACTCAGCTACCAGCAATATCTTGGGAAAGTGTAAAGACTTCATCCTTTTTTACAATAGTACTTACACTTCTTTTTTAAATGGATTTAGAGAGTGAAGTTAAAAGCAGTTATTTCAATGTATATTTTTACATAGGAAACCAACATCTATAATTCCAAAGCTAACTATTCATCTTCAGGAACTCTTCTCACTCCTTAGATGTGGAATGCGGATGGACTCCTCTTCGGAACTCAGAAGTACTTCATACTTTGCGCTATCACAATAGGTTTCTGCTCTCCATTTAATTAGTGCACTTAAGATACTGGCTTTCTGCCCAGCTCCATTGTGTGCTCCCCATGGAAAAGGACTTTGAATTCTCACTAATAGTGAATTATACTATCAATAATTATTAAATTATTTTTTGGTCTTGATGTAATTTCTGAACAGAAAAAAGTAGTTTAAAAATGACAGTGTAGGTATATTTTTCCGTTTCTGACTTCTTTTCTCCGCATCACTTTCTTCTCTTTCACTTTCTCTACTTCCCACCATTTTTACAACTGACTATCAAACTCTATACTGTAGTCACGGGTCCCTCCTTTAATTAATTCAACAATGAATTGTCAAGGCCTTTCAGTGTACAAATTACTATGACAAGCAGAGTGCAGTCCAAAAAAAAAAAATGAATAATGCATGGTCTATTCCCTCAAGGACCTTAAAATCTTATATGGAGGACAGCCAAGTCCAGCTGCAGGCCAACTGTACTTACCTATTTTTGTAAGTTAATTTTTATTTTTTTAAATTAATTTTATTAAAATACAGGCATGA
The DNA here is from genome assembly GCA_004027475.1 of Anoura caudifer. Taxonomy (NCBI): domain Eukaryota; kingdom Metazoa; phylum Chordata; class Mammalia; order Chiroptera; family Phyllostomidae; genus Anoura; species Anoura caudifer. Next base: position 345,789 of record PVKU01000070.1, on the reverse strand, counting down.
CGTTTAAGTTATATATTGTTTGTGGCTGCTTGTACACACCGCAATGACAGATTAGAGTAGCTGTGACAGAGATTGAATGACCTGCACAGCCTAATATGATTATTCTCTGGCCCTTTACAGAAAGGTTTGCCGGTTCCTAGCTTAGTACATATTACAAACACAGAAATAAAAGAACAAGGAAAATGTCAACACTGAACTTGAAAATGTTATAGAATATAGGGTTTAATTAACATTGTGGGGATGGAGAAAAATTCCAGGAGCACAATACACATGAACTCTGAAAACCGGGTAGGCTTTCAATGGAAAGAAATGAGGTGAAGAGAGGGCACCAGCAGCAGACGGTTTCGAAGAATTATCAAAGTCAAGGCCCATGTCTTATCAAATGTATACATTATCATGGCACGGTGTGGAGGCAGATTTTTCCAGACAATAATAGAGTTTTGTGGCATCTTTTAAGATGTATTGCAGAGGCCATTTATTTCTAGATGTCATTAAAGTGATTATGCAAATCATTTCTTAAGGCAACATCACATATATGTTAGATCTGATTTATTAAAGAATTTATCAACCATTAAAGTCAACACTTGCATTTTTAGTTACAAGAATAAGAGTTTATATTAACAAATAAACTCTTTATAAGGAATATGCTTTCTAAATATGAATTTAATAAACTGAAATGAAGTGTTTATTTTTATATACTTGCAGGAAATATCAAAGCACAATTATTGAGGAAGAAAGAACATATCTATATATATCTATCTATATGTATATATATAGATAGATATATATGAGCTCTTCAGGCTGTATGGATGTTTTTAAGTTACAATGATAAGTAAACTTTCATGCTAGTTCAGGGCCCCAAAGATACTTGCTAATATCACATCTGAAATTAACACTCTTACTTTTGCTTACTTACTTATTTTCATTATAATTCTACTTAGAATGGCTTCTCCATTTTACAATCTCTCATGATATCCTTCAGATGGTAATTAACTATTTTAACTCATTATTTTATCATTTTAAGTTTATTTTCTTTTTATTCTGTGTTCATTTTTTCCCAGTAATTAAGGCAGAAATTCCTAAATTTTGTTTTATTTACACTAATTAACAATTTACATAACACTTATTTTAATTAGTAGTTTAAGAACAAGAATGACGTACAATAATAGGATGCTGTAGTACTGAAAACATAGTCTTAATAATATAAATAAAAATTATATGAGAGTATAAAACCCTTGCCCTAAAAGTGTTATATATAGAAAAACATAATGTTTGTTAAAGTATCAGTTTTGAGTACAAGTATCCTGAAATGTTAAGGTATTTATGTGATCTTGAGAAAAGTTTAAGCATGTAAGTCTCACATGTAAATCATAGTTCTCATGCATTTGGGGTAATCTTGGAGTATTTAATTTCTTTGTATACAATCCAAGCAAATAATATGAAAACAAATCTTTGGTAAGAATGAGCTATTATCCCAGCATTGAGCTCATTTAGGCTCATTGGGGACAGCAAATAATGCTATCTAATTAATTAGAATGACAGGAAACTGCATGACATATTTCTTATGGCTGGCTGGTTTAACATGCTAAATCCCTCCTGTTGATTAGAACTTGCATGTTTTAAATAGAAAAGGATGTTAGACATCCCATCTGTTATGTAGCAGAGCTTCAGGAAAATTTTAAAAAGGTACATTCAAGTCTTGGTAAGTTCAAATCAGCAGAACAGACAAATATAACATGTTATCTGAGATGCAACATAACAGGCTTATTTTTTCCAAAATTCTTTTGCTTTCCATCAAGCTGCAATTAAGGAAAAATGACTATTTGGCATTGTGACAGTGTAACTTATTTGTCATATTACAGAACATCTAGCTCAAGTTCAAAAATATTCCTCAGTGTGTTTGTACAATAGGCACAGTTGAAGAAACACAATTTATTTCACACTCAGTATATTATGCTATAAAAGAGAATATTACTCACAGCTTCTTACCCAATAATATACATATTCCAAAGAAAAATGTTACAAAACATACATTTAAATATACAATTCTATTGCACATCTTAAAACAGTATCTTTCACATAGATTTGATAATTACATGATGGGAAATTAATGGTCATATTTAAATCCATTGGAATGGAGCTGAAACTAGACTTACTATACATTGTGTGACAGCATATGTAGTTTTTAATAAAATGAGTAATTAGGCTATTTGCTACGTTTGGTAAAAATAAAAGTGAACAAAAATTCACAATTATTTGCCAACAATTCATAATTATTGCCCAGGAAGGACCATCTATGTCCATAAAATACTTGTGTTCATAGAGCCATTCATGAAAAAATAGCTATAAGGAAGCACTAAAAGTAAAATCTTTAAAATGCCATTATACATTTTTATTTTAATTATCTTCAAGTACTTTCCTTTAGTTTGAAAATAGAAAGCATCAGCTCTTCAATATTAGACTTTTCAGTCAATGGCTGATTTCTAACTCGTATGCAAATCAGAAACTAAGACCAATAGAATAAGAAAAGAAGTTAAGAAGAAATTTATCTTGGTATGTAATGAAAGAGGTATAATGGCAAATAATTGCCAGTAGCAATATTTGAACTCATCAAGGCAAATCTGTCAAATGCTACACTTATCTAGATATGGGGTAAAAGTGAGATAAGATTGACCAGGAAAATGGAACTAAATCAGAAGTCAAGACATTAAGTCATAGGAGTTCAAATAGAGAGATCCTACTAAAAGCACAAAACATAAGAGGTAGCCACAAAAGTAATCAATAAGCATGATATAGAAAATGAAAATAAATAAATAGAAATTCTAGTGGGGAAAACAGGATAGTCACTGCATGAATACTCCATCAGCAATGAGTACATTATTAATAAAAAGAGAACCATAAGGAAACACACTTTGGTGAGGTTATTTTCAATTTGAATCTCTATATCCCCAATTTTCCAAATAAAACTAAATTTGAGGAATTTTAATGACTTGATCAGTTACATAGCTAATAGATGATGAAGATGGGACTATCTCTGACACACTATTTTTCTGGATCAAAAATGCACTGAGCCCAGCACCAACACACATCTCTGGAGATGAGGAAGGACTGAATAGATAGTTATTTAGTAAATTATAACTGTGAGCAGGAGACTGATCTATTTTTCCTTTCCTCTCTTATCTTTCCTCTATCTACACTCACTATTTAACTATGCAGAACAAGCTTTCAGCATGGTCTTCTGACTATGAAAATGCCCCTTAGACTGGAAGAAAGAGGGATGGCTACCACAACCTTTCAAAGGAGCAAAGGAAAATGTGTGCCCCCAGAAGCCAGCACCCTAGTGACTTTTGACTACAGTGAGCTCAATAAACTGCATCTTAATGCCCAAGTTAGAAGTGGAAAAAATTTCAGAGATTTGCATTGGCGATAATACAGGTTAACTAAGCCAATACCCACTCTCTCCATAGCTAGTCTCTAACACACATATACCGCACTTCAACTGCAAAACTTCATTTCTGGAGGGCAAGATAGAGATAACGGAATCAAATAGGACCTTCTGCACTTTGTCTTACAGATGGAGGTATGTGTGTTTAAGTAATCTACAGGTAAAATCTAAAAGGTGACCTTAAATCAATAACAAAGTGATAAATATGGCACACCCACTAAAGCTATTTCCAAGTGATTCCTAAGTGTTTTAGATGTGTGGAGTTGTAGAAATTCTATATTTTTTGGGGGGTTCACATAGATTCAATATGGGATCCAAATATTTCACAGGATGTATTTGCTTTTAAAAAAGAGAGAGTTTCACTTCGTTATTAAAAAATACATTAATTAAGCAAAGTAGGTAGATGTAAATTCATCCATGGTAACATGCATAGCACAGATTAACACACCACATAACAAAATACTCTTAGAATATGAACACAATGCATGCAATAAATGACTAGGATAAAAAGGCATTGTAAAACACTTGACTAAAAATGTTTTTTTTCTTTTATTCTTTTTGATACATACTAATTTCTTATTTCACACTAAACTCTTAAATGATATTTCTTTTTTAAAGATTTTATTTATTTATTTTTTTAGACAGAGGGCAAGAGAGGGAGAAAGAGAGGGAGAAAAATATCAATATGTGGTTGCCTCTTATGTGCCCACTACTGGGGACCTGGCCCACAACCTGGGCAAGTGCCCTGGCTGGGAATCCAAGCCATGACCCTTTGGTTTCCAGGCTGGTGCTCAATCCACTGAGCCACACCAGCCAGGACTTTAAATGATCTTCTTACACTAAAAAATCTATTTTATTAATCAACCTCACTAAAAAAAATAATATTTTTTAATATTTTCCAAATACCATGTAACAGTTAATGTTCAGGATCTTGAAAAATAAAATACAAAATGAGATGATAAATAAAAAATTCAATTGAATTGAATTTAACTTTTTAATTTAAAAATATGGAAGAAATTTTAATATTAAGTAAAAATAATTTTATATTTAAAGCTCCTTTTACAGCTATGCTTCTCAAAGTGAATTTTATACATAATCACTAAAGCTATCTTATTTGAAAGAGTGGTCTGCCTATCTTCTGTCCATAATTATGTCAATTGTTGGCTTAAAAATATTTTTTTCAAGCAATAATGAATTAACTAAATCTAAAGTCCTATGGAATGTGATGCGGAGTACTTTAAGAAGCAGCCTAGGTGATTTCAATATTTTCTAATATTCAAGTAGTTTCTTTACAACAGAAACAATTTTGCGTTAGTTTTTGTACTATCAACACCTACTGCAGTGACTAGAAAGAAAAAGTAAATCAATAAATATTTGTTAAATAAATAATGGAATTGATTGACTTTGTTGGCTGCCATTTTCTCTACAATATGGCTTTTATGCTACTTGGCAAACTTCTTTTATTCTCTAACATTTCAGAGGTAACCTCATTTTCTTTTTCTTTTGCTCTCCTGACCATTGACACCTGGGTCTTACCTGAACTTTAGGCCATTTCTTTTTATCTCTCTTATAAAATAGCTATTACTATTATTATTATTCCAACTTTACACAGGAGATACATAAATCAAAAAGGTTAAGCAAAATGTTCAAGTACTAAATATTACATTACAAAGCAAAGATAGTGACTCACTTTTTCTTCTTTTTTTGAACTCATCTTTAGGGTTTTCCTAGCACCAGTTTACACTTAGAACAACTTTATAATATTTATTGAATGAATGAATGAACAAGTGCATTTCTGCATTGAGAGAACTTTAGGGCTTGTCTAATCTAATCTTTAAATAGTTAAAATAGTAAGTTCAGTGTGAATGTATGGAGCTTTTAGATTAAATATTAACGGTGCCTATGTCAATGATTGTCCAAGTGCAGAGACTTTAAGAAATCTATTTAAGTGGGGTTTAATGAACTCCAAAGATGTTTTAAATTCATTTTCCTCAAAAGTAGGTCTGTTCCCCTAATTTGATCTAAGGAAATTCTTAGTTTGTTGATGTGGTTCTCCTTAGGACTGGTCTCCCTGCCTAGCTAGCCTTCCATGAACTCCAATCTGGGCATATGTATTGATAAGGTACCTTCGCCCAGCTTTGCAGAAATCAGAGATGCCAGCAGCACACTGAGCCAAAGAGAAGCATGCCTGTTGATGAAGAACAATAAGAACATTACACAGTAGCTAAAAGATTTGCTCATAAGACAAAGCGAATCCTCTGAAGCCTTCTAAATAATTGGGAGAAAAATAAATAGTGGAACAAAGATCTAAAGGTCTCTCAACAGCACGTGAATCCAATATAGGAAAAAAGTAGATAATTATTCCATTTTTTTGTATCAAAAGAGTAACGGTAATAAAACAATTACTGATTTTCAAGCTACAAATTTAAACATCACCACAATATTCCTAGGTCTCCTTTGAGATATGTAAGCATCTCAAATTCCATATTTGGGTCTTTTGTTTGTACATTTATTCATTCATTTAATAAGCATTTTCTGAATACAACAATGGGTCAAGCACTGTGCAAGCTTTTTCAATAGAGAATTGAATAAAACATAATACTTATAATCATGTAACTCATAGTTTAGGGGATGATACAGATATATAAACACATAATTATATTGAGATGAGTTTTTAAAGGTTATTATAAAAATTAATTGCAACAACACAGAGAAGGGAGCAATAAATTTGCTATTTCATGAGAAAACTACAAATATCTTCACTATGTCTCACAGCTTACTTTTCTTTCAGTGTTCAAGTCACAAACCCCTTTTCAATATGATGCATGTCAATACAACAGCATTCATTTTAACATTTGGGACTGCATTAATTAAAATTCAATTTAGCAAGCACAAATGGAGTGCCCATTATGAGGAATTACCAGTTATTATTTATACAGCAATTCACCCATAGAGGTCACTAAGAGTTTGAAATGTATCTGAAGAGATAGATTGCTGTCAATGACTTTCATCATAAGAATATTTCCCAGTAAAAAGTATTCTTACAGTTTGAAAATAGAAAACAGGAGTTTACAGGTTTAATTTAAACTAGGGAACCTAAAAAAATGTGATGATGTTATGTAATAGTAAAAATTAAAAATAACCTGTAAAGATAAATTAAACTTGGACAAATAACTTAGGAAAATGCTTCCTAGTTAAAAGGATTCATAAGAGCAAAGAGAGAAATTTTTAAAAAAGTGAAGGGTATGCTTAGTTAATCAGTTCTGGATAACTCAAAAAGAGGTCACACAAGTGCCAGAGGTTGTAACACAACCCATTGGTCAACAGATGAATGGAGAAAGATGATGTGGTATATATATCACAATGGAATATTATTCCATCATGAGAAACAAATCTTTCCACTTGTGACAACATAGATGCACCTCAAAGGCATTATGCTGAGTGTGGTATGTCAGACAGAGAAAGACAATTCTATATATCATTTATATGTGGAATCTAAAACAGTTTCAGGGGGGGCGGATTGGGGAAATGTTGATCAAAGGACTTCCTGTTAGAAGATAAGCTCTAGAGGTCTAATACATAGCATTGTGAATATAGCCAACAATCTTGTATTACATACATCAAAGTTGCTAAGAAATTAGGTCTTCCATGTTCTCCCAACAAAATGAAATGATGAATTGATAATTATGTGACATGCTGAAAAGTATGATGGCATAATGAAGGTGTTAACTAAGGCTATATTGATAATCATATTGCAATAAGTAAATACATCAAATCAACACACGGTATACCCTACATTTATACAGTGTTATGTTTAAATTATATCTCAATAAGAATGTTTGGAAAATCTGGTTGAGGTTAGATTACTGTGTACTTTGGAGGAGTTCACATTCTGTTCAGTGTGTAAATTGGAATCATTAAGGGAAATACGTTTCCTGTTTTAGAATGCCTTGAGAGGCAATGGAGAGAATATAGAGAAGAAAAGGTACAACATAATGTTTAAAGAACAAATAGAAAAAAAAAACTTGAGAGGCATGTAATTGAAAGAACTAGAGCAGAAAAGTAACCCACAAATAAAGTAGTGCACTCAAGAGTGTTATAAGAAAACAGAGACAAAGAATTAATGATAAAACTCATATGTCCAAGATTACACTTAAACTCATGCATTAAAGATATCATCCCCTGCATTGCCTACAAGTAGTCTTGATCTGCTTGTGATCTGCATTGCATGTGAATTTTTAGACGCAATCAAATCAACTTTGTTGTGAACAAATTCTGTTGTGTGTCAATCTGGCCAACAGAATGACTTGGGATATGTCAGTCCATAGAAAACATAAAGAAAGTGTGGTGGATTCACATAGAAAGAAATCTGGAATTCTCTGTTCTCAAAAAATTTGAAAATAATATAAGATGATTGATAGCATTTGGCTTATGTCTTCTTTACATCAATGACTCACTGCTGCCATTAGAGAGCACAGTGCACTAAAATCCTCAATGCCCTCTACAGCATTCCTGAAACCTGTACAGGGTCAATCATCATTTATCATCAGGCTTGCTATAGTCACATTCACAGACATGAAAGGTTTATTTGCAATTATGCCTTTATCAAATGTGTAAATACTAAATGTAGACCAAGAAGGATATGGATTTCAAGAAAATTGGAACGAAATCAATTACAGTACTTAGAACAGTACCTGACATATAGTAGCTGCTCAATAATATGTATCAATAAATCAATAAATTGGGACTGATTATCTAATTCTAAATACCTGCCCAGGTCACACAAGGTATTTGAATATCTGAATCACTGTCAAAGATGTACTGTATAGTTTCTTTGTAACTCAGCTTATTTATCAATAATAAAAAAGAAACAACTGATGACCTCATGCATCATTGCTAGAACAATGGAATTCAAGAATTCAAAAAATATAATGACTGCTTTCTACCTTTCATATTCAATAATGCTATGGTTCCCTCTGTGCTACCACCCCAAATACTTTCCACTAATAGAGTGATTACTGACCCAAAGTTGCCAGCCACAGTAGAAAATGTTTACTTAAAATCATTGTAATATAAAAATAAAAAGTTGTATTGAAAACATGTGATAATTTATATGCGTATAAGGAAGATACTGGCAGACACAACATCAAATACTACAACTGAAACAATTTAATGGGAGCAGGAAAAATGTGTCTATAGTGTCTCATGTATCAGTTTAATCAATTTCTCTGCTCCTTCCCCTCCCTGTTTGTAACAGTAATGCATTGACTTTCAACTATATTTTTTTTATTATTTCATTTTCTTTTTCTCTGTTTGGGACTGATGTTGAAGCAGAAAAAACTTTCTGCCAAGATATAATCTTCTTGATTATTTTATTATTTATATGCAGGAACCTTGATTTTAGTCTTTCATGCAACTAAGGAAAGTTTACAGAAATGCTATCAACAGTTTGATATGGAGATGAGACTAAAAAAGTGTTAGAAACTGGAAACAAAGAAGAGGGAATTATAATCAGTGAACCAATGTAAGAAATATTGTATTCTTGATGAGATACTGAATATACAAATGGACCATGGCCACACCAGCTATAAAAATAGAACTTGGACTCACAACCTGCAGTGATCAACCCAGGAACTGACCCTTTATCTACCGTAAATAACCCTGGAAGCCAGCCTGCTCTGAATCCCATTTGTAGAAGGCCAGACTGCAATCCCTAGTAATAATCCAGGAAGTTAAACAATTGGTCCAAAATGATCAAGATTTGATTAACAACTGACAGTTTCTTTGATTTGTGTCCCTGCTTCCAATTTAGAAGCATAAACAAAAAGCCAAGTATGTACTCCTACCTCCTAACTAATCCAGCCTCCCTAGCTTTGCTGTGCTAAATTTCCATCCAGGGCATACCCAAAGGTTTCCTTTTTTCCACTCCTCATGGCCTTTGAGTCTCCTCCAAAAGGCAAATGATGATGGCTGATCTTTGTTGCAGCAACAGAGAATAAATAGTATGTGCTTTTTGTTTTTAGGTTTTTTTTTTTTTTTTCATTTGGTTGGTCTTTTTTTTCCCACATTGAGGATATTAAGAAAACAGACTAATTTAGTGAGCAATAGACACAGAATAGCATGAAGTGCATTGCAATCACTGTAATTACAGGTGAGAATACCCTTCCTCCTTTATTTGTAACCTCTTACAATCCATTTCGATGTATTTTTCATGAAGCTGATGCCTTCATGCTTTATCTGTTTGTTAGTTTAGTTTGGTTTATTGAGTTTTTTATTCCCAGGTTCCTCACTTTGCTTCCTTTCCCACTTTTACTTTGTATCTCATTTCATCCACCATCCTTTTTATTTTTTCTCCAAGAAAATATTATTCAAAGTCCATAATACTGGCATATCAGTGAAGTGTTTACTATATCAAGATTTAACAACAAGAATATCACAAACTGGATCACAGAAGTCTCTCCTGTGAATATTTTCAGGGAAAATAATTAGGGATTTCTTTTTTTTTTAATTTTATTTTAATTGTTGTTCTTATACAGTTTTCCGTTTTCTACTCCCACCCCAGCCCACCACCCCAGCCCTCCCACCTCCCTCCCATTTCCACCCCCGCCTAGCTTTTGTCCATGTGTCTTTCATACTTGTTGCTCTAAACCCTTCCCCTTTTCCCTGGATATTCCTATCCCTCTCCTCTCTTGTTCTCAATTTCAGTGTCTTTGGTTGTATTATGCTTGTTTGTTTGTTCTGTTGATTAGGTTCCTGTTAAAGGTGAGATCATATGGTATTTGTCTTTCACCTCCTGGCTTATTTCGCTTAGCATAATGCTCCCCAGTTCCATCCATGCTATCGAGAAGGGTAGGAGCTCCTCCTTTCTTTCTGTTGCATAGAATTCCATTGTCTAAATGTACCATAGTTTCTTAATCCATTCATTTACTGATGGGCACCTAGGTTGCTTCCAACATTTTGGCTATTTCTAATGGCTTATTATACTGTCCCCAAACTCTCAAACCATGGCTTGTAATGATAATGTAATTAATAGTTCTATAGTACTCAGAATACTGCCTGCACTACTTAAAGTCCATATCCATTATTTATCACTGATTAACAAAATTCCCCAAAATTTGGTGGCTCAAAAAACACTCAACTTTCATTCACTCAGAGTTTCCATGGGCCAGGAATGGGAGAGGCTTAGCTGTCCAGTTGTAAGTTTTGTTCTCTCACGAGGAGGCAGATGAAAAAAGACTGGGGTTGTAGTCCTGTGAAGACTGACTAACGTGGGGGGATCTCCTTACAAGAGGGCTCATGCACATGGCAGCTGTTAGGAAGCCTCTGTTCTTCACGAGTTGTTGACTGGACTTCTCAGTTCCTCATCATGTGGACCTCTCAAAAGGGCCACTTGAATCCTGTCCACATGTTAGCTGGCTTCCTCCTCAGAGAGTGATCCAAGAGACAGAACAAGTAGGAAGCCACTCTATTTCCAGTGATCTAATCTCCAAAGTCATGTCAGTGACTTACTCTGATTGTTAGAAATGAGTTACTAAGTCTAGCCAATACATTTTTTCTTGAAGACTTAGGTTCCACTTTTTGCAGGGTGTGCCTAAGATTTTAACAATATACTATAAAACACAAAAAAGTATTCCATGTGATTATTAACACGATCTCTTCTAAAACTCCATGAAACAGATATTCCTATTTCCATTTCACAGATGAAGAAGGTGAGGCTCAAAGACACCAAATAATTGAGTCTCACAGTGAGTACACTGTCAAGCTGCGATCTGGTCTAGACAGTCTGGCTTGCAAGTCTGTCTGAATTTCTATGTGAAAATGCCTTTCTGTCTGTACTCTGCACACCTCACTTGACAGATTATTTTTTGGTTCTGAAAACTGATTCTTGATTCCCGTGCCTGCTTTCTTCTCTTCACTGGGGCAACTTTCCTTTAGCACCCTTGCCTTCCAGAGTTCCAATCTCCTTGCTTACTGGCTAAATTACTTTGCCCAAAAACACAATCCCCTTTTCTCTTCTGACTGTGTCTCAGTCTTTTGCTTATCAGAGAAGATGTCAGCTCACCCCTCTGAGCCGACATTGGATTACTGCATTTAAAAGTCGAAGGCACTGAAGAGGTTATTGACTAAAGAACATGACAAGAGAAGCAGGAGCATTGGTGATTCAAATGCAAACAATATTTAACTGTAAGGTATGGTAATACACAGAATGCCTAGTGCTTAGTTATTTCAATCTGGACTCCCCTGATGCTTCTTTTTAAAACATTCCAAAACAGATATTCTTCTTTTGTTTTCATAGCTCTGATTTGTAAGTTCCCCAAGTACCTGTTCAATTTGACTTTTAAATAGCACTGAAAGAGGTTTATACCTCAAAGGGACAGAGACCTAGAAGTATGTATTAATTCTTAGGACTCACACCAGCAATATAAATTATAGGACCCAAACAAGCAATGTGAACTATATCAGTAGCATTGTGGGTTAATTAGGCAATTACCTATAATAGTTTCTCAGTAGGGAAAATATATTCTATAATCTGAAGAGCTGACATAAAACAACCAAGAACAAAATAGATACTAATAGCATTCCAATGTAGAAATCTCCTATGACTAGAAAAAGCATTTCAATCTGTGCAGAGATTTAATATTGTTACAATTTGCAACCATAATTCTATTTTTTCCTAAATAATTTCAGAAAAACTTTGGTATAAGTTGCTTAAGAATTTCAAGAAAATAATCAAAGAAAGTGATCTAACATACTGGTAAATCAGGGTTAGAAATCAATCCTATAAACTTATGTACACTTTAATATTAAATGAAAATCACGGGAGAAAAGTTTTAAGTGGTACTGATTAATATTTTCTCTCCTCATGTGTTAAAACTTGCACACATCTTTGAAAAATAACTGCACTAAGACAAATAAATAATTTAAATGTTCCTTTACCTTCTTAATTGCTGGTCATTTTTAACAATTTGCCAGAGTCTACATGATGTCTATGCAATGACAGTGATTCTTTTCCATCCAGTGATTTCACTGACATCTTTGCATGGGCTAGAAATGTGTCTTCTTTAAGTGCAGGTGAACTGATGGATCAGTCACTATCACAATCATAATTCAACTAGTGTGTCCTTTTTTAGGTGCATGTGTGCCCCTTTTCTAGGGCATGGAAATGTTTGAACAATGCAGATGCTCTCTTAGGAAAAACTAGTTCAAATCCCCTCAGGCAGCCCATACTAATGCTAGTATAAATGATGCACCCCTGGGGGCGGGGGGCAACAACTGTCCATGGAGGATGCTAGGGGAACTTGGAGGAGATTTTCTCTTTTCTTCAACTACACATTCCTGTACAACACAGGAAGAAAAAATAAACAAACTTTTTACCCTCCCACTAAACCAGGCATTCCTAGTCCCAGTCATCTAGAAACCATGAGAGTAACATGTCTCACCTATCGAAATTTGCACTAGCTATCCCACAGAGAAGGCACTGCCTGGAGTTGCGGGTGATGGGATAATGTATTTATTTGCATGAACTCTGTAACCACCCATTGTCCTAGCAGCTCATTACTAAAAATGACCTGACTTTGATTGAATTAAAGAAACATGAGAGGGTGATTGGGTCAAGATTGCAGGCCCAGTTTATATATCATCTCTCCTCCTATCTTAATTCCTTTGAGATGACAGAGAATATTTTTCTTTAAAAATATACATCAAGAACAGTGCCAGGAAGTAAGAACTATTACCATCAGCAGGCCAACATTTTTTGAGAAATTCTTAGAGGATAGAAAGCAGATGGGTTCAGATAAATGGATTCGAAAATTCATGGAGTCTGTGAGGAGACAAGCAGGGTAGGCCTGCTGGGAAGAAGGGAGTGGTCAGAAAGAGGCCTGGGGCAAGTGACAGGGTGATGAATAGACTAACTGCCCTTGGCTCTGTTGGGTTTCCAACCACAGGCTCTGCACTCTCGCCCAAATTCTATGATTAACTGCAGTTACATTTGCTTCCCTGGCAATTAAGTGGGTGTGGACTTGGGGTTCAAGAGGCAGAAACAGGTCACAGATGGCCAGAAATTCCAGGGATGATAGATAACATCGCAGAGGAATGTAAGCTATAGCATCCCCCGAATGCACATTTCAATCTTGTTCCATAACACCAGGGGCAATCCTCCTAATCAAGTTTTACTGGATATATTCCTTCAGTGTCTAAAAAGTTTATAATGAGGGTATGTAACTTTATAGGCCTCAATTTCTGGAACCCAGGGTTGAGTATTCTAACCCCAGCTCTCCTTCTGTTCCCTCTCAGTTCCTAGGTCTTAATCACCATTCAGGGTCCTGCCCTTCCCACAAATACATACCTTCCTGAACCTGACCGATCTTGTTTAGTGAGCTAGAGTCAAACACACTATAGGACCTGGTCTGGGCAAAAATGGATCCTTACCTTTTCTGCTCACTCGTCTTAATCACATGGATCTATTACACTGTACCTGCAAGGACTGGCATTGAGCTGTAAATTTATATGGAAGCAGTGTATCAATCTTGTTCTTTAAGAACTAAGTATGAACAGAGTTCCCGTTACCTCCATACACTCTTTACCTATGAGTGAATATTTGTGTCTTCAAAAATAGTGACAATGAGTTGTTGACAACTCATACTTCCATGGTCGGATGTCCACCCTTGTCACTGAGAGTGGCTCTGTCTGGGGCAGAGAGGAGAGGTCGTTAGTATCAGCACATGCTCTGCTTAGAAAAGAGAGTCTTAAATCAACAAGGCTTACAGCCAAATAAAGACCTTAATGCATTCTAATGCTAGAACAACAGACCCTGCTCGTAATTATTTGTCACATACTAATAAAAGGTGAGACTACAGACAATTCTACTTTCTGACGTGTCAGGTGCAACTTGGGTAGGTGGAGTCTGTATTCTTCATACAACTCTTTGGCCATCCTTAGGACATGATTTCTTGCATGTAAAATAAGTACTTTCTTTGCTTTCAAGTTCAGAAATATCATGTCCCTTGAAATATGAAGGCTTGTAGATTCATAATTTTATTTATTTTCTTAAGTTTTAAGGCACAATTGAAATGGTTCTTCACACTATCTACTTCAATGTGTTTAAAGACATATGTTTGTTTCTTAATAACTTCTTTGAATTTTTGTATTCTTTTGTATTTTGTTAACTTTAAATTTCTTTGCAGGCTGATAATAAAAAAAATAAAGTTGGATTATTTCTTGCCAATTTTAGGCCGTGAAAATTTTTCATCTTACTGTAGAAATATATGGGATCAAAGGAAGTAGGCAAAGACATGGTTAGAATCTATTTCTGAGTCTGTACATGTGTTTCTTCCATCTGACTCTGTCTTATGCTCAACTACATGGTCGCATTGTTGCAGTTATCATTCTGCTCCCTCACTAACTTACAAAATGAAGATTCATGAATTTGTCTTTGGCTTTATGAACAGCACCGTGCTGTTTTGGGGTGAAGCTTCACTTAACGCAGATAAAATCTCAAGTATGTGAGAGGTCACATACTTGGCATTGGAACGGCTCTGGTGGTGTCCCTCCAGGTGTAACGGAGTACACGTGGTACCGTGAAATAGTAAAAGACTCGGGGAACTCAGAGGGGAACTATGAATTTGGCCTGTTTGCTTCTAGCTGCTTTTTCAAAGCTAATAAGCACTCTTCCAACTAAAAATGTTTTCTATCACAAGCCTTACATTCACAAGAAAAGCAGGCCAGTGATGAAGCAGGCAAAACAACAACAAAACATAATTAATACGGAATTATCAGTTTACAACATTACATTTCCTTGGTGAGAGTGAGGCACACACTGTGAATTTATATTGAAGACACCGTTGAGAATATTTCAGTTGGAACGTTTTAACCTTGGGAGCAGGTTTGAAGGAGTATCAGATATAAAGTGACATAAGCAACAATAACTAACTCCATATAGGCCCAGTTTGAAAGCTCAATAGAACCATAAAGAAAAGCACAGCTGGTGTGGCATTATAAAACCACAAAGAAAAATATCCATCTTCCTGACTCCTTGCTCCACTCAGTCCAGCTTCCCTCATCTCCTGTTATAAAGATTTAGCACATGCCTCCCACCTCCTCATTTTTCCCTTCTTGTTGTTTTCAGATGGAGGAATGCAGTCATAAGTCTGACCTATTTCAAAATACCTAAGTACAAAATTAAATCCATTCCATTCCCATCCTTTCATTAACTCCCATTTCTTCAGCACAGCTGGATCTCATGCAGTCCTTTGAGGAAAGAAATATTAACACATGAACTGGCTTCTAAGTATTTTATACAGAAAACCCATCTTTAATCATTCCTTTCCTTACAAAGGACATATTTCAGTTCATTGTGTCTCAAGATATGTAGAACCAGGTCCTTATCTTGGAAGAGTTAGTATGTGAATTTCACACATGATGTTTGTATTTTATGACAGGACATATGTATATTAAAGTGGTGCAATTGTTGATAATATTAACAGACTAGAGACACAGATTGAGTTTTGGAGAACATCTTTCAAACATTGGTAAAATCATATGCCAGAACAAATAATAGTGACCCTGAAATGGGTGGGGTGGAAATTTCTCCAGGGGAGACAAATTTGCTACCATTTATTTATTTACAACCAGAAATGTGGTTTGTTGCAAGGAGTTTTGAGCTTTTTTGTACATTTTTATGGTGACATAGAGAGCAGTTGATATTAGAAATCTCAGTAGTAATCATTAAGAGGGAAACGGATGACTGATTCAACTACAAAGCAAAAACACGGAGTGAAGAGAGTAGACAGTTTCAGAATGATCCCTTCTGCTTTCCCAACACTCTCTGGTGGGGCATGTGATAGCTAGAGGCAATGGATTCAAAAACACAGCACCTTCAATCTCCTTGGTTAGAAGACCTGGCTGATTTAGATAGACCTCCCTCCCAAGCACAGTTTTGTGTCCCTTGCCCTGAGGGTTCTTGGAGGGGTCACAGACTGCTATCATTCACAGAGCTGCAGTCTCTCTCTGGCCCTGGCCCAGGGCTCTCCTTTTTCCAGGGTTCCTCTGACTCACTGACACATTATGTCTCCAAGTATTATAGTTCTAGATCTTCTCTCATCAAACATTTTTTAGGGGGATATAAAATTAACAAGAGTGGTTTGGAAAGTATCAGTTAGGGGAAAAACAGTATTAGGTACTAAACATTGGGTTCTAAAGTATAGATTATATTGAATTCTGCTCTTCAGCAAAGAATGTTCCATCTCTCTAGTCTGTGGTGCAACATTTCACAGAACAATGCTAAGTGCTCCAAACCTGACAGGAGAAAGGAATCAAGATATAGAAAATCATTGGGAGTCACAAAAAATGTAGTTTAGTAACATCAAAGATTTAAAACTGATTCCAGAAGAAATAAGAGTTTTTTTTAATAATGAAATTGGTTTACCTAATATCCTCTTAGCTATCTATGACTTCATAGCTTCTGGGTTAACTGATTGAGGTTAAGTTGCATGCCTTCTGTCAGCCTACTTACATGTGAAGGGAGGGAAGAGATGGCAAATTAAGAGAAGCTACTGCATAATAAATGTTGGTACAAGTTCATACAAACTTTTTTGGAAAGACTTTGCAAGATTCAAATTGCAAAGGCTCAAATATATGTGGTCAGAATTATGTAAAAGCCATCTGTACTTTAGTTACTCTACCTAATTATGTTTGTTAGACTTACTGTTGACCTAGATGCTGGTATACTGTCATGTGTAACTTACAATTTTTAAAAACATATTCCTGCATCCAAAGAAATCACTACCTTTACCTAAACATATGCTAGAGATCCAAGGATAGAGAGAGAAAAACTGTCTTCCCTACCTCCAGTTTTGCAGATGCAGACACAGTAAGCCTCAGGTTGGGTGAATCATGATTTCAAGAAATTGCCTGCAGTCTCCTGACATTTCTTCTGCCTAATTTTAATAGCACTGCTTACCTTTTTCAAAAATGAAGCAATGAGTAGAAATTCTAATCCTGCACTTCCTCTTTTTTTCTCCATAATAGATTTGGCATTTTTGAGAAAATGATGCCTTTATTTCAGTGAGCAAATAGGCCTTTACAGAACATTTCTTTAAATCACAAAACAACTTGTGACAAAACTACAGGGTACTATTATTACCTTCAATTTCCAGATGGAAAAGTGAGAGATAGAAAAAGCTTAGTTACTTTGTTAGGAGCATCTAACTGATGACTACTGAGCTGGCCTTGGAGGTTCTATCCTCTACTTTTGTCCAAGCTCCAGGTTGCTTCTGCTTTTCTAATATATGACACACCTTAAGATAAGAATCCATGTTGCTTATATGTTGCTAGCCAAGTGTTTCTTCATCGAATGCTTTATGCAGTACAATTTAAAATGACTGCTTTGCTCATAGTGTTTCCTCCAGTGACTATGTTTTGTTCAGTTTCCTAGTCATGGGTAACTGAATAAAAGCTCCTGGACTAAATTAAGCCAATCATATTATATATCCCCTAGTAATTTGAAACAGGAACTAAAGACATATGAGTCCAAATGTTGCCGATACTGTCTAAAATGAGAGTGCCATGGAGCAAAAGGAGGTAGACATGCTTGTACAGCAGGTATCTGTGGGCTCCCTGCTGCTATCACTCACCTCTTCTATTGATCTATGATCTACCGTAATTTCCACCCACCATTTTTCCTTGAGAGGCATATAACCAAAAAAAAAAAAAAAAAATTAGTTCCTTATGGTTTGAGGCCCTCTTTTTATAAAAGTTATTCTGTTCACATTTATTTAATTTTTTAAGAATCCTTAGTTTATTTTTTTAAATGCCTCTGACTAAATAATTAGTACTATTGCCAAAGTCATGCTTCCTCTATCATCGCCAAACTTTCCCAATCACTTGCTTCTTAGGATGCTCGCATGGTTTAATATGTTTTCACGAAGTCATAAATACGCTGTTTTTCATCTAAGGAAATATTCATTCAGACATAACTGTTTAACAATGCATGTTTTATTTTTAAATCCATTCTTTTATTCATTGATTTGTCAGCATAAATTAAATTAAATTAAAAAGAACTAAGCAAACATATTTACAGAGTTTAAGAACAGTCATGTGCCCTGACCAATGCGGCTCAGCTGGTTGAGTACCACCGTTCTGCAAGGCAAAAGGTCGCCTGTTTAACACCCAGTCAGGGCACATACCTGTGTTACAGTTCAGTCCCAATAGGGGCACTGAGAAAGGCAACCAATTTATGTTTCTCTCCCTTTCTCCCCCCTTCCCCTTTCTCTAAATATAAATAAATAAAATATTTTAAAAAATAATCTTTAAAATAAAAATCTTTTAAAAAGTTGTATGCTGCATAACAACAAACCCAACTGTATGTACAATGGTAGTTTCATAAGATCATAATGAAGCTGAAAATGTTCTGTCTTCCAGTGATGGAGCAGCTGATTAAGATATCACAAGGCTGCAAGCAAAGCTTGCCTGAGCTCTGCCTCCTGTCTCCCCCCACTCCCTGCCCAATCCGCAGCAGAGGAATGAAGCTCAGGTGAGGTCTGCCTCTGCCCACATCCCCAATCCATAGTGAGTTGACTGAACCTCACCTGAGCTCTGCTTCCTGGTAACGCCCCTCTTCCACGTAACCATTCTGTGGTGCCAAAAAGATTGGGGGCTGCTACTTTATAGGACGTACAATTATGGTAGTAGGCTGCACCATCTAGGTTTGTGTGAGTATGCTCCATGATGTTTGCACACACACAAAAAATTGCCAGAAGACACATTTCCCAGAACATATTCCTGTAAAGCAGTACATGATTTTCTACTGCAGTTTTGATAAAAAATGTTTAGCATTGAAAGTGTACAACCCTTAACAATATCTGAATTTTTTCCCAAAAGTAAAAAGAAGTAAAGAAAATAATATTTTTTTTTTCAAAATGCTTACAAACAGCGTAGAGCAATAACGAAGTACAAACAATGAGGCACTATTGATTCAATATCTAAGTCTCTAACTGGGTCCTTTACTGCTACTTTGTTAAAGCCCCAGTGCCTGTAAAACAATGCAGATGACAGACTTAAAAGACTGAAAAGAAGGGAGGGGTAATCATGAGAAATTCTAGATTAACTCTACTTCTGACCATAGCATCCTTATGATTTTTTAAAATATTTTATTTATTTATTTTTAGAGAGAGGGGAAGGGAAGGAGAAAGAGAGAGAGAGAAACATCAATGTGTGGTTGCCTCTCATGTACCCCCTACTGGGGACCTGGCCTACAACCCACGCATGTGCCCTGACTGGGAATCGAATGGTGATCCTTTGGTTCACAGCCCGCGCTCAATCCATTGAGCCACATCAGCCAGGGCCTTATGAATGTTTTGAGAGACAATAGGATATGTATGAATCTAAGCTTTGTATTTAACATAGTGATGGAATATAATGTTGATAGATATATTTAATATGTAGATCACTATATGATATAGTATACTTATGCAATATGTAGAATTTAATAGTTACATTAAAATTATTTAATTTAAAAACTTTTTCTATATTATGGTTATTATTTTCAAGAGCAATTATTAAGTTTTGAGGAAAATATATATAATGCAATTTGAGGGATAAGCTATTTGTGGAAAAGCATAGCTGCAATTATCAACCATTAAAGATAATTATCAGAAAAAAATGTTATTGACATTGCATACATATGTAAAATACACATTCAGATATACATATATAAATAGCACATAGATCACTATACATGAGGCCTTCCTACCATTAACACTTTCAAAGATAGTTCACATTGTCTTTATTTTCCTGTTATTTTGGATTGGAAGGGTAAAATGAGGGGATATGATGAAGTTACTTTGTTGCAATGCAGATTCTGGGGGTTTTGACATAGGCTTTGGATTTAGTCAGATTGAACTCCGATATGGTCTCTGCTGCTTATTAGTGTCCTTCATTTTGTTATTTGCAAAAGGGAGGTAATAGCCATGCCATTGGGTTGTTGCAAGGAGAAAATAAAATATGTACATTATGTATAGCAATCTAAACCTTATTTACTCTTGTGGCTGATCACATGCAGAAAATTTCCCAGTAGCACCCCATTTGGGGGAGAGGGGAAGAGAGTTTTTCATACTTGAGGAGAGACATGTATTCTAGGCGGGGCTCACTGTGCATAATGTCCACAGCAAACTGCACCTAAAATTCGACATGAGTTCACCTTTAACATATTGTTTTGAAGAAACTAACTCAAAATCATGCAGACATGTTGCAGGGAGTAGTGTCCTCCCAGCAACTCTGACCGAAACATAATGAAGTTGCATATATTTAAGAAGCCACTACACTGAAGTATGAACTGTCACAAATGATTTAAGTTGCCAAAGAATATCTGTGATTTTTCCATTTATGAAGCAGCAACATTATTACTTTTCACAATAAAATATTCATATGACAAAGAAATCATTGTCATAATTAGCAGAAAACATAAAATATTCATTTTGTTTTCATTGTATTTTTTGAAAGAAAAAAGCATTATACGGGAAGAATATTCAATTAGTATTTAAATAAAATATATTCTTTTCACTAAAAACAATTTATATAAATATACTTTTTGCTTTTAGAATTTTAAAAAATATTTCAAACAAATTATATAACTTCTCTTTGATAATTTCATCTTTCTGTGTCTCCTTCCTACTTGAATGCACATTCACAGTGCAGGGCGTTACTGGCTGCTGCTATCAAAACAAGAGAAAGAGAACATTCCTACTTCTCAATGCTTGTGAACATGAGCTCACCCTTCTGTAACTTCTACTTTCCAGTATATGGTTACAGGGGTCAGGCTGCTCACTGACGTGTGAAATCACTGCTCCCATAGGTTACATAAAGAGAGACAAAATGTCAGCTTATTTGGGCAGATATTGACAATGTTTCCCTTAAATACTATTGTCGGTATACCTATTAGAGTGACGACGAAAAGAAAGCAAGTTTATTTTTTCTCAAATAAAAAATATATCTTGAAACTTCCCTCCTAATTCAACAAAGAGGAAAAACCCACAATCACTTCTACATCGTTTTCTATAAGTTCAAAATTATAATAAAATGATAAAACTCTTAATAGTTAATTAAAAGGCCATAAATGCTTGTACATGTAGATAGGTAGTAAGATACCATGAGCAATATAAAATATTAGTATGAGGAGAATAAACAATTAGAAGTTGTTTCACAGTTTTGATTTCTACTTCAGAGGCCAAATTTTAAGTGGTAATGCCAATGGTAATTTTCCAATGGTAATACCACTGTATTGTGGATTATTTACACCACAGGTGGCAAACACAAGGCCTGCAGGCTGAATCCGGTCCTCCACCTTCTTTCCTCCAGCCCAACCTTCTTTCCACCTTCTTTCTACCCAGCAGCAGTGCTGAGTTCTCATTTAACTTTTAAGCAGTATTTCCATTTATACAGTCTTAATATTACATTCAGTCCTTCAAAGGCAACCTTGAGGCTGCTGTGGCCCCCAGTAAAAAATGAGTTTGACTCCCCTGGCTCATAGGATGTTAAGACACAGATTTTGGGATTCTTTAGCTCTGCAGCATAATCCTGCTTAATATAGCCAGTGCATGAGAGTGCTTTTTACACATAAATTTTACACATGTGTTGATCCTAATGATTTCCATTTATTTGTTATATGAATTTAAGTAAGTAATCTCTCTAAATGTAAGATTCTTCATCTGTAAAAAGGCAATGATAATGACAATGGTGGTGATGGGATGATGACAAATATATACATATATCTCATGATTTTGTGATGAAAGGTTAGTAATATACTTTATGTACAGAGTTTAAAATACTGGCTAGTGCTTAACAAGTGTTATCATCATTATAAAACATTAAGCACTTTTAATTAGAATCTTAGCAGCAATTTTGCAGTATGTATTTTAATTAATAGGCAATATTTAAATTGCTATTTTTTCTGATATGCCAAACTTGAAATATGCAAAATGAAATATGAAGAAAAAGGAAAGGCATTAACACACATAAAATTGCATATTATTCTTTAGTCAAAGACAAATTTTCCTTTCTTTAACAAAGACTGTTATATTCTGTAAAGACTTGAACACTTCAAAGTATCTTTCTTTTGCCTTGCTATCAGTGAAATTCTTTACAAGGGCTTAACTGACAGTCTGAAGCATTATATTTCTAGGGAATATTTGCATGTAAAAAAACTCATAAGCACCCTGAAAAATGTTAGTAAACCTAATCCAACAATGTATAAGAGTAATTACACATTATGATCAAATTTTTCCAATATATGAAAAGATGGCTTAACTTTCAAAAGTCAATTAATATAATCCATAAAATAAACAGGGTAAATAAGGAAAATTATATACTTATATCAATTGATGGAGAAAAAAATTCAACAAAAAACTAAGATGAATTCATGGTAAAAATGCTCATTTAATTGGTCATGGAGGAAAACTTACTCTAGTTGATAAAAAATGTCTATAAAAAACTCATAGTTCACATCATCATTAATGGTTAAAAACTTGAAGCTTTGCTGTGAAGATCATGTTAAAGCCAGCAATGACTCCTTTCTGCACTCCTTTAATCATTATGCTGAACATACTTGCTAATGCAATAAGACAAGTAAATAAAATGCATACAGATTGGAAAGGAAGAAAAAAAAAGCTTTGAGATGATGTGATCATCTATATAAGAAATGTAAAAAAAAGTAAAAAAACACTCCTAATAAACAATGATAGTAATGTTGCAGGATACAAGGCTAATATGCAAAAGTCAATCACATTCCTTTACACCGGCAATGAATAAATGGAATTTGTAATTAACAAAATGGTTAGCATAATTTCCATAAGCAGCCCCAACAATGTAACAACTGGATAAAAATCTAACAAAATACATATAAGATCTTTATGAGAAAAACTATAAAACTGATAAAATTCAAAAATAAATAAATGTAGACATATTGAGTTCTGGTCAGATCACTGGGAAGAAGTAGGGAGGGGACATAGGAGGAAGTTTCTAAGGCAATGGCAAGCAGTCTAGGACAGGGTTACCTGAGAAGCTGAATGCCTCCAGAGTGCATGGAAGTAAAAAGAGGGCTGGCTCTTGGGCTTGCTCACTGGCTTCCTCTTCCTCAGAGACACTGGATGATAGTGACACAGCTGCCTGTGTTTCCCAATGGCTGGTGTTTTGGATAGGAAGGAACACCAGGTGCAGGTTAGGATCAGGCTGACCTGTCAGAGGTGGCAATGTTACTCTTTTTTTGGGTGTTCTAGGGGGACAGACTCTGAGGCAAATCCCTGACATTCTTCTAAAATTGTGTAGCCTTTGTATCTTATGTTGTTTACTTTGTAAATGAGCCTTATAGAAATAAGATAGCTAGAAAGTAATAGGGAGAATGATAGCAGAACTCAGGTGTTGAAGAGTTTAGCCTTAATTGATAGGCTTAAGTGACTAATGCATATAAAAGCTGTGATTCCAAAATTGTGAAGCTTTTGAATTAAGACTCCTTTCTTTTATCTCCAAATCTTTGCCTGTGGAATTTTGCCTCAATATTTGTTCAGTAGCAATATTCCATGTTCATATATATTGATTCAATATTGTCAAGATGCCAGTACTTCTTAATGTAATTTATAGACTCAGTAAAATCCCAATGAATTTCCAGCAAGTTATTTTGTGGATATCAACAAACTACTTTTAAAGTTTATATGGTGAGGCAAAATACCTAGAATAGACAACAAAATACTGAAGGAGAACACGTTTGGAGGACTGATACTACCAAACATGTATCAAGTAATAAGTTTAAGCTATAGTGATCAAGGGAGTATGACACTAATGAAGGAACAGACAAACAGATATATAGTAGAGAATAGAAAGTCCAGATACAGGCTTCCATAAATATAGTCAATGATCTAAGGCAATACAATTCACAAATGGTGCTGAAACATTTGGGCATCCACAGGAAAAAGTAAATAAACCTAGTGGAATAATTTCTGCCTTTCACAAAAATTAACAAGATAGATTATAAATCCTATTATAGAATGTCTAATCAAGATGGAAGCATAGGTAAACGTGTTTTTGCCTTCTCGCACAACCATGGAAAGAATTACAACTAGACTGCAAAATAAATAATACCCAGAACCATCAGAAAATGAGCTACATGGAAATCTAACAACCAAGAATTTAAAGAAGCCACATTCATCCAGACTGGTCACACTACTAAGACAGTGAGTCAAAGTAACTCTACCTAATACAAAAACAAACACAGAGAGGCTTCCAAATTGAGAAGACAAAGAACTGTTGCCCAAATTAAAGAAAAGAACAAAATCACAGAAAAAGAAATAACCAAAACAGAAATGACCAACCAAACAGATTGGTCACCAAGCAGAATTCAAAACACCGGTGATCAGGTTGCTCAAAGAACTCATTGAGCCCGGGCTGGTGTGACTCAGTGAATTGAGCTCCAGCCTGCAAACTAAAGGGTCACCAGTTCGATCCCCAGGAGGGTCACATGCCTGGCTTACTGGCCAAGTCCCCAGTAGGGACCGTGTAAGAGGCAACCACACATTGATGTTTCTCTCCCACTCTTTCTCCCTCCCTTCCTCTCTGTCTAAAAATAGATAAATAAATAAAATTTCAGAACATACTTTATAAAAAATAAAGAAGTGACTGAGTATGGCAACAACATAAAAAAGATCCAGGAATAAATGAAAATTACACTAAGTGAAATAAAGTAAAATCTACAGGAAACCAACAGTGAAGGGGGGTAAAGCTGGAACTCAAATCAACAATTTAGAACGTAAGGAAAAAAATAAGCATTCAACAGAACAGCAAGAAGAAAAAAGAATTAAAAAATGATGATAGTGTAAGAATCTTCGGGGACACCTCCAAACAAACCAACATCTGAATCATAGGGATGCCAGAAAGAGGAGAAGCAAGAAACTGAAAACTTATTGGAAAAAATAACAAAAGAAAACTTCCCTAATTTGGTGAAGGAAATAGACACACAAGTGAAGGAAGCACAGAGTCCCAAACAAGATGGACCCAAAGACACCAAGACACATCATAATTAAAATGGCAGAGGTTAAAGGTAAGGAGAGAATCTTTTTTTTAAAGATTGTATTTATTTATCTTTAGAGGGGAAGGGAAGGAGAGAGGGAGAGAAATATCAAGGTATGGTTGCTTCTCATGCATCCCCTGCTGGGACCTGGCCTGCAACCCAGGCATGTGCCCTGACTGGGAATCGAATTGTGATCCTTTGGTTTGCAGGCTTGTGCTCAATCCACTGTGCTACACCAGCCAGGGTGGTAAAGAGAGAATCTTAAAAGAAGCAAGAGAAAAGCAGAGAGTTACCTACAAAGGAGTTCTCATAAAATTATCAGTTCATTTCTCAAAAGAAACTTTGCAGGCAAGAAGGGACTGGCAAGAAATATTCAAAGTGATGAAAAGCAAAGACCTACAACCTAGATTACTATATCTAGCAAAGCTATCATTTAGAATGGAAGGGTAGAAAGTTCTCCCCCCGCCAAAAAAAAAAAAGCAAACAACCAGAACAGGAACAGAATCATAGTTAGTTATGGAGCTCATTTGGAGGATTATCAGATGGGAGGAGGAAAAGGGAGAATAGGGGGAAAGATACAGGGATTAAGAAGCATAATTGGTAGGTACAAAATAGACAGGGGAATGTTAAGAATAGTGTAGGGAATGGAAAAGCCAAAGAACTTATATGCATGATCCATGAACATGAACAAGGGGTGGGGGACTGTTGGATGGAATGGGGGTACTGGCTAGAGGTGAGCAAAAGGGGAAAATTGAGGCAACTGCAATAGTATAATCAAAATATATTTAAAAATCTATTATAAATTGCAAAATCATAAAAGTCCTAGGAGATAATATATGAAAACCCCTAGATTTCCTTGGGTATGATGATGACTTTGATACAGCACCAAAATTATGGTCCACTCAAAAATAGATAAGGTGAACTTTTTTAAAATTTAAAAAAATTCTTTGTGAAAGACAATGTCAAGAGAATGACAAGACACAGACCGGTGGGGGGTGGGGGGAGTATTTGCAGAAAACATGTTTTTAAAGACTTGTAAAATACACAAAGTGTTCTGAAAGCTAAGCATTAAGAAAACAATCAACCCAATTTTAAAATGGGGCAAAAATTTTAATAGAACCCTCAACAAAAAAGAAGTACAGATGGCAAATAAGCAATGGAAAAGATGCTCCATATCACGTGTGCACAGAGACATAAAAATTAACAATGGTATACCAGTACTATGCAGTGATTAGAATGGCCAAAATCTGGAATGCTAACAACTTCAAATCCTTGTGATGATGTGGAGCAACAGAAACTTTCATACCTGTTGGTAAGAATACAGGCACTTGGGAAGATAGTTTGACAGTCTCTTATAAACCCAAACACACTATTTCCATAAATTCCAGTCATCACACTCCTATCAAGTCATGAACAGGCATTAAGGGTCTTAATTGTATATTACTAAGTTAATAAAAAGCCGATATATTCTGTATGATTCCAACTACATGGCATTCTTAAAAAGGCAAAGGGTACAGAAACAACAAAAAGCTCAGTGGTTGTTAGGAGTTGCGTGGGGATTGGGAGAAGACAGAGCGCTGAGGATTTTTAGCACGGATTTATACCATAATGATGGATTCATGTCATTACACATTTGTCCAAACCCATAGATTATACAATAGCAGGAACAAAACCATATGTAAACTATGGACTTTAAGTGATTATGATAAGCCAATGCAGGTTTGTTCATTGTGACAAATGTCGCACTCTGGTGGAGGGTGCTTTTAATAGGGTGATTATGCATATGTCAGAACAGGGTGTATGTGGGAAATTTCTATTTTTTCCTCTCTATTTTACTCTTAACCTAAACATGTGCCAAAAATGCTTAGGTTAATAAACATATGGTTAATAGACATGTAATAAATACAAATATTTAATATGGTTTAATCAACTCATGTTTCAAATAAATGTCAGATACTTTGTTCTGTAGACATTGCTCGGTAGCAATCTGGATATATAACATAAAAAGGCGCACACTGTGTTTTTCCATGTTTACTTGGATTGGGACAGAAACTGCTAGTTATGTTGCTATTGTCCCTCCCACAAGCTTAGCATAAATGAGGCATCATATTAAATCATGACAGTGGCCACAGAAGGGAAAGTAAAGAGAAGAATGCTGTGTTGAGATGTGGTAAATTCCATTAATATTTTGTTTACTTGATGTCAAGTTTTTTGCATTAAAGTTGCCAAAATTTTGGTCTAATTAGCATATACTTAACAGCTTTTAAAATTAAACCAGGGCTTATTTTGGAAGAGCTCTGGACTTTGGATTTCTTCATAATTCAAAGAATTTAAAGTCAACTCCATGTCATGTGTATTGACCCTTTCTCTCCCTCTCCCAGACGCACACACTGCATTTATTGCAGTAGTTATGACTTGGCTATTTCTGCCCCTTGTGTAACAACACAAGGATTTTTTTGTTTGCTAACCTGTCTAATTTGTTAATTTGTGATAAATGCAGTCCAAGACATGGTAACCAAAAAAGATTAATTTGGGGTTTGAGGTAATTTTAATATAATTCCTCATGTAGTGATTCTTGTAAGAAAATTGAATTGACACCCAGATCTAAGATACCATATTTAAATGCCTCTCTGGTGAACAGCAAGGATTCTCAAATTAATCTTATAAATATTTCCAGTAAATGAATTTCCAGTCAAAAAGAAGGGAACTACAAACACAGCACAAAACCCATCTGATGTACACACTGTACCCATGTGCTGTGAAAATGAATTACTTTGTATTAAAATATCCCCAAAATGTATCATTCATAAGTTTTTCAGTGTAATATCCTTTTCATTAGAGATTAGAAGGTTAAAAGTTGATATATTACAATATGAGAAATGTTTGATGTTTCATGTTTTTAATTTCAACTAATACATAGATATGACATGTTCAAAATCTTCAAAAGACTCAACATGAAAAATTATATTATCTGTGAACTTAACTACATATCTTTTTTTCATTTTACTTTTTTTGTTTCCATTAAGTCAGAATACTTTACTATTTAGTGGAAGGAGTTGATATGCTATTCTCTTTACATGTAATTATAAAAAATAACATGCTTTAATGACTTTAAATGTGGAGAAATTAACCTCATTTTATGTTAAAAAGAGCAGATTTGTTTGGGTATATCTTTTGCGGTTAGCACATTTCACAGGCTTCCTTGGTCATAATTGAGTGCTCTTTACTGACTTTTAAGAAAAAGTATTACTTAGAATTTAAACTAACAGTACAACCAGTGGCAATTTTTAGAAAATGCAGCAGTAAAAGGTAAGGGTGGTCTTCCCATTTTACCTGGACCATCATCATGTTGGCCAATATCTTTAAGCATTTTACCTCCTGCTTTTACCAGTGATGTCAAAGTGTCAATTCCTTTTTAAAAACACTATTTAGGTGCTAGAGAGGTTTTCTGGGCTATCTAAATGTGAAGATACTTCCTAATCTACTAGATCACTGATTTGTTTCTCCAAAAGAATCTTTCAACTTGCCATCTAACTGTAAATGTTTTGTGAATTTAGTAACTATGTTATTTTCTACTATCCCAGTTTATGCCTCTGGGATAGTAGGGAGAACTCTCAGCTTCAAGCAAATGTCTATATGTGGCATCTTTGTTGCCCATACTCCATTAATATTTTTATATTCTCTATGTGATCCCTGCATCTGTTCGCATCACAGAACACATACAGTTTACCTTAGTGCCATTCATCGAATGTTTGCAGTTCTCCTGCTTTGATGCCTCAGAATAAGAATTCACTTCCCGCCCCACCTGAGGGTGAGTGGGACATTGTGAATAATTCTAGCCAAAGATTTGTGAGCATAAGTAAAACATGCAGCTTCTGGGCAAAACACTGAATTGTCAGTGTGAGACCTTCCAGGGCTCTGTTTTCCCTCTGGCATGGTCACTCATTGTATTCAGTGTTTGGTATTCTGTTAACTTTGGTCTCTGAATAACATAATTGCCACTATTGTTGACTTATGATGAGCCTGGAAAAGGAGCAAAATACAAATATTTGTTGCTTGAGCCACCAAGATTTTGGGATTAGTTGTTACTACAGTATACCGTAGCCAATCTACTCTAAGTGACACAGAAATCAAAACCAGAAAAGAGATGCTGCTTTAACAAAATCTAACATGTGGCAGTGTCAGAGGGAGGATGATTTAAAATGGAGGACGCTGGGAAACGGAAATCTATGTTATGTAGGAAGAAAACATTAGCACTTGATTAAACAATCACTTGCGATAGTTTGAAAGTCAGAATACAGAGTTAATGATGTGAAGTGTTCAGAAAAGAGATACAACATCAGAAGGATAATGGCCATTGTTAGATGCTACTAGTTGCATTTGAAAATATATTATGGTTAACAAATGACTTCAGTAAATAATTAGACCATTTGAAAGCAGGGATGAAAGAGTATGCAAAGATAGTTTAAATAAGTAAAATGTTAAGTTGACAGTGACTATCACTTCTGAAAATGAAGGAGATGGAAATTAAAAAAGAAATGTTGTAAACCAAAACTTCAAAGTCTACCATGCAGGAGGGTAAAACCAAGTGGAGAAGGATTCTATTGTTTGTTAAAACCACTGAAATAATTCATTCTGTTCCCAGACAATCTCTTTTGTTGACAAAAATTTTAAGGAAAAGGTTTAATGGTGTTATATGCCCACTAATTCTGATAAACTTGAATTATCAGATTTGTGATGAAGCCGAGAGAGAATAATGTCCCAAACAGAGTTGTGACTGTAGTTATTGGCACATGGGACTGATTGTCCTCTAATGTTAAGAAGGTAAGTTATTGCGAGTTGGACTGCCAAAGGAACGATCATCTAGGCCAAAAGAAATGGTGGTCGCCCATGGCTTCGTACAAGCTCTCTGTGGAAAGGAAGCAGCCTGAGAATGGCACTCAGCTCTCAAGAGTCTATGCAGGGTGCATCAAAAGTAGGTTTATAGTAGTTCACGTGGAAAATAATAAACTAATTAGTAAACAATAATACAAGAGTAAACTCTGTGTTTTGTGTAATCACAGTTGTAAACCTACTTTTGCCCCACTCTGCATTTTTTTCAATTTGAACTTCAGATGTGTTTAAGAACATTAACAAAGGATAAAAAGACTGAAAGAATGCAACGTGTTGCAGAGAACACCAGACCAGCAATTTCCAACTGGTGTGCCTCAAGAATTTTTAAAACATTCACTGACCTTTTTTCCTGTAGATTATCAAATTAAAAAAAATGACAACAGCCAACACAACGATAGCTGTCTGGCTTGAATGACTCAACATAATGCCTTTTTTTTTTTCCCCAGATCGGCAGAGAATATATTTTTAGGCGTGGTCACAAAATTCTAGTAATTGCTTTATGTGTGCTATGAGATGAAAGAGGTAGAAATTGCTGATCCTTATGCAGAGGATTTCACATATCACCTCCAGAAAAGGAGCCACAGGCATCACTTAAAGATCCTCAGCTTTTAGATTGCTGTTATAATTAGTTAGTTCCTATAAGCTGTTTACTTTGAGAAGTGAGGAGTACATATTACATGCAGAAAGGAGAGTGAATCATACACTTGGAGATCAGAAGGGTAGATTGTGATTGCAGCAAGGGCCAGTCAGCAAATGTTTAGGGCTCGTCCCCTTTTGGCACTAG
The DNA here is from genome assembly GCA_004027475.1 of Anoura caudifer. Classification (NCBI taxonomy): domain Eukaryota; kingdom Metazoa; phylum Chordata; class Mammalia; order Chiroptera; family Phyllostomidae; genus Anoura; species Anoura caudifer. The sequence continues at coordinate 314,616 of PVKU01000070.1, read as the reverse complement.
TGAGAATGCACATTTTGGGGGCCAATTCTGGCTGGATATAAGCAAGTGACTACATACAGCTTTTGGAGTCGTGAGTGGAAAGGCTGAGATATAACCTCCTTTGACTCTGGAATAGGCACCAGTAAAATTTGACATGGTGGCCGTAAGTCCTTGGTAACTAGAAAAACAAACTGACCAAATCTAAATGGTGATAAATGACAGCAAAACATACAGCCTCCTGGTTTTCAAATGTTTGGAGGATGTTTTTACTGCAGAGCGGTTTAGCCAATACTGATGGATCTTTTCCAAATCAATAGTATAATCTGCTTCTTTCATAAATAAGTATATTTTTAAAGAAATCACTAAGGATAGATTCATAAATTTAAAAGGAACTATTTTAAGGACCTGATATTAGGAAAGAAATAGCATGTTTTTATCAAGGCAATGCAAAACTCTCTGTAATATAAAACATTGATGCCAAATATAAATTTAATTTATATGTGTATATATATCATTAATATGTTATATTTCAAGACCACATCAGTATAAGCTCTAAATAATGGCCCACAAAGAACAGTGTTATCATACAGAACTTAGAAGGGAAGTTGGGGCACTGTAAGGATATGCCTTACAATCGCTTCCAATCTGCTTGAATTTTTAGAACTAACCTAAGTCATGCCAAAACCTGAACTAGTGTACTTTTAAAAATACACATATAAAGCATCATTATTGTTTTCTCCAGTGCCGAGCTCACATAGAACATTATCTCTAGAAGACTGTTACTCAAATGATTTTTATTTCAAAGTAAGGAAGATATAAACTACACAGCATTTCTCCAATATCTCGGGTAGTACTGAAAACTCCATTTTTAACAGTGCTGATTGTTAAAAGAAAATCTTCACATCAAGATACATTCTTTAGCATTAAAATTTCCTCTCAGAGATATTTCTCAACAATTTTTGTCCTCAGGTTTTGCTTTTGATTTTTCTACTAATTTCCTTTAAGGAATATAATAAATGTAGGATTTTGAAGATATTTTATACCAATTCATCTAGATGTGTGACTCAAAAATCAATCTGGTGTGTAAAGAAAAATTGGTGGAAGTGTGAGTTACATGTCATACAAAAAAATACCCAAAATAACAAGTTGGTTGTGTACATATATGGAATAATGAGGACAGTAGGCTATTGGCTACATTTCTCTGTATATTTCCATGCTATTATAAAGCCATCATTAAATTATCCACAATACCTTTTTTGTCTTTAACTCTTGCTTTCTAATTAAGGATATAAAATGGGGTTCCAGTCTTTTTGTATTAAAATACCTCATATGTCTCAATAATACATTTTTGATTCTTCTGGGATGGCATTCCATTCTACCTCTGCTTAGATAAAATTCAAAAATGCTAATAATTTACTCAAACTAAAACATGAGTCCTAGCTAGGGTGGAAAAAGAAAAGAGCATACCATTGAGATCAGAGCATGAGTGACTCCTTTCCCTGCTGATCTGCTGTTTTCACTGACACCGTTACAGCAGCAACAACACGGAAATTTTAAAAAAATAGAGGAAAAGAAACGCCAGAGTCCTGGCCCGTGCCTACATCCACAGTTCAAGTTCATCACATGTGCTATGCCATTCTTGACCTCTCCAAATTTCTGGAGGTAAATCCTTATTTTTGTCCTCAGCAGTTCTCCTCCTTTTTGTTATTCCAAATTTCAACCTACATGGGCCTCTTATTTTCAAAAGCTGACCTCTTTATAAGATGTTGGCACATTACACAAAGAGTGAGTTGAGGAGATGTTTTTGCAATATCATTCTATACCCTTTCTTTTTACCAATGTCCATACTGAAAAAAAAAAAAACATATTAAAAATCACATGTATCAGGCACCTAAATGGGTTCCTCAGCCTTTCGTTGTCTGTATCTCACTATTCTTAACATAAGAAATAAACATGAATCTAAGAAATTCACATTTTCATAATTTGTTTTTCTTTTAATCTTCCCTATTTCTCCACCATTCAGGTTTAAAAATAAAAGCTCATATTGAAGCATATAAATTTATGGAAATAACTTCACTTCCAGAATTACATTTGAATCGATAAATAATAGGTTAAGTTTTAACTGAAACAGCTAAAAATTCATAATTAATGTACATTTTTGCAATCTTTTAATTTTATAAATGAACTGGAAATGGAAATACTAAGGCCTGAATCTAAATGAACTTACAGAGGTAAGTAAATCATAGACTAGCTTTTACCTCAAGGTTATTACTTCAATTGTGATCTTTAGAGTTTATAATACATGTAATTCAGGGCAATAAAATTTTATAAATTAGAAAGAGGGTGATTAATGTTTTCCAACAGTCCTTAAAGGCTTGGAAAAAGAGTAGAGTTTTAATAAACTGTTGAGACCATTTTCCTCATACGCCACTGTGAAAAAAAAAACCTGTCCTCAGGTGTTTGGCAGTTTGCTCACTGCTATTTCCTCCAAAAATGCAGAAAATAAAATTTTCAATGTTGAGAAGGAAGATAGCAATGCAGTAAGAGGGAGCAGATTCCATTTCCCCCTGCACACGGGAGAGGAACCTGGTTGATCTGCAGAGAAATGGAGCCGTCAACCAGCGGAAACACAGCATATTTGAAATCGAAGGTTGTAGCAGACATTCAAAAAACAGATGGTAATGAGAGGTCTTATTGTTCTACTTCAGAACAATAAGAGCCTAGGGATTAGCTCAGAGACTAGGGCTGCTGAGGCCCTGGCTTGGTGCTTGCCAGGCCTGCTACGGGGCTCTAGGGAGGGAGCCAGGTCCATTCACAACAGCAGATATCTGCGTGACCAGAGATCTGTGCAGCCCATGCCGGGAACCCAGGGAGTGTTAGTGATCCTTGTGAGAATCGGAGCCTGCACATATGAACCCAGGGAGTGCGCACAGTCCATGGGAAAACCGGGGGTCATTCCTGCGAAATTGGAGTGAGTGCACGGTGTAGGAGACCCAAGCTCACACCCATGAACTCAGGAAAGTGTGGGATGCCCAGGATGCTCAGAACATACGCCAGAGGCCCTGTGTGGAGAGGCCCCAGGCTAGCCCTGGGAGGAGTAGCCCAAAGATAACTGAGTGCTGAAGAGGGAGAAAAGCAATACTGTCACCTCTCAGCCTTTAGCCAGCAAGACCAGAAAACCCAGCTAGGCAAGTGTGGAAACAGAAAGAGGGTTTTTGTTTGTTTGTTGGTTTGTTTGTTCATTTTTCTTTTTTTTATTGTTTTATTAGTTTTATATTTTTTACCCCTCAACTCCTTTTGCTTCCCTTTACTTCTTTTTTGTTTTATTCCTTCTTCCTTTTTTCCAATTTTATCTCATCTTCCATCCTTTTTTCTTCCTTTTTCATTTTTTCTTCCTCTTTTCTCTTTTTAAATACCCAGGAGTGAAACAAAAACAACAACAACAAGAAAAACATGGAACAGTGAAAAAAAGAGTGTTGGTCCCAAAGAGGGGGCATTCCAACAGCTGAGACAGTGGAAGCCATGAACACCAGGATACCCAAAGGAGACTGCACCACTGAATCTCAGAGGTATTCTACCACAGAAGTTCACACCATAAACCCAGGGAGCCAAAACAGATCAATTTAAGAAGCTGAGGCTAACAAGAACAGTCTCACAAACAATGGGAAGACAAAGAAATGATCCCCAAATGAGAGGAAGCCCCAGAAAGAATGCTAAATGAAACAGAGGCAACTCAACTATCAGATTTTGAGTTCGAAGCAATGGTTGTCAGGAAGCTCTATGAGCTCTCAATGAGCTACCAGAAACTATAGGGAAACTACGATGAACTCAATGCAAACTATATCAACATGAAAAAGGAAATAGAAATCATCAACAAGGGCCAAGAGGAAATGAAGAATACAATTTCTGAACTGAAGAACACAGTGGAAGGAATGAAAAGCAGAATTGATGAGGCAGAAGATTGGATCGGAGAGTTGGAGGACTACGTAGGAAAAAACATCCAGAAAGAGCAAGAAAAGAAAAAGAGGCTCAAAAATAATGAAGAGAGATTAAGAGAAAGATAAGACAATATGAAACATAATAATATCCGTATAATAGGAATTCCAGAAGGAGAAGCAGAAGAGCAAGGGATAGAAAACCTATTTGAAAAAGTAATGATGGAAAACTCCCCTAATTTGATGAGAGAAAAAGTCACACAAATCCAGGAAACACAGAGTCCCAATCAAGAGGAACCCAAAGAGATGCACTTCAAGATACATCATAATTAAAATGGCAAAATTCCAAGACAAAGAGAGAATCTTAAAGGCAGCAAGGGAGAAGAAGGAAATAACATACAAGGGAGCCCCGATTAGGTTTGAAGCTGACTTCTCAATGGAAATGCTCCAAGCCAGAATAGAATGGCAAGAAATATTCCAAGTAATGAGAACCAAAGGCCTGCAACAAAGACTACTTTACCCAGCAAGGCTTTCAATCAAGATAGAAGACCAAATATGGAGCTTCCCAGAAAAAAGAAGTCTAAAGAAATACACCTCTACCGAACCAGTTCTGCAAGAGATGCTGAAGGGACTGTTTTAAGGAAAGGAAGGGAGAGAGACAGAGAGAGAGAAACACAGGCATGAAAATGGCAATGAATAAGTACCTATCAATAATGACCTTAAACATAAATGGATTAAATGCTCCAATCAAAAGACATAGAATAGCTGAATGGATAAGAAAGCATGACCCACACATATGCTGCCTAGAAGAGACCCACCTCAGGACAAAAGACCTACACAGACTGAAAGTGAAGGGCTGGAAACAATTTTTCCAAGCAAATGGACAGGAAAAAAAGCTGGGGTAGCAATACTCATATCAGACAAAATAGCCTTGAAAAGAAGAACCATAAAGAGAGATCCAGAAGGTTACTTCATAATACTCAAGGGAAGAATCCACCAAGAAGACATTAATGTCATAAATATACATGCACCCAACATAGGAGCACCTAAATGCATAAAGAAAATCTTAGAGGACTTCAAGAAAGATATTGACAGCAATACAATATAGTAGGGGCCTTTAACGCCCCACTGTCAAAAATGGACAGATCTTCCAAACAAAATATCAACAAAGATACTATGGCATTGAACAACACTCTGGATGAAATGGACTTAACAGATATATATATATATATATATATATATATATATATATATATATATATATATATATATAGAGAGAGAGAGAGAGAGAGAGAGAGAGAGAGAGAGCCCTTCATCCCAAAGAAACTAAATACACATTTTTTTCAAATGCACATAGAACATTTTCAAAGATAGATCACATGATAGGACACAAAACAAACCTCAACAAATTAAAAAAAAATTGAAATCATACCAAGCATTTTCTCTGACCACAAGGGACTGAAACTAGAAATCAACCCCAAGTGGAAAAGACCAAAACCCTCAAAATCATGGAGATTGAATAGCATGTTATTAAACAATGAATGGGTCAAGAATGAAATTAGGGAAGAAATCAAAAAGTTTCTGGAAACAAACAAAAATGAACTCACAATGACCCAAAACTTATGGGACACAGCAAAGGCAGTCCTCAGAGGGAAGTTCATAGCAATGCAGGCCTACGTAAAAAAGACAGAAACATTTCAAACAAACAACTTAATAACATGCCTACAAGAACTCGAGGAACAACAACAAAGACAGTCCAGAGCAAGTAGAAGGAAGGAAATCAGCAACATCACAGCAGAATTAAATGACATAGAGACTAAAAATACAATTCTAAGGATCAATTAATCCAGGAGCTGGTTCTTTGAAAAGATAAACAAAATTGACAAGCCTTTAAGCAGGCTCATCAAGAAAAAAAGAGAGAGGACCCAAATAAACACAATCAGAAATGAAAGAGGAGAGATTACAACTGATATCACAGAAATACAAAGGAGTGTAAGAAATTACTATGAAGAACTGTATGCCAAGACATTTGAAAACCTAGGTGAAATGGACAACTTTCTAGAAAAATATAATCTTCCAAAACTCAATGAAGAAGCAGAAAGCCTGAATAGACCAATAACAGCAGATAAAATTGAAGCAGTAATCAAAAAATTCCCGACACACAAAAGCCCTGGACCAGATGGTTTCACAGGAAAATTTTACAAAGCATTTCAGGAAGAGCTAACCCCTATCCTTCACAGACTATTCAAAAAATCCAAAATGATGGAAGATACCCAAAATCTTTCTATGAAGCCAGCATCATCCTAATCCCAAAACCAGGTAAAGACACAATGAAAAAAGAAAACTTCAGGCCAATATTGCTGATGAACATAGACACTAAAATCCTCAACAAAATATTGGCAAACCACATCCAACAATACATTAAAAAGACCATACACCATGACCAAGTGGGATTCATCCCAGAGATGCAAGGATGGTTCAACATTCACAAATCAGTAAATGTAATACATCACATAAACAAAAGCAAAGAAAAAATCACATGATCATATCAATAAACGTGGAAAAAATATTTGATTAGGTACAGCACCCATTTACGATAAAAACACTCAGAAAAGTGGGAATAGAGGGAGCATTCCTCAACATAATTAATGCTATATATGACAGACCTACAGGCAACATCATACTCAATGGACAAAAACTAAAATCTTTTCCTCTTAGATCAGGAACAAGACAAGGTTGTCCACTTTCACCACTTCTATTCAATATAGTATTGGAAGGCTTAGCCACAGCGATTAAACAAGAAAAGGAAATAAAAGGCATCCAAATTGGAAAAGAGGAAACTAAACTATCATTGTTTGCAGGTGACATGATAGTGTATATAGAAAATCCTATAGACTCGACCAAAAAGCTGCTCAACCTAATAAATAAATTCAGCCAAACATTCAGATACAAAGTCAATATCCACAAATCAAAGGCATTTTTGTATACCAACAATGAAACAGCAGAAGCAGAAATCAAGAAAAAAAATCCCATTGGATATAGCAAGAAGAAAAATAAAATACCTACAAATAAACCTAACCAAGGAGGTAAAAGACCTGTATGCAGAAAACTACACAACACTGAAGAAAGAAATCAAGGAAGACACAAACAAATGGAAACATATACCATGTTAATGGATTGGAAGAATTAACATCATCAAAATGTTCATACTATCCAAAGCAATTTACAGTCAATGCAATACCTATTAAAGTTCCAATGGCATATTTCACAGATATAGAACAAACACTTCAAAAATTTATATGGAACCATAAATGACCCCGAATAGCTGCATCAATTTTGAGAAAGAAAAGCAAAGTTGGAGAGAGCGCAATACCTGTCACCAAACTGCATTACGAGTCTACTGTAATCAAAACAGCCTGGTACTGGCATAAAAATAGGCACATGGACCAGTGGAATACAACAGAGAGCCCAGAAATAAACCCAAATCTCTACCATCAATTAATATTTGACAAAGGGGGCAGCAACATAAAATGGAGTAAAAATAGCCTCTTCAACAAGTGGTATTGGGTGAACTGGACAGCTACATGCAAAAAAAAAATAAACAAATAAACTCAAACACCAACTTACACCATACACAAAAATAAATTCAAGGTAGATAAATGATGTAAATATAAGCCGTGACACCATTAAAGTACTAGAGGAGAACATAGGCAGGAAAATCTCAGATATTTCACGCAGCAACATTTTTACTGATATGTCCCCTAAAGCAAGGGACATAAAGGAAAGAATAAACAAATGGGATCTCATCAAAATAAAAAGCTTCTTCACAGCTAAAGAAAACAGTATTAAAATAAAAAGACAACCAATGGTGTGGGAAAACAAATTCTCCAATGGTTCCTCAGACAAGGGTTTAATCTGGAAAATATATAAAGAACTTACACGACTCCACTCTAAGAAGACAAGCAACCCATTTTAAAAATGGGCAAAGGGCTTGAACAGACACTTCACCAAGGAGGACATACAGAGGATCCAGAGACACATGAAAAGATGCTGGATATCGCTAGCTATCAGAGAGATGCAAATTAAAACCACAGTGAAATACCACTTCACACCAATCAGAATGGCCATCATAAACAAAGCAACAAACCACAAGTGTTGGAAAGGTTGTGGAGAAAAGGGGACCCTAGTGCACTGTTGGTGGGACTGCAGATGGGTACAACCACTATGGAAAGCAGTATGGAATTTTCTAAGAAAACTAAAAATGGATCTACCTTTTGACCCAGCAATCCCACTGCTAGGATTATATCCTAACAACCCTGAATCATAAATCCAAAAGAACCTATGCACCCCTATGTTCATAGCAGCACAATTTACAATAGTCAAGTGTTGGAAGCAACCTGGGTGCCCATCAGTAAATGAATGGATCAAGAAACTATGGTACAATTACACAATGGAATTCTATGCAGCAGAAAGAAAGATGGAGCTCCTACCCTTCGCAACAGCATGGATGGAACTGGAGAGCATTATGCTAAGGGAAATAAGCCAGGCTGTGAAAGACAAATACCATATGATCTCACCTTTAACAGGAACCTAATCAACAAAACAAACAAACAAGCATAGTATAACCAAAGACACTGTAATTGAGAACAGGGTGACAGTCACCAGAGGGGAGAGGAGAGGGAATTTCAGGGGAAAAAGGGAAGGGTTTGGAGCAACAAGTATGAAAGACATATGGACAAAAAATAGGGGTGTGGATATGGGAGGGAGGGAGGGAGGGTTGGGGCGGTGGGCTTGGATGGGAGTAAAAGACAGAAAACTGTACAAGAACATAAAAATAAAAATAAATAAATAAATAAAATAAACTGTTTATATTGATATATTGAATTGTCAGTTTAAAATTTCAAGAGTAAACACTAAAAAAAGGAGTAAAGTTGAAAAATAAAGTAAAAAATGGAATAAGTGGAAAAATTTTTGTAAAATAACCTTAATTAGCAATAAAGACTTAAATATAAGTTGTAACACCATAAGAGTCCTAGAAGAGAACATAGGCAGGAAAATCTCGAATAATCCATGCAGCAGTATTTTCACAAATATGTCTCCTACAGCAAGGCATATAAAGGAAAAAAATTAAAAATGGGGCTTCATCAAATTAGAAAGCTTTTGCATGTCTAAGGAAAACATCAGAAAATGAAGAGGGAATTGACCATATAGAAACTATATTTGCCAGTGATACCTCAAACAAGGGTTTGATCTCCAAAATATATAAAGAACTCACACAACTATATATGAGGAAGACAAACAATCCAATTTAAAAATGGGCAAAGGACCTGAACAGGCACTTCTCCTAGGAAGACATACAGAGGGCCCAGAGACATATGAAAGGATGCTCAACATCACTAGCCATCAGAGAGATGCAAATTAAAACCACAATGAGATACACACCAGTCATAATGGCCAGCATTAACCAATCAACAAACAACAAGTGCTGGTGAGTTTGTGGAGAAAAGGGAACCCTAGCACACTGTTGGTGGGAATGTAGACTGCTGCAGCCACTGTGTAAAACAGTATGGAATTTCCTAAAAAAAAAAAAAAAAACTTTTGACCCAGCAATTCCACTGCTAGTATTATACTCTAAGAACCCTGAAACATGAGTTCAAAAGAACATATGCACCCCAATGTTCATAGCAGCACAATTACAATAGCCAAGTGTGGGAAGCAACCTAAGTGCACATCAGTAAATGAGTGGATAAAACATCTGTGGTATATTTTCACAATGGAATATTACACAGCAGGAAGAAAGAAGGAACTCCCACCCTTCACGGCAGCATAGATGAATCTGGAGAACATTACGCTAAGTGAAGTAAGCCAGGCAGTGAAAGAAAAATACCATATAATCTTGCCTATAAGTGAAACCTAATCAACAAAACAGAAAAGCAAGCAAAATATAACTAGAACCATTGAAATAAAGAACAAACTCACAGTAACCAGAGGGAAGGGGGAGGGGGATTATGAGGGAGAGAAAGGGAAGGGCCATCAAGGAACATGCATAACGGATACATGGACAAAGGCAAAGGGGGGTAGGATCAAGGGTGGGAGGTGGGGAGGAGTGGTGGGGGGAAAGTAGAGACAACTGTACTTGAAAAACAATAAAAAATACCTTGATTAATCAAAACTAAAAAACGTCAAGGATTGATTAAAAATAGTTGAATTAAATGATTAATGATGGTAAATAATCCAGAATTAGCACCATTTCACAAACAATAAATTGACAAAAATTTAAAACTAAAATAACAACGTGCTACAGGAGATATGATACAATGAGACGACTTACTAATTATTTGAGTCAGTAACATCCATTTGGAGAAACAATTTAGCATTAATTTATGAAATTAATTATATAAATATCCTTTAAAGAAGCAAGTCACATTTAGATTTAAACCTACTCTAGCTCCTAAATATAAACACCACAAAACATGTATAAGAATAACCAATTCCACTGTTTGAATGGAAACAATCTGGAATTAAGCATCAAGAGTATAATGGAGAAATAAAAAGTTATATAGTTAATGAAAATAATTCTATAGATCTGAAATCATGAATTAGTTAATACTTCATTCAGCTACATGGATGAACACTAGAAACAGCATTGAGAGAAAAAGGCAAATGATTCCTTTCTTATGAAGTCCCCAAAACTTCTAAAATTAGATACAGTTTCTAGTGATACAAACCTAAGCAGTGATATTCTAAAATAGGGTAAAAATGATGAGACCAAAATTCAGTGAATGCTGAATTGGAAAGATACAGGAATATGTATACAAAGACATCCTAATGCTACTTTTCCCTCTTCTTTAAAATGAATTATTATATTTTATCTTTCAAGAATATTCCTGATTTATTAATATTTATATCTAGTAATGAATAAAAATAAAAAAGTAAAAATCCATGTATAAAATAGAAGATAGACGTGAGACTGTTTTGGGGGGAAAGTTGTCTTTTCTGGTAGAATCTGGGCCTCTCTTTATCCAGCCTCCCTGCAAAATGCTTTAAATATGTGTACATTTATTCAACTATTCAACCTCCTGTGGCTTGCCAACCGTCCTTTCTTTCTCTTTTTTTGTCATTATGACTTTTATCCCTTTAACTATCATTGTATTTATTACTAGTGGCAGGTATTCTAAGTATTCTGAGACATAAGCTGGAAGAATTATGAGTTTTTGAAATGTATTAAAAATGTTTTCCCCAATGTGATGCCCAAAATTCAGTCACATCACAATTTTTGTGTAGTTTTATTTTCATGTTGATTGTTGATTTTATGTGTCTTGATATCCTCTATAAAGTTTTGATTCAATGCTGGTTATAGAATTAAAACCCATGAATAATCTATTGGCTTTCAGGATTTTTGCAGAAGCATGTTTCTCCCCAGACTATAAATCTTTAGACTTGGATGATCAGGACTCCCTGCGCACTAAAATGCACAGTAAGCTCGTGTGTGTTGTGGGGGAAGGGAGGGCAAAGCTCTGCCAACAAAGATGGGCGTTAGAGGGACAGTGAAGTAAGGAACAATCATTTTGTTTTGTTTTGTTATTATTTGTTTTGTTTTGTTTATTTTATTTATTCTCACTGGAGGATGTGCTTACTGATTTTTTCTTCTTTTTTTGAGAGGGAAATATTGAGGTGAGAGAGAAACTGTTCCATTGTCTCCTGTTCAGGCTCTGGCGGGGGGTCAAACTTGCAATTTAGGAATGTGCCTTGACCAAGGATACAACCCACAACTTTTTGGTGTACTGGACAACACTCCAATGTGCTGTAAACTATCAACTGTTGTCTGTTTAGAGATTTTTTTAAATGTATGTTGTGGCTGTTCAATACTTCCCAGATCTTTCAATTTGTGCCCAGAAAAAAAATGAAAATTAGCACTTTATACTGTATCACTTAGTACTGTTGATTTCACTTAACTTTATCATCTTCTGATAGGCAAAAAAACCCCAAAACTGTGTAAGCATTTTATAGGAGAACAGTAGACTTCATACATTGAGGCAAGGAAATAAGTTAGAAGGAAACAGCATATCTATCACTGCTGGTCAGTGTGGAGCAAGCATAAAACGATTAATATCTGAACGTGTGTGTTAAAGCCAGATACTCTTTGGTGTGGGGGCTTTAGTCTGTGCAAATATCAAACATTCAACAGGATGTACTGTGAATAGCAATGCTTTGTTAACAGAGTTGATTTTCTTTATGCCCTGGCTATTTCATTAAATCTCCAAGTAAGTGTTAAACCTCCGTTTTATATCTTACAAAGGCCCATGGCACCTCAGAAGTAGCTTTAAAATCCATCTGGTGAAGACACTGTGGAAATAATTCAGCTATAAGGATGCTACATTCTCTTAGTTTCCATCAGAAAATTAAGACATGCACTGCTGCTAACAATGAAACAGAAATAATTGAAGCTCATTATTAAGTTGAATTTATTACAATTTTGGAATACTGTAGTTTTACATAACAGGAAACTACTGACATCTCAAATGCATGGAGGAATTATATTGCAGGAGAGAAGAGCACAGTACAACACAACACTTAAGATCCACAATAAAAGAGAGGAAGAAACACATTCAAAAAATGGGATAACTTAAATGCAACAAAACACTTAATAACTGAACAGGTTTTTGAAACAAATACTCAGAAAGATAAAGGAAGGAATTACCTGCCTAAAAAAAAAATAGAGATTATTAGACAAGGAGAGAAAACTATAATATAAAGAGTTCCAGAAAATAAAATACAACTTTTTAAATAATTAAAAAATATGAAACAAATCAGCTAAATGGTCATCATTATGAAAGAATTGGCTACTAAACCACCAGTCTGACAAATTCTCCCAGAATGCAGTACAAACATACGTACAGATAAAATCAAGAGACGTCCAATCACTTAGAGTTTCAATATTCATCTAATAAAAAACATCTCAGAGCAGTAAAACATGTGGGGACAAACAGTTGCTAATTTAACATTTTCTAGAATTGAAAAGTCAAGATATATGAGAAAATGTAGCAAATATTGAGCAGGAAATCAAGAAATGGGGAACAAAAGAAAAAGCACACTGTAGTGTATCTGTAAAACATTGACACTAATAATAAAATTATAATAGCTACAAGAGTTAAGGACAAAATACCAAAACCTTTAATGAAAATGATACTATTTGTGTTATATTTTTCTCAGCAATATTTGATGCAAAAATATTTTCAAAATGCTACATAAGAATTCTTAACATATGAATTTCCATATCTAGAAAATTGTGATTCAGGAACAAATGTGCAATGCAACACATTTAGACTAATAAAAATAAAACTATGTATGAGTAAATCATCCTTTAAAAAACTACTTGAGAAAAGCTATTTGGGCAAAAATGAAACAAAATATAGTAAAGACAAAAGTAATTAAAATATATTTTAAGTCCAAATGTGATAATAAATTGTATATGTAAATTATATATGTATGAATTTCAATATTCCATAATATTTTTGAAATGTTATGGTATCAATATTTATTACTGGATGACAGAGTGGTAGCCTTTAACCATTTTGATTATCTCTTCATGTTAATGGATTGTCACTCTTGGAATTCTACACTTCCTACCTAATTGCCTAATTTTGTTTGTTTACCTCTCTTTCACTTCCTTCAGCTTATGTTGTAATTTCAAACTTGCTTGTTTCTGGGAAAGATATTCTTTTCCCAATTTGTTAATCATTCTAGTCACCAATGTAGGCCTTGGTCTTCACAAATAACATGCTTATCATTCTCCTAGTATCTTAAATGATTCAAATTAAACTGAGCTATGTACTCTCCATTTCTTACGACTACTGCCATGTCTTCCTGAAAATTGGGCCATGCCCTCCTTTTTAAAGGATAATGACTGTTTCAATAAACAGTTATTTAAGAAAATAAAGGGCAATTCTTCCTTTGCTCAATGGACTCCTCCAGGAACCATTCATTCTCTTAGAGGTGGAGGTTTCAGGAATTTCACTCCACAGAAGCTAATCTTTTTGGAAGCATCAATACCACTATTACCTGAGTGTTGTAGTTCTAAAATATTTTTTTTTATTTCCACAGTAAGTTAGAAATACATGTACTTTTGTTGTATAACAAAAACAAAGAGTAAGTGAGGGTTTATTAGGCACATACCATGTGTTCTGAACGGTGCCTGGATGTCATAGGAGATACAAAAATGGACTCAGCTCAAAAGCTGGTGCTGTGGAAAAAAAGAGCCTTAGGAAAGTTTATCGGGTCTGTAAGAAGAGTTTAAATGTGTATTTTCTAAGCCATCGTGTTACTCTTCTTTTTTAGTTTTTATTACTAAATATGGCTTATAATGTATATATACATATGCACACAATTCAGATATTCAGTAGAATATGTGATCCGCCAAAGCTATGTTTGCTTTGCTGTTATTATATATTTAGGGCTTAGATTATGCTAAATAGATTCTCAACACAGGGTGAATTGTGAATAGAAGAAAGAAATCAATGGGTCTTGAATAGAACATTTTCTCTGAAGAGATGTTGAGCTTCAGGAAGAAACTAGGGAGATGCTGAAATGTAAAATGTTGGAAAAAAGTATAGATTAAAAAAATTGCAGATTAAATGAAAAATTAAACAAAAGAAAGCATGAAATTCTGTGTAAAATTCATGGGATAATGGGCAAACTGGCAAGACTAGAGTAATGGTTTTGTGTGGGAAATTAAGTTAGATAATATTGTGTAAAATCATATTATAAAGGGCCTTAAAATTAGGTAATTTAAACTCCAGTGGTAGAATGAGTCATTGTAGATTTTTACCCTCAGAAGCAGGACAATGAAAATAATAGTTTTAAGAAATATTGCAGCATTTCTGGTAATTTTTTGTCCTGAAGCTATGTGTAGAGTAAATTGGAAGGTTTTTGAGTCTAGGAGATAACTCAAAGCTAAATTTTGTTCTCAGATCTAAAAGTTTCACTTAGCCTAGGATTTTTTGGGAAATATATATAATATGCAGGATGAATAAAAGTAGGTTTATAGTTGTGAGTAAGGGAAGCACAGAGTTTATTCATATTTTATTATTTATTAATTATTACATTATTTATTTGCATTGTAACTGTAAACTTACTTTTGCTTATCCCTGTATATGTAACACCAAGCTATTTAATACTTCACATCTGTTCTTACCTGTATCTTGTAGTTTTATTTATCTGAGGGATAAAAATAATATGCATTTTTAAAATTAGCAATATGTAAACAAACGGATGCTACCAATAAGTAGGAATGGAATGAATTATGGTTGCTGACCAGAAAACTGTATCCACAGCCAAACATGAGTCCATGAAATCTTTGACCACACGAGTGACAATGGGACTCTACAAGAATATCTGAGAGACATTTCAAAAGATAAACCAGAAATATTTCGTATGTAAAAGGATATGCAGGCAGTATAATCGGAGGCTTATTTAAAGATGACTTTATGATTTTCCTGAACCACTGGGAACTTGGCTGTTATTTGAAAAGAGAAAACAAAGCTGAAATAAGAAACTGCTGAGGTGATTGGGTTTTAGGGTTTCATGTAACCGTGGAACATACGAGAGGACACACCCAGGAAGCCATCTTGAGTTATCAGAGAAGGAGTCCGTGACAGAGTTGAGTCACGAGCGGACTGAAAAGGAGGAAATGTGTGAAACCAGTAAAATAAATCAGGCCTCAAACAAAGAGTCATTTAGGACAGAGGGAAGAGGATTATGATACTACTTCATATAATGCTCGTGATGACTATGTGGGACTCAGTGGTACTTATCTCATTTTACAAATAAGAATAATTTCAGAAAATTTTAATGGCATTTCTAAGGTAGTACAACTTGAGAGTGTGTTAAAAGGACACACCTGTCCCATACTATTGGGTGGGGGAGTGTCAAGTTCAATGAACTTCTCAGTTGGAAACTTAGCAATATACTGCAAGAATACTATACATGTTAATTTTTTAACAGTAATAATATTCTTATTCATTTCCCCAAGTACTCAACACACATGCCCATGTACACAATGTATGTGTATCAATATTCACTGTAACATTATTTATAGAAGCAAAATTTAAAAGTAGTGTAAACATCCAACAATATGATACAATATTTATGCATATTATCTCACATCCATGTAATAAGTGCTACCATGCCTTTCATGCTTTAATGAATATGAGAACATGGAAACTTTTGAAATATATGAAATGAGAAAGGTAGTATAAAGAGAAAGTAAACTGTTTATCCAAGGTAGCTTTTCAGGAAAAGTAATAAAGTTTGCAGACTACTTGTTTTTAATTTAAAAAGAAAATCACTTTATTACATCCCATGGAAAACATTTATTGATATAGCATAAATTACTTTATTCAATACTTAA
Organism: Anoura caudifer; assembly: GCA_004027475.1. Classification (NCBI taxonomy): domain Eukaryota; kingdom Metazoa; phylum Chordata; class Mammalia; order Chiroptera; family Phyllostomidae; genus Anoura; species Anoura caudifer. The sequence continues at coordinate 298,293 of PVKU01000070.1, read as the reverse complement.
GGGTCAATAAGAAAATAATATAACTTTCCAGCTACTCTCATAATATTAAAAAGTGGACATATTTATTATTTAGCTATCTGGAGGCTCTTTTATGACTGTAAAATGTGTTCACTGTTTTAGAGTTCACTGATTTTAATCATCAGTATGTGAATAAGCCATCTAGAAAAGTATGGATGCAGAAATGAATGGTCAGAAGAATGAAATTACTTGCCCCAAATCACACGAGATTTAGCAGTAGACCTAGTCAGCTCCAGAATTATCATTCTTCTTTGAATTCTAGATATTTTAAAAATAATATTTTTTATTTTGTGGAAATAGTTCTTATTCAATATCAATGTAAACATTATATGTAATATACCTAACTCACTAAAAATGTCCCTAATAACTAGATGGTATCTTTATCTACTATTATTGGATACATAAAAATTTTGTCTTTAGTATCAGAATATAATCAAGTATGAGTTTTATTCAAACTCTTAAGTTTGACATGTTTTCTGAATTACTTCAGGCTCCGCAATGGCAGATTTTATTCACTATACCATATTAAGGGCCTTAAATTCTTTAGTCTCTTTAAAAGTAGTAATATATATTTCGAAGTACATAAGCAATTTTAAGGTTTTATCTACATTTCTTTCTTGGTTGAAACACAGAGTTTCACTTTATTCTTTTAATTGAACTACATTTGTTCAAAGTTAAAATCTACCTTGAGATTCATCCAGAAGTTTTTGGCAAATTTTTGGTATTTGAATTGCACTTTTTCCAGATTGACCAACATATCTTTCTAGCCATGACTTTCTGGGGATCTGTTACGAAAACCTCATGAATGGCTGCTGCCTGTAGTTACGCTGCCTGGTTTGTAGCAATGTTTTTTAATGGTGTACTTTGTTCAGTACTGCAACATGCTGGGATTTTGTTTGAAATCATTTAAAGTAACTTGGGTTTTACTAATTGAAATTTTAAAAACTTCATACGTGGTGATAGCAGTGCAGATGATTCAATACAGCTCATAATTTATCATGTACACATGGACTTCAAATGACTAATTTTACCCAGACCCAGTTAAAAACTGTGAACAGTGTACCATAAATTCCTTCTCTGAGTAACGACTCACATATTTATTCAACATGATATAATACAAATTCTGATTTTAGAAATATAATGTATTAGGAGGTGAAGATGACATATATATGTATATGCATATATATGTCATCTTCACCATCATATGTGTGTGTGTGTGTGTGTGTGTGTGTGTATGGCAGCTTGTTTAATGCTGCATTTTCAAAGTACTGTCATCTGTGTTATGGTATACCTATAGATGCTCTGATGAATAAAGGGGTCTCTCTCCTTTCCAATATTCAACCCTTTCTTCATGCTGAGCCTGCCTTCCCCACGATTGAACAATTAGCTATGGGCTTATATTGATGGGGGGGGGGGGGCAAGCTCCACAGACAAGAACATCTTCGGCAATGCCATTGCTACAAGTGTACTCTAATGCCAGACCATTCTGCCATGCAGCTGTGTGCTCTTGAGTTCTGGAGCTTCTCCTAGTGTCAGAGGACACTGGACTACTGTCATGCTGACCCCATCCTAGCATGAGCAAACATCCCTTCTCCTGTCAGGGGTCCTTTTTAGTGATATTTTCCTGCGGTTTGGGCGTTAGTCCAGCCCTGGCACAGGGCATGTGTGAGGGCACCGATATCCCCTTGGTATATAAAAAGCGGAAAATGTGTTCAAAATATATGCACATATCTCCCCTCATCTCTATAAGCAGTACCTCTGTCCACTCCATTTTTAAACACCAAACACTGGAGTTATCCATGTTATCTCTCTTTTCTTCATGCCCTGTATCTACCACATCAGCAGGTTGTTGCCAAAACCTGTGCTAGCTAAACCAGTTACTATTTTACCTTTTACGTTGCTGCAGGTGGGATCACCTTCCTTTCTTTTCCAAAGTATTAGAGTAGCCTTTTAAGAGTTTTTGTTTAAATTCTTGCCTCTGATCATCTCTTTTTAGCTAGCATTTTTTTAAAACATAAATAGCATGCTGAAAATCCTTTTCTTAAAATCCTCCAATGATCCCCATCACATATCCAGGCATTAAACTGGTTTATGTTTAAATGTATTACCCTGTTTTGTAAGCCTCCTTGTTCCTGCTCTTGCCTTTGTCTCTAACCTCAATTCTCTCTGGCTTGCTTTGCTCTGGCCACACTGAACTTCATTTTGGTCTTGATGATGTCAAGTTTTTCCTGTCTTGTGGCCTTTCCACTGATCTTCAATGAGAAAGACCTGCCTCTCGACCTTTATAAGGTTGATTACTCTAATTACCTCTTATTAGGTCAATCTGCCTTTTTTGAGGCTGTTTTATGTACCCACCTAATCTATAATACCTTCCAGTCACTTACCGTAATATCACTATAACATTTATTGCTATATATCTGGTACATTTACATGCACTTACGCATTTATTGTTTGCTTCCCCTAATTAGAGCATGAGCTTTTTTATAAGGACCTTGTCTACTTTTTTTACCACTATTTTTCCAACTGTAGGCCTATATCCCTGAAGTAGTTTAGCAATAATTCCTGTAATAGTATGGTTCTGAAAAAGCAAATCCTGAGGCAAAGTAGAAAGGAGGGAGGGAGGGAGGGAGGGAGGAAGGGGGGGAGGGAGGAAGGAAGGGTTAGGCAGGGAGGGAGGGAGGCAGGAAGTGATGGCAGGCGGGCAGTGTAGTGTTAAGGAACAATCAGCAAGGTCACTTGGAGTCCTTAAGCAGAAGCTGCCTATCAGAGTGGCTGTGATCCCTGGGAGCTGGCCTGCCTTACTACCTCTGCCACAATTAATCGCATCGGAGAGCAAATTGGAAGGGGCAGCCTCAATGCCAATTGGGTGATGACCTCAAGAGCACAGATGCTGGACTGCATGATGAATTTTCTCTCCTGAGCTGTAAATACGTAAAATACATTCTTATGGCCACAACAGAAGGTAAAAGGGGTAAAGGATTTTCTTCTCTCATATAGAGGTTCCCACACAATATGCATGTATATGTAGAGGAGACAACACCTTAATACAAATATAACCTTTTATTTTTTTAAATTATTGAATACAATACAATGTATAGTAGGAAATGACCCAAAATAGGTCAGAATGATTATCATGGGTAGTGAATTTGACAATAATTCTTATTTTCTAGTTTCTTCAATAGTCTTCTACAAATTTTCTTTAAAAAATACAGTCTCTGACTACAAAAATAAGAAAAAGAATGGTTTTAAAAGAATAAAAAAACAGTGTGGTACGGAAATATATGAATAATGTAGATAGTATTTTGCCTTCACATCCATGTCATAAAATCACAGAAGCTTGAGGTTAGAGAGACCCTAAAAGATTACATCTTATCTCAGAGACAATACAACTATATTTATTTAAAAATTGTACTTAAAAAGTTCAAGTGAATTTTGTCCATGAAATTGAAAATTATAAATACAAAATATAAGATACATAAAACACTGAGCTCTCCCTTACATAAAACGATGATTAAAACTTGGAGAAAGGACTACAGGCATTAACATTAACAAAAATAATTACAAGTTAATGTGCTTCCCTGATGCTTTGCAAGTGTTGCCTTCACCATAGTCAATGACAACTTTTCATAACTAGAATCACCAAATTTAGCAAATAAAATATACTACAATGTATTGCATTGTTTTGTTAAGGCTGCCAAAGCACAGTACAGACTGGGTGGCTTACATAACAGAAGTGCATTTTCTCATAGTTCTGGTGCTAGATGTCTGAGACAAGGTGTTGGTAGGGTTGGTTGCTTATGAGGTGTTTTGTTTGTTTGTTTGTTTGTTTGTTTGACTTTGTTTGTTCATTTTAGCTGGCTTCTCCCTGTGTTTTTATACTCTCTTTCATCTATACACATCTATGTCAAAATTCCCTCTTCTTATAGGAACACCAATTAACACTAACCCACACTAACGACATAATTTTTACTTCATTACTATTTTAAGGACCAATATCCAATTACAGACACAGTATGAGATACTGAGAGTTAGGATTTATCTATATGAATTGGGGGGATGCAATTCAGTTGATAACATGTACTAAAAATATATTTTTAAATAATTTATCTATTTTTAGAGAGGGGATGTGAGGGAGAAAGAGAGGGAGAGAAATATACAATGTGTGGTTGCCTTTGTGCACCCCACAGTGGGGACCTCAGCCACAACCCAGGCATGTGCCCTGACTGGGAATCAAACCAGCGACTGTTTGGTTTGCAGGCGGGCACTTAATCCACTGAGCCACACCAGCCAGGGCTATAATTATCTATTGTTTATGTGAAATCCAAATTTAACTGGATATCTTGTATTTTATCTTGTCACCCTATTGGAATCCTCTCATTTTTCTTCTACTCCATGATTTCATATATTTTCATTTATTTTTGTACCTATTTAGAATATATTTTTAGTAGGTGGTTAAGAAGCCACAGAAGAAATTTTATTTAAAATACATATTCCATTTTTACTGCTAATAAAGAAATCCCTTTGATTTAAAAATATATGCTTGTTAATTTGAAAGCAAATAGTTAGGCCAGTATCTTCTTCTCCTGTAAAGGTTAATCACATGTAAACTAGGTAAAATAATACCTTACTTAATTCATGATTTGCATGGTCTTCCATGGATTAAAACAAGAGAATCTCTTGGAATAGTTTAATATTTAATCACCAATGAACCCAGTTTAATAGTGTTAACATCACCTACTTTAATTTTCTGAGTTTGTAAAATCCAGAATCTTCAATTTTATATTTAAATAATCATCTGAACAGAAAAAAAAATTCCTGCAAAAAAAATGAGCCTTTTTTTTTAATCTTGATTAAATTAATGGCTGGCTCTGAATATCTTTTAATTCTGGTTTGCCTCCATATTCTTAGCTAAGATTCATGTATACTTAGGTATAACATGTAATTCCAGATGCTAAAAATATTAGCTTTATCTGAGCTGCAAACACTAACACTAATTTTTTACCCAAGCTTATTTTTTAAAATAAGAATTCTTAGTTATAATTTAGGTTGTATTTATAATGGGTATGTACTACAAATGATGTTGATATTAATACACCAGAATTTTGCAATCACCATCCTAACAGCTAACATCATTATATTTTGCTTCCGTTCTGGATATGTTATCAATTGAAACAGATTACAAGAGAACAATGTCAGTTATAACAAACAGAATCAAAACAATAAAAAGCACATATTGAACACAAAATTGTTTGTGATACACAATTCATCAAATCTAAATTTTTAGCAGTAGTAAAAAGAGCATGGACATTGGACTGAGAGTCTGGAATTTTCCTCTCAACCTTTCCTCTTAACATTAATCTCTGACAATGACTTGAACTCTCTTAGATTTTAGTCCCTCACTTTTTAAATGAGTGTAATAGTTCTCACCATAAAGTTGATCTAAGAACAAAATGAGATAAAGTAGTAAATAGTTTAAGGTTCTTGTGGTTGCAGTTAGTAACACCAGCTGTGGAGAGAAAAATTCATCCATGCCCTATGGATAGAATCATTTGCTTACATTTTAATTGTCCAAAATCTTCAATTGAGTCTAAGATTTTAATAAAATTAAACATAATAACATGTAATAATATTATCTTAGGAACTGGTGATTATTATTTATTGGGTTTATCAAGATAATTAAACTCACGTTCAATGCTGTGAGTTTTCAAGTAGCACATTTAAAACATGAACATATTGGTTGAGATTTCAGTGTTTTAAATTGTTTTCTAAATGTACTAGTTACTTATTTTCCACAGGTGTGCCTTGTTTAATGTCACAGTAGAATATTTGAATTTAAGTAAAATTATTCTTTTAAAAGAAAAGCAGACATAGAAGTAGGGAAAGTATAATTAAAATGGAATAAAACATAATAATGCATACCTTAAAATGCATATAGCTACAGATTACTCTTGATGATTCACACCAAGCATTGATGAAGTTCTTACTATGTATCAGACACTATACTAAATGGTTTATGTAGTTTTCTCATGCAATACCACAAAATCCAGGAAGTAGTTATTTTCCTTAGCTTGTTGATAAATAAACAGGCTTTTATGTAATCAATTTATCAATGAAAAAAAGCTGGCAATGAAGTCAAGGATTTGACTATATTTTTTCAAACCAATTATACTAATTTGTTAAGCTAATAAGTATAAATACTGTTTGATGCCTTAATATGACCACTTTAAAAAAATTCAGATCACTCCATATTTTGAAATTTTTGGCACCTTGAACAAGGACACAATTGTATAAGTTGCATTCTAGGAATTCTTTGCTGGCAGTCAACTGGCAAGAGGCTAATATAGGGCAGATTCAGAGAGTAAACCAATGGTAAGGCTAGCATAGCAGAGCTCTAAATTTCCCTGAAGCTATGCAAAGGAGTTCGGTAGAGTTAAGCATATGTAACAGATTCTATGTTTTATAAACACATTTGCAAAGAGTTATAAGAAAAATTTCCTCTGAAGCCCTTCAAGTGTATGGGGGTAAGTTTCAATGCTCTATACTAAAAAATGCCTACTTACCACTTGTATTGCTCTCTTAAGACTGCTACAATAGCATACTATAGATGAGTGGTCTAAAGAACAGAAGTTTGTTTTCTCACACTCTGGAGGCTAGAATCAAGATCAAGGTGCCAACGGGGTTGGTTTCCTGTCAGACTCTTCCTGGTCTGCAGTTGGCTGACTTCTCTGTGTTTTCACAGGATGTTTCTTCTGTGCACAGGGAGAAAGGAGATCTCTCCTATCTCTTCTTATAAGAACAGTAGTGCTATCAAGGCCTATTAGGGGCACACTTTAATGATTTCATTTACCCTTAATTACCTCCTAAAAGTCCCTGTAGGGGTGTGCGCACACTTTAGTCCTCAGAAGCATTGAATTGTAATCTCTCATTTACCATGCAACATTTATTACTTCCTGTTGTTTAAGTCTTTAGAAAAAAGAAAAATAAAATTCCCATTAGAAATAACTGTTTCACTAACAAATGCTGACTATTTAAATATGGTGGGGGACACAAGGAGGATTAAATGATAATTCCAATTACTCAACTGCACTTTGGCATACACAAAAATGCTTTTGGGTAGAAATACTTGCCAGCCTAGAAAGATGAAGAGTAACCTTGGTTTTGATACAGCATTTATAGGTTATCTATGGCAAAAGAAAAAGACTGTTTGGAATGTCAAAATATTAAGAGAACATCAATGTTGATGTCTTCTGACAATAAAATTAACTTACTTTCCCTTTAACTATTCAACCACACAAGTAACTAATCCTTTATTCAGTCGCTCATTATGCACTGTCATGAAATAGATAATACGATTTCCACAGACCTCTTTTGATTTCATGTCAGACGAATTCTCTCAAAGCCATTTAATAAACAAATTGAGAGAAAAAAGCAAACATGAAACCTCAAACAATTTGTGTAATCGATTACACTGTGACATCTACTACCCTTCCCTCCAAACAGATGTATATTTCAACCTATCTGAGGAAATAATCCAAATTGAGGTTTAGGTATATTGCATAATAAGGAAAAATTAAGAGTACACCTGTTTAATATTAAAAATAAAAAGCATATATTAAATTATTCCTCATACTGAGATCAACAAGCTTAAATTAAATTAAATGAATTAAAATCTGCTGTTGTTTATAAAGACACTGGCTCTGTTGATCCTTGTCTATGTACATTTTTCAGTATAATGTTCTAATAATGCATTTTATAATCTAATTATATAATTCTCCTTATAAGTCCTCAGTTTTACTTTATAATATTTGTTATTCCTCCTGACTGCCACATCCTTTCACACACAGCTCATTTCCGGAGGGAAATCTCTAACTTTTATTCAAGATTGTGTTTAAGGCTGCCTCTTCCATGAGGCCTTTTTTAAACTCTAACCCTTGGTGATTTGGCCATGCTACTTTTCCTTTTTCTCAAAAAAAAATATTTTCTTCCTTTACTTCCATAGATATCTACTATATCACCCTCCAGTCAAGACTCATATCCAATTCATCTTGACTTCTCTTTCGCCTAAAACAATCTCTAGCCTAAGGTAAGCATTTAAAAATGTTTGTGGAAGCACAACCAAACAAGTAAGACTACAGGCTTTTTGTCAGCAGACTTGCATTTGAAATTTAGTCTATGCTATGTACTGAAATTGTTGTCCTGAACAAATTACTTAAAGTCTCAAAGTTTTAGTTGCCCTGTTTGAATGTAATAAATTATACAGCTTACATACTGCATTACCATTTGCATTAAATCAGATTATAGAGAGGTGATGAAATAGAAGAAGAAAGAAAGAGGGAAGAAAAAAGGAGAAAGATCGAATGACAAGCTTAACATAATACTGATGCTAAATTATTCTGTTACTGTTATTACTTTTATGAAAAGACAAGTTATATAGATACTACTCATTTACTATTCGCTATTGCTTCCATGGAAAAACAGAAAATAATGCAATATTGTCAGCTAGTTAAGTCGATCGTTCTGTTTGTTTATATTATCATAGACCTTATTGTTCAGCAATGCAAAAGATAAAAACCGAATAAAATTAGGCTTTTAATTAACTTAATTTAATGCAGTTGAATACCAAAATTATATTCAATGAAGACATTTGCAAATAAATTGATGTAAATTGCGCTGCATTCCAAATATTTTACAAATATATATGTTTATATATATACCCTTTCGCATGACCCTTCAGAATATAATAGATCTCTCTCTACTATACCTATCTAATTAATTATCACAATTGTAATTAATCAGTTATGTGAGTTTTCCATTTAATGTGCACTTTTCCCACAAAACTGTATGTTCTATAATGGCAGAAACCATATCTATCTGGTCATTAAATTTCCTTGGCACCTCTCAGAGTTACAGAGACATCATTGTTCAAAAACTATTTTGAGAAGTGGAAAGTAGAAAATATAAAGCTAGAAATACTTATAAACATCATTTAGCACATTAAACTATCTTTTCAGAAATATTATTCCATTTGTCTTAGCATTTTCACCACAAAGTGCAAATTTCTGAAATCTCATTTTAAGGACTTAGTATTTACAAGGTAAAAAAAAAATCTCTTAGTTGTGAGAAGAGTAGAAAGAAGTGAGTTTTAAACTTTGATAAAGGATAAGGCAAAGAGGAAAAAGACAAAGAACAAATTGGTGAGCCAAAATTCACCATTACATAGTGTAAGAGTAACATTAGGGATGATACAAGGAAGTACTGTATTTTGCCGTGTATAATGTGCACATTTTTGCCCACATTTTTTAGGGTAAAATAAGGATGCACATAATACATAGGTAGTGCTACATTTGTATCTATATAAATGTTTTTAATTATTTTATTTATACATATGCATTAAAAGTGCAACTCTAGAAAGCAATAACAATATCTGGATGCAAAATAATACCCTTCAAAATGCAAGAAACACGTATCTTAATATAAATAAATAAAAAATGAATTAAAAATTAAAACGAAAGAGTTTTTCCCCTGAAAGCACATGCCCAAAATGTGAGTGCGCATATACACGGTAAAATACGGACATGATGGGCTGATTATGAGAAGAGTCAATGATGTAGGTGCCCTCTACCTAGCCACCATGATTCTTAGACAATTGACAAGAGTTAGAATGATGAGTGCCAGTTGTGGTAACAATGCAACAAATATGATTTCAATGCACTTATAACCATAAGAGTAGGTCAAAGATGAAGTGAGCTTTCTTATGATAAAATAATATTTTCATCATTAAAGGTGATCGCACAGATTGATCATCTATATAAAGGGGCGTTTTTGGAAGAACTTGAGCATCAGGTTCCTTTTCGTTGGGAACTTCTTTAAAATGGTCTTCATTCTTACAGATGGCAAAAATCTTATTCCTCAGGAAACTACTGTATGTAGGAGAGTAATGAAAGAAGTCTTGATGGCTTCTCTGACTATTCTCTCATGTTAATGAAAGACAATAGAAATAACAACAGTTTCCAGAGAGTGAAAGGGTAAAGAGTTTTAATATAAGTCCTAGTTGCCTGTGACTCAGTGAAAAGACATGAGAACATAAGCCCATCATTAATTTCTTAGCATCTTATTGAAGGTAATTATTTAGAAAAAGATGCAATTTGCTGTTTTTATTAAATCATTAATTTTAGAGTTTTTAGATCATAAATATTAAATCAAATTTAATAATTATTTTTAAAAGTTTTTTTAATTTCATTTATGACTCAACATGCAAATTCCAGTTACTGCTGTTGCTTCAAGTATTATCAGAAATGGAGTCAACTATAAAACTGAAGCCACAGAAAACTTAGAAAAATAAATATCTGCTAAAATGCTAAACTCTGGTAGATTTACTTTACAATGAAGTCTTGAAACAACTGTAAATAGTCTGTAATGTAATGAGACTTAAAAATATAAAAATAAAAATCTATCATAATATTAATCTGCAACTAAATGAAATTGAGTAGTATCATTGAAAGAGAAATAAACATTTTAGAAGGTTTTTTCTGTTTTATTTTCACTCAGTTGAAGTTTAAATAACTTTTTAATTCTTAGTAGTGACTAATCCATTGCAGAGGCGTAGTTTCTTTTAGTTTCCTCAGAAGAACATTAAAGTTTTTTAGGAGGCAGTTCAATTATTGGCCAGTCATCTTGAACTTGTGTAGGTTTGCTTTTGTATTTTGCAAAGGCAGATTTGTGGAAAACCCAAAGTGTTTATCAATTCCCTAATTTGGCAGGACTCAAAGCACAAACTCTACTTTCCCTGTGAATACGTTCAGGTTTGCTTTTAGACTTCCTTAGAGTAGGTCTAGAGCAAGCCTTAGGGTAAAACATGGACCTTTGGGCTTTCTAGCGTGCTAGCTGGACTCCTTGGGACTAATGTGTTCTCTCTATTCGGACTGAGCCAGAATTCTAATATCTCCAGGAACTTTTAATTTAATTTTTAGTACATCCATTCTACAGTTCACTGTGTAAAAACTGCTTCCTGGTAAACCTCACATTGTCTAACTCTGACTCTAGGCCGCCCAGCCTTCATCCAAGTTCTTGCAGAAAAACCCCACGGTTCAAAACTGACATGTCTCCTCCTTTCCAATGATTGTATCAGCAGCCCCAACCCCTTCTGTGCCTTTTGTTTAACAGTACTTCTGAGGCATACACCTGTGTCACAGCCAGAAAAATATCCACAGATGGAAATTTGGAGGAAATACTGGGCTCATAATGTAAGCTTCCCTTTTCTCCAAAGCCTAAAAACAGTTGCCTCATGTTCAATTTAAGTTTTTCTAGGTTGCTTTCTTTTTTATTTTAATTAAATGTGTTGGGGGTGACATTGGTTAATAGTATTGTGTAAGTTTCAGGTCTATAACTTTCTGACACAACATCTGCACACTTCATTTATGGAGAGGATGCAATTCAGCAGTTTTTATATGCAGGGTAACTAGTAGATGACCAATTGCATTTCACTGCTGATAATTTTTAATACCATTTTCTAGGACTATTTTCTAAGTGAAGTGAACTTGTGAAGGAAAAGTGTATGCTATAGAGCTTCATCTTGACATAAGTAGATAAATCTAGCACACCTCACAATTCAAGTCAGTCCCTTTTCTCAAGGTCAATTAACTTGACTCATCGATTTTATGTAGTATACCCATTAGGAACTCTCTGAAGGCTGACTCATACTGTAATGGTATCTTTTAGTCACATTCGAATTCTGGAAAGTTATACCTAATCTATTTTCTTTAATATAAAATAATCACACATTTACATTTCAACTGGTATTTGTTATTAAAATAATTAAGTGATAATTTTATTTGACCATTAAATTTCATTGAACTTTAATTAGTTCTGTTTGGAACAGCCATGCAATTCAACATAATTACTCTGCCCCAAGAGTTTTCCTCCCTTCATTCAAACTATTCACAAATAGTTTAAAGAAAATGAAAGGGAAAAAAGCAGATAATTCATGTCTATCATAATGCAGAGGGGTTATCCGAGAAGCAAGTTCCAAAAAGAGGGATGGACGGGTAGTGACAGTTACTTCCTAATGATGCATGAGGGCAGCAGAATCCTAGTGGGTAATTTTCCACCAGGTATACCTAGTAACCAACTTATTATGTCCATTAGTGTTTGAACACAAGCATGAGTCATATTAGGTCAAACAGGACATTCCAAAGAGTAACTGATTCTAAAAGTTTAGAACCATGAAGTATATATCATGTAACTATAGGCATCAAATTACACGGAACAAAATGATCTATTGGGCAAAATCTTGCTCAACCCTCCCAGCTTCTCTGGTCATCTACAGAAGCATCTCCTTGATGTGAAAGAGATGGCGGTTGAGCCATATATCTGTTTAGAAAATGGTTTTAACACCCCACTCTGTTGTAGACACAGCAATTCCTGGGGAAGCCAACTCAATGAAATATAGTTCCAGTCTATGCTGGCAGGAAGCAAAGCTCAGATAAAAGCATGGACACTAAAGTCAAAATCCTGTAGAACTGCACAAGTGAAAGTGGATCTCAGATGAAATGTCAATTTAAGCCTAGACAAAATATTTCAGAAACACACAGGGAAATCACAATTCTTTAAACTGCCCATGTGTTGAGGTTGCAAGGATAAGAAGTTGATTGAATATAAACTTTTCCTATCTGACTATTTATAAAAAGAGAGTTTTGTCAAAGATATATTATAATTTGGGGCTAAAGATTTATTTATTTATTTGGAATTATAAAATATACTCAAATAAAATCCAATGTTCAAAATAGCTGGGTCATTGGGGCATGGAAAAGGGGGGTAGAGAGGTGGAAAGGTAGAGAGAACTATATATATTTAACTTTAAACTTTTAACTCTAGAAGTCAGTTTAACTGGCTTCTAGAACTCCCTGAAGTTAAAAATAGTCATTTAAAAAGGTATGTTGTAAAAATTCAATTTAAGTGAACACATACTTAATTCTCATAACTGCACTTTCTGGAAATAATGCTAATCTAATTAGTTAATTGGTAGGCTAATTAACATAGTACATAAAAAAGATAATAAGGTTTTCTGTAAAAGTTTTAAGCACAATGTGAGACATGCTATTTATGAAATTTATCAAATAAGATGTTCATGAGAGGTACTTCTTGGGCAACCAAGTTTAATACTTTCTAGTAAGCATCTTGGTGGGATCTTCAGCAAACTGTCCAGAAAAAAATATAGAAAATTTTTGATTGTTGAAGGATATTTTACTTGAAATAATGAAACCCAGTGCAAAGATATTCTGCTTTAAATAATAGTGAATCCCAAAGTAAAGAAGGATGTGCATATACACAATATAAATTATTATATAACATTTAAAATTCTAATTGGATAACTTTGGGATCAATATAAAAAGCATTAAGAAAAATGCACAGTCTTTGATAATTTGAAAAATAGAGAAATAAAGAAGGAGAAAAAAGAAGGAAAGAGGGAGAAAGGAAGGAAGGGAGGAAGGGAGAAAGGAAAGAAAAAAGAAGAAGAAAGATGGATGACAAAGAAATAAACAAATAATCAAAAATAAATAAACAGGAGCATAACTAATGCCAGATTTAAAGCTTTCAGAAATGCCTTGTCTTCTATACTTTGGAATTCAATGTTTTTAGAAATATAGACCATCTGGGATTAATGATACTCGATATGTTCTAGGTCCAAAACTAAAACTAACCCAAGGGACTATAAAACACCAATTTTACTTTTTCAAGTTTAGCATAAGAATTAGTTTTTCTATCAAATAAAGAGTTGTATATAAGATCAGTGATATTAAATATCACTATAAGCAATCAAGACTATCTGTTTCTTTAAAATTAGGATAAAAGTGTTTAAAATAATATTTGTACTAGTTGGAAAAGTTAAAAAGATAAATAAAGATAAAGATATCTCTGTGTTTATGCAAGAGTGGGCAAAAGTAAGTTCATAGTTGTTCATGGAAAATAAAACAAAACTCAATAAATAATAATCTAAGGAAAAACTGTTTCATGTATTCACAACTGTAAACCTACTTTTGCCCACTCCTATATTTATACAAATTTTTCTAATTATATACCATGATTTATTAATAAGTGTAAAATTACATTGTTACAATAAAAGCTTTTGTGCATATTTTAAAGACATCAAGTTGCCTATATTAAGTATGTGTAGTTTTTAATATATTAATTACACTTCAATAAAGTGGCACCGAAAATTAATCTTAGTTGTTTCACTGAAAACACTATACTTTTATTTAAAAGAAATTCTTGAGTAGAAAAGCATGCAAATTCTGCTTCTTAGTTTCACCTGGAACAAAGGGTAAACCAAGAATAGTCATACTTGGACACTCTTCCTTAATTCATTCTGGAATGGCTGCCAAAATGGACAAGTACCAAGGAAACAAGTGCTGAAACATTTTCTTCTTGTCAAAATGTGACAAGTTCAGGGCTTAATAGATTCTTTATTTTAATCGTTGTTCAATTACAGTTGTCTCCATTCCCCCTGCCCTATTACTCTGCCCCACTCTACCCACTCCCACCACCCACATTCAGTCCTCCCCATCCCTGTTTGTCTTTGTCCATGGGTCCTTCATACATGTTCCTTGACAACCTTTCCCCTTCTTTCCACCATTATCTCCCATCCCGCCAGTCTAGTTACTGTCAGTTTGTTCTTTATTCCAATGTCTCTAGTTATATTTTGCTCATCTGTTTGTTTTATTGAGTAGGTTGCACTTATAGGTGAGATCATATGGTATTTGTCTTTCACCACCTGGCTTATTTCACTTAGCATAATGCTCTTCAGTTCCATCCATGTTGTCACAAATGGAGTTGTGACACCCCAGGCCCTGAGAAATCCTGAATTTCTTTCTGCTGGGTAGCATTCTATTCTGTAAATGTACCACAGTTTTGTGATCCACTCATTTACTGATGGGAACTTAGGTTGCGTCCAGCACCTGGCAATTGTAAATAATGCTGCTATGAACATTGGTGCTCATATGTTCTCTTGAACTGGTGTTGAATCAGTATTCCTAGGGTATAATCCCAGCAGTGGAATTGCTGGGTCAAAAGGCAGTTCCATTTTCAGTGTTTTGAGGAAATTCCATACTGTTTTCCACAGTGGCTGCACCAGTCTTCATTCCCACCAACAGTGTGCTAGGGTTCCCTTTTCTCCCCCTCAACAGCACTTGTTGTTTGTTGATTTGTTAATGATGGCCATTCTGACTGGTGTGAAATGGTATCATATTGTGGTTTTAATGTGCATCTCTCTGATGGTTCGTGATGTTGAGCATCCTTTCATATGTGTCTGGGCCCTGTGTATATCCTCCTTGGAGAAGTGTCTGTTCAAGTCCTCTGCCCATTTTTTAATTGGATTGTTTGTCTTCATGATATGTAGTTGTATGAGTTCTTTATATATTTTAGAGATCAAACCCTTGTCTGAGGTATCACTGGAAAATATGTTTTCCCATACAGTTGATTCCTTTTTCATTTTAGAGTATTTTCTTTAACCATGCTTTTTAATTCTATGAAGCCCCATTCATTTACTCTTTCCTTTATGCCCTTGCTCTATGGGACATATCGGTGAAAATATTTCTGGAATATCTTAAATTTTCCTGCCTATATTCTCCTGTAAGACTTTTATGGCGTTGTAACTTATATTTAAGTCTTTTATCCACCTTGAATTTACTTTGTGTATGGTGTAAGTTGGCAATTGAGTTTCCTTTTTTTTTTTTTTTGCATGTTAGCTCCCCAGATCTCTCAACACCATTTATTGAAGAGGCTATTTTCACTGCATATTATGCTCCTGCCCCCTTTGTTGAGTATTAATCAATCATAGAGTCTTGGGTTTATTTCTGGGTGCTCTATTCTATTCCATTGATCTATATGTCTGTTCTTATACCAGTACCAAACTGTTTTGATTACAATGGCCTTGCAATATAGTTTGATATCAGGTATTGTGATCCTTCCTACTTTGTTTGTTCTTCTTTCTCAAAATTGCTGAGACTATTCAGTGTCAGTCATGTTTCCATATGAATTTTTGAAATATTTGTTCTGTATCTGTGAAATGTGTCATTGGCCTTTTATTAGGGATTGCAATGGATCTATAAATTGGTTTGGGTAATATAGACATTTTGATGATGTTAATTCTTCCAATCCATGAACATGGCATATGCTTCCATTTATTTATATCTTCCATAATGTCTTTCTTCAGTGTTGTGTAGTTTTCTGAGTACGGGTCTTTTAGTTCCTTGGTTAGGTTTAATAGAGACTTTATCTTTCTTGTTGCTATAGAAAATGGGATTTTTTTCCCGATTTCTGTTTCTGATATTTCATTGTTGGTGTACAGGTTCTGAAACTTACAGTACTGAGGTGTGACTGTATTTTGTATTCTAAGACCATAATCAAAGCTTTCTACTGTTTACAGTCAAAATGTATTAGAAGAAATAAATGCCTCTCAGCGTTGATGATATGAGTGACATCACTCATCAAACATAGAAGATGACAAAAGTCAAATCTGGTTTGAGAGTTTGCCCACTTACCATTCTTGGGAAATCAAAAGACTTACATCTCATATGAAACCCAATACAATTTTAGAAGCAGTTTTCTTCTTGCCAGGTGAGAAAAATTATTTTACATATTCAAGGACAAGCAGCTATGATCATCTTTTGGGATCATTAACTTTTTCTTCCTATAGTATTAAAAGCACTTTATCTCCTCTTTAATATATCCTTAATGCTACTACCAAGGAAAGAAATTTGATGATAGATAAGCTTCAGGCTAAGAATTTGACACTATCATTTAATGCTTTGCTTGAATTGAAGCACTCCCAACTATCCACATTATAAATCCTTATCATCTACAGAACAGTTCAAGCTTAATCCTTATTTCATTTTCTCTATATTTTAAATTATTACATGAATGCCTTGCTGTATTTTGCGTATTTGCTTTGAGGTTTTAAAATTTTGAAGTCAATCATTTATTTTCTATTTCAGCTGAGCTTATTTTGAATATTTGCTGGTATTTACAATTACACACAAATACACTGAAGCAGATGTTGCATTAGGATAGTTGAATATACTATATATGCTATATTGTTATGATATTTTACATGTACTCAAATTTAAACATCTCTACATATACACAGGTAGAAAATATAGATTGGAAACAGTAAAACATAATACTACATATATGTATGTTTAAGTAACATATATGTTACAGTCAGTAGTTAGCTGATTATTAATAAGAGAGAGTAGCAAAGGGAATTAGACATTGGGCTTAATAACCTGGGGAGCATGAGCCTGTTTTCTGCATCAGAAAATTGCACCCTCACAACCCTGAGGATCATAGCAGCGCTTCAACAAGGGGGTTAACACTCTGCCCATGTCCCATTTGGTATCAGATTGTTGGGCAGGGCAGGGGGAGCTCACAGAGAAGTGCTTGACCACAGAGGCCTGTGAATCTAACTAGGGCACAGGTGGCAAACACGAGGCCTGTGGGCCGAATTTGGCCCTCCACCTTGTTTCTACCCAGCAGGAGTCCTGAGCTCTTACTTAACTGTTAAGGAGTAGTTACATTTATACAGTCCTAAAATGACATTTGGCCCTTTGAAGGAAACCATGAGGCTGATGTGGCCCTCAGTGAAAATGAGTTTGACACCCCTGAACTAGGGGATGTGGACTGATCCAAAACCAACAAAACCTTGGGAAATTGATTGGTTTTTTTTTTTTTTTTGAAAAAATCTCATATGATTTTGAAGCTCTAACCTCTCTATTTCCCTTATACTCAGTAACACACTTAACCCATGCATTTGTGTGCTCTCTTGCCCAGGAACACACAACCATTTGGCTCTAGCAGCTACAAGGACCAGCAGCAGACTTTGTGGCTCCAAAAGTACTAAATTCTTATATGAAGCAGAACTCTGGAACTTGACTTTTGCTTTGTCCTCGTTGAGGACATGGTTGGAACTTTCCCATTTTGGGACAGAATGAGATGGGACATTGGAAACCCAGGGGCAGATTTCTACCCAAATAAACCATCTTGCTACACCATGATCTCCAGTAGTGTGTGGGTTCTTGGAGTGCTCTCCTTGCAATCCGGTGGAACAGCCTGATATCCATGGACAATATATGGCAAGGCAGCCAGGAGGAGAGAGAAGATATGGATGGGAATTGTGGTGAGAGCTTGAAACTGCCTCCCTGGGCTGGGAGTTCTATGTATCCTTCTTTTCTCTCTCACCTCTACTGGTGCCTTTTGCTTCCTTTTCTCTGTTCTCCATCACTTTCTTTGCTTCCACTTCAGACTCAAATCAAAGGACCAACTTAGTGGAGGTGGGCTGAGCAACCTCAGCCCAAGCCATAGTTGCCACTGGCAGGCTGGTGTGCAATGAGAGCTGGGCTCACTTTTCTTCAGCCCGTCCCAAGGTCACTTCCATAGCTGCAGTTGAGAGAATCAAAGTGGCCATATTTTGTTCTCATGCCCAGCCGTGGCCAGTACCAGCTGTTTTGGCTGCCATGGGGTTGACGTCTGAAGAGCACTAGCAAACACAGAATGTTGAAACTGTGCATGTCCTCATCGATGCTGTAGGTTTTGCTCTAGAGTGCACCCCAGGTTCCCTTCCCTGTTCACAGCTCCAGCACACCCAACCCAGCACACTTAAGGGGAGAACTTTCCCAACTGTGGTGCCTCGCTGATCTGTGAGCAGCATGGCCACACAGCTCCAGGCCCCTCTTGCTCCTCATCTCCATCATGGTTTGCTCAGGTCCCAGGAGCAGCTGTCTCTTTCAAACACTAACCCTGGGATCTTATTGTGAGGCTTGCAGGCCAGATGCTTATAGAGCACATGTCCTGGCCTCATCCACTGCTCCATCTCTGGGGCTCTATACCCACCACTGCCTTGGATTTTACTCCTGTTGCACCAAATCCCAAGTGGGCCCAGCGGCTCCATCCCCATTCTCTGTGCCCCCCACCCCTGCAACCCAGCAGCATGCCAAACAGGGAACCTTACTCCACCAGTGCTGAGCACAACCAAGTTGTGAGCAGAAAGGGCACAGAGCGCACTTCCCCTTTCAGGTTTCCGTGCTGTGAGAGGCCTTTCTCTGTGCACCCTAGGACTTAGGGCACCACGGTGGAGGTGGCAGCAGAGACAGTTACTGGCTAAAGCTGCTTCTCCTCTGGGAGCATAGAGTGCCACTTTCAGCCACTAGCCCTGGGGCCAAAGTAACCACGTGTTGCTAGCTGGGCCAGAGTTGCAGCTGTTGTCATACAGCCTGGAGTCTGGTAAATCCCAGCTTCTTCTGCATCCACAGCTGCTTGCCTATCCTTCTAGGGCAGGGGTATCAAACTCATTTTCATGGGGGACCACATCGGCCTCACTATTGCCTTCAAGGGGCCAAATTTCATTTCAATTCCTTAACAGATAAGGACTGGTTACATTTATACAGTCCTAAAATTATTTTGGCCCTTTGAAGGTAATCAAAGGTGAGGCTGATGTGGTCCCCCATGAAAATGATTTCGACACACCTGTTCTAGGGCAACAAATTCTTAGTCCTCATTAATTCTCCCACAGGTGTATCTAATAAATAAAAAGAGCCTCAGAGGTAAGTTCTCACTGATTTGGGAGACTGACTAAACTCTCACTGGAGAAGGCCAATAGGATTTCTCAGGGCCTGGGGTGTCAACTCTCTGTCTGGCCAAGTTAACAAGGAAATCTCCCTCCCTTTGTAAGGGAGGTAGACTCACTCTGTTCATTCTATTAAAGGACTGAGGACGCTAGGACTTGCCCAACTGCTAAAAGTCAGTTACAATAGTGAAGGTCATAGGCACCCATCACACAGACACAAGGGTAGAAACCTCTGGTAACACTAGTAGATGCTACAGGCCATCGGAATCACCCATGGGGAGTCAAATAAACCCAACTACACAGTGTCTGATCACCAGTGACTGATGGGAAGTTTCCACACCTGGAAAATTGTATTGCCACTTTGAGAAAGCCCCCCTCCCACATGTAGGAGGGGCAAGGCAAAGCCATGCAGAGCCACGAGAGAGAACCCATGGCCAGCAAAGGGGTCCCAGGCCGTCCTGGGTTTTGGTCTGTGACTGGGGCTGGAGAGCATGGAAGACACCCCTGCCCCCCTCAGGTACCCTATGTCCCCCTCATTTACATGGATGAACGTTTATCTCTCTTTATTACAAGGATGAAAGTTTTTTCTCTCTCCCTTATGAAGATGAAGTTATTATCTTCCTCATATACAAAGATGAAGGTTTTTCTCCATCTTTTATAAGGATGAAAGTTTTCTTTCACAGAAGACAATGGACAATATCATCTCTGTCCAAGGTGTCTTGAAAGACAGCTTTTGCCTACTGGCAAAAAATTTAACTACTTTTCAAGGAATATGCTACCTACCTTTGAAATACAAATACTTGGTCTCCAAGATCTCCTATCTGGAGGATTTCTTGCATGCAAATTTTTAAGAGATATATCTTACAAAACAAAAATCTTTGGCCTTCTGGGAAAATCAGTTTAATATAGTTCAGCTGTAACTGTCTAAGTAGTTTTGCTGTATAATACCTGTCTCATAAAACTATGTCCCTCAAAAGTGTAAGTGTGTTTGCCAATAGAGGAGCTTATGTTTCTTAAAGTTATGGAAAGTCTTTGCTAATCTCATGAATGCTAACTGCTTACTTTTAACTGTCTGATACAGAGGTGGAGTTTTCTCTTTTTTTTCAATCTGTCAAAGGGACGAGGATTTTCTTTTTGCATTATGTTTTTCTCTTTTTATGATCCATCCAAAATGTGTCAATTCTTCATGTATGAGTCATGGCAATACATTTCTTTGCATTATTTCAATAAGACAAGTTTTCGATTGTGTTTTTATTATCCAAGACTTTGACTGCAATGGTGTGTCTAAGGAAGACATGCCTGGGTTCTGGATGTCATCAGAGAGCCATATGGAACTGAGATTGACATTTTAAGCTAATAAAAGCCTGCTGCAGAAATTGCCTCATTCCTTGTTTTCTCATGTGCTTCATGACAGTCTTTCCAGGTAAGGAACAAAGGTTGCTTTCCTGAGAAATGGCAAGAAAACCTCAGGACATTTTGGAGGACCTCAAGAGTTTGAGGAATTTACCCAAACCTATGTGCATTGCAAATGAAGCCTGGTAGCAGTTGTGTGGCTTTGGCTTCTTTGCCCTGAGGAGCTAACTAAACCTCAAATCTAAAGATTCCTTGTAATATTCCAGCAAGACAAATTTTAAAAGTCTACAGGATCAATTGCTCTTCTTGTTGTTTCTGCAAATAATCGGCCAAATTAAAACTAGGGTTAATGGAGTCTCTGATGAAAATGAGGGTGATTTTCAGGAGAGAAATTGTTTTTCAGTAGAAATCAAAATGCCCAATTGGGGATATTGGACACTAACACAGTTAACTGAATTCAAAGTTTTGTTTTCACTTGTAAGCTGAACTGCTTCCTGAATTCTTCTAGTTTTCTTCACCCGTCCAGCTAATGTTTCATTTTTCTCCCATTTTTTGACTAGGAATTAATGGTAACTAAACTTTTTTCTGAGACTGCATCTGTACATGCCACATAGAATCTACCCAGCACTTGATGCCGTTACCAGAGATGTTCAACCGCAGCCAAAGAGGCTGTGTCAAACCGACCCTGCTTAACTTCATCCCAGCAAAAGCCTTGCATTTGGGTGTCTTGCAGACGCAGAAACTGGTTTATGATTTGCTGTATTCATTAACCTTTGTGTCCTTCCTTCTCTTTTCGTAGAATGTGTGCCTATGACCTTGTCTACCGGGATACTTCTTTACACAGGATGAGCCTCACTCTAGAAGCCCTTTAGCATCGCCACCTCCTGAAATGACGCTCACCAGTTTGTCTGGATTGACTTACTGCAAGGACTAGATGTTTGAGTCAGTGAAGTGTGGGGTGGTCTCTGAGCTTTGCTTGAAACTTCTATCCCTTTTCTGCCCAAATGCTTAAGACAGAAAGGTCCACCGCTCTTCAGAGGGGAAATCTATTGTTTTGGGCATTTATTTATTTGAATAATGAAGCAGAGATTTAATAACTCTTTGTATGTTCGTGTATGTGTAGGGACCTTTTAAATATTTTCTTTTTCTTACTCATTTGTACAACTCCCTTAAATATTTTGACTCTGAGTTTTTTACTGATTATGTGCTTAATAAGTATCTTCTCCCAACCAGTGGCTTTCTTTTTCATTCTATTAATATTTTTATTTAAAAAAGTTTTAAATTTTAATGTAGTTTAATTTATCTTTATTTAGGTTCATGTGATCTATTAATTTTTTATGATAAGCAAAGTTTTCCTTTATACAAAATATATCTATATTCTTCTGTTTCTTTCTATACATACAAATGTCTCATAATCTCAGAATAATCACCCTATGTATACATGTTCCTTGTGACATGTAAACAAGGTCTGTCTGGAGACATTGTTATTATAACAAGAACGGTTGGCATGGCATCAGTGTAACCTGGCAGCCAATTAGAGTGGACTGGAATGTACATGTGTGAACAATGATGACTTCACTGTAGTAGTCAGTAGGGGAGGCAGAGGCAGTCAAGTGAGCACATGTAGTACGTGGCTGTCCCATGCAAAATGACTGAGTGAGCACAATAACAAATCTGCATCAAATTTTGCTTTAAACTGGCTGCTGTAGCTCAGTGGATTGAGTGCCGGAATGCATCCCAAATGGTTGCCAATTTGATACCTAGTCAGGGCACATGCCTGGGTTACAGGCCAGGTCCCCAGTAAGGGGGTGCTGTGAGAGGCATCCACACATTGATGTTTCTGTCCTTCTCTTTCTGCTTCCCTTCCCTTCTCTCTAAAAATAAATAAATAAAATATGTTTTAAAACTTTTACGTTAAGCTTAAGCATTCCTCCATGGAAACTATTTGGATGATTCAGAAGGCTGCAGCTAGGGGCAGCTGGTGATTGGCAGCTTCACCATGACAACATACTCACTCATGCATCATGTCTCATGCAGAATTTTTTGGTGAAATATTAAATCACCAAGGTGACTCAAGCCTCCTGCAGCTCAGTTTTGGTGCCTTGTGACATCTGGCTTTTCCCAAAACTAAAATTCAGACCACAGATGTGATTCAGGAAAATACTGTGGGGCAGCTGGTTACAATTCCAACAGAAGATTTTGCAGAGTGTTTTGAACAGTGAAAGAGATGCTGGTAGAACTGCATGAGGTCCCATAGTGCCTATTCTGAGGGAGACTGAGCCATCATTGTCCTCTGTACAATGTTTCTTGTACCTTCTTCAAAAAATGTCTCTTTTTGACATCACATGGCTGGATACCTTCTGGATAGACCTTCTATAAACATATTCAAAGATTCTGAGGATTAGGACCTAGACCTATTCAGGGGGATCATTACATATGCAACAATGAATAATCATACATAAATGTAAGTATAATTTATAAATATCAATGATATATAACATATAAGATACATGTATAAGATCATAAATATCAGGAATAATTACTAAATGAAGTTAAAAGCGGTTATCTCAGGACACAAGAGAGGTGAGAGAGCTACAATCCTGAGCTTTTATAGTAAAAATCCATTTGAAACTATTTTCCCTTTAAGTACAATAAAAATTTTAAGCATTAAATGGGTCCGAGGAGTCAGTTTTTATTATTGAAATGCAGTCCAGTTAAAAATGTCATGCATTTTTATTCACTAAATTGCATACCATTGGGGCATATAAAGTAACACCTGGTACAAACATTAAGGGGACTTTTGCACCCTTCTCGATCCTTAGCAAACTCAGCACCTATGCATGTGCAACACCCATAGGTCAAACCTCAGAATTTTTAAGGTAAAACACTAAATTCTCATACAATGTTTAAATTACCATTAGTTAGGCTATGAATAAAAATTCAATTATATCTCAAACACAGACTATTAAAAATAGTTCTGCTGACCAAAATAAGCACATTGGATTAGATATCATTTTAATTTATACTTTCTCCAGGAAACAAAACAAAGAAAAACATACACAAAATTTAACACATGGGTGCAACAAAAAAATGGAAAAAAATAAATCAAGCAGAGATGTTAACACATATTCTTGGAATAACACACTTAACCAGAAGGACAGCAAGTGTTTTATCAATATGAAAGATGATACCAAGGTGCCTTACCCAAATGACAACATGACAAAGTAACAGTGATGATGACACTATCCTAGAAAGATGCAGGGAGAGATGAACCAGTTGCCTGAGAAGTCACACGTGAGCGGTGAAGCTGAAAAGGAAGTACGTATACTCACAAATCCACTCCCATCCGGTAAGGATAAAAATCTACCTCCTACAAACTCACCAGAAAAATGCTGCAGATTTTCTCTGTGAGATTAACCTGGAATCCACTGCACACCATGATGCAAGGCAACAGCAGTAATGGTTGAGAGGAATCCTACCAGAAACAGGGATTAAAGGTCAGCAAATACTTTCTGTAAAGAGGTAGATAGTTATAGTTTCAGGCTTTCTAGTTTATATAGTTCATGTTGCAACAAATTAACCATGCAGTCACCACATGAAGTCTTAGACAACATGTCAATGAATGGGTGTTATTGTGTTTTAATAAACTTTTATTTATAAAAGGCTAGATTTGGTCCACAGACAGCCATTGACTGACCTTTGGATCAGATTGAAATCTACATTCAAGAGTAAGATCAGTCTCAGTCTTTCCCAACTTGGCAACCAAATGCACTGTAACCAGTTGAAGAGATACTGAGTGTCCAAGGGAGAAAAACAGCCTGTTTTGCTGCTGGGGAGACCCCGGACAAAGCACTCCACCACCACCTGATCAATCTAAAGTGAGGAGCCCACCAGGAAAACGTACAGGAAAGGCCTCTACTGAGCTTTCTGGTGTCTCACTCTGAAGTATTAATAAAGAGAAAAAGCTCATCTGATATTTGAAAAATCTCTAACATGAATGACAAAGAAAACAAGAATAAAGAATTTTAAGGTGAAAAGATAAAAAGTGAGCAAATAGTTAAAGTATATTTTATTAGATATAAAAATACTTATATTACTAATGTCTTCTAAACTAGACATAAAAATACATTCATGAAACAAGATGGTAATATACAAGCGGTATCATTCATCTTTTTATTCAACAAAGGTTTACTGGTATTTACCATGGGCAGAAGTTTTTATAAAAATGTAAGATTCCTGCCTTCGTAGACCTGCTATTTCAATAACAGGAGAGGGAATATAAAATATTCTAATAAGTATTACCATAAATGTAATAAATGCTATAAGGGAAATATGAAACAGGATAAGTCAAATCTGGAGTTCTTAGAGTTGCCATCTTAGATAACGTGGTTGGGGTGGTGCTCATTGATTAGATAAGGTTTGAGTACTGGCTGAGTTAGCTGTTCACCCTGGGGCAGTTCACGTTTTGGACATCTTCGATGACTGATCTAAGCAGACCTGGGCAACGGGTACAACTTCCAAAAGCAATAATATTCCTGAAGTACTTGAAGACTAGCAATCAGGTCCATGTGGCTTAAGGGGAGAGAGAATTGGCAACGAGAACAGAGAGGAAGCAGCAGGCCAAATAAGACAGAATTCTGTAGTTCATCAACTTTCACTGTGTAATCCATGTACACTTGGAGGTTTCCCAGTCCCTTTATGTAGGTCTGCGAGATCAAAAATATTCTCAGAATAATATATTTTTGCCATTTTTAGTTTTGGAATTTACACTGATGGCACAAAGTTAGGGTCACACTCCTAGAGTCTTGGCGCAAGAAAGTTTGGTGCACTCACTGCCTCAGTTAATGGTTATTCCACACTTTGCCACCACAAACTCACATTAAAGAAAAAGTGCCAATTTTACGTAAGGCCACCCTCAATGAAACAGTAGAAATTATCAATTTGATTAAACCTCAACTCTTATCACACAACCATTTTCAAACATCTTTTTCATATTATGTGTGACAAAATGGAAAATATACATAGAGCAATTGTGTTGTCTGTGAACGTATAAGAGGAAAAGCACTTGCAAGATTTTTTGAGTTCTGAGCTGAACTAGGTGTTTTTAACATAAAATGTCATTTTACGTAAAAGAGCAACTGACAGATGAATGATGTTTATTCAGACTTTGGGGAAGATATTTTTTTAAATAAGCCCATAGCTTCAATAAAAGCAACTAACAGTATTTGATATTAATGATAAAATTCATGTTTTCAAGAAGAAAAATTGCATTTTTTAAAAATGTGTCAGCTACCATGACCATGGCTGTTTCCTAATACTTCAAGGCTTTTTTGATATCAGTGGTGATATTAATGAATGTGACATTTTGATAACGTCTGATACAATATGCCAACATTATGCAAGATATGCATAAATAAGTGAACCATTACATAACATGGGATAATGTTTAAAAATGCTGCATTCAAAATCGAAGAAAAATGAATTAATTTTAATTTAATAGCATGTATTGTCATTGTTGCGGTTCCAGACTCACACCATAACTTGCCTTCAAGTAATTAGCACTTGACAGGCTTTGGTGTAGTATCAAAACAGAATATTCACGAGTATCAAATATTAAAATACCCCTCCCTTTTCCATGGAGTGATATCTGCCTGAACCAGATTTTCTTCATAACTCTCAACCAAACAAAATAACACAACAGAGTGAATACAGAGGCAGATATGAGAATCATGCCATCAATTGTTAAACTAGATATTTAAGATACTTACAAAATTATTCAAAAGTGCCAATCTTCTCAATATTTTTGTATGAAAAAACAATCATTTGTCATATGATGGTGCTTATGTTATATTTAAGTGGTTTGTTATTGCTATTTCAAATAAACTAATATTTTTTTTTAAATTATGAGTGTTCATCTAGCATAGTGATATCATACTAAAAGACTTAACTTAAGTACAAAAGCTCTTTGGGATTCTCCAGAATTAATAATAAAGGTGTTTTAGGCTAAATATTTTCTCTGTGATCTTATAACCTGGGTGACCTTTCGTATGCCTTGTTTATTTCTCCATTGACCAAGAGTCACTCAGTGCTAATCAGTAATTGCTTTACATGAAGAAATTCCTTGCCCATTAATTAATGGGCAAGGAAATTGGCAATGTGTACTTTAATGGCTAATATAATCTTTTTCTCAGATACCAAAAGACAAAACACTTGTAAGGGAAAAATCTTCAAAACTATCCGGAGGACTGCGTTTGAAATCCTAAAGCCAATTGTTAGGACAATTAAAATTTGTGCCTGTTGCTACCACCTTGATCTTGAACATCACTAGCAAGGGAAATGTGAACATTTCATCTTGCCAAGGAAGCCATGAATATAATTTTAGACTGGGCGCAGGAGACTGCTAGCAGTGAACAATATATTAGATTACATTCCTTCAACATGCATGGTAACAGTTACAGTTTTTTCTTAATTTCACAACAAATGGAATTTCTAAGTTTTGTCTTATTTTATTCATTTCTTTTTTCACAGTAGTCAAGACCTATTCTTATCACAGAGTAGTCTGTTGTTCCTTCTTTTTTGTATGGCGAGTTTCAAAAATGTGGACATCTGATATATACTAACGTGAGGCCGTTTATTAGAGTTCTCCATCACAGTTTTCAGGACAATGTTTTGCTAACTATACAAGCTTAACTTAGAAGTGCTTTTTATGAATTTACAAGGCATCTGGCACTTCTCTCAGACTTGCACTTAGCACAGCATATTGTATTTTTTTAAGAAACTCGTCTGCATCCCAATGTGACTGTAACTTTGATAACTGTAACTTTGATAAAGGCAAAGGGCATGTCTGCCTTGCTCATCATTGTATCTCCTGTGTGACTTTAACTACCTTGGGAATGTGTACAAGGCATATTATAGGGGATTTCATCCTGATTTACTTTCTTTTTTAAAGCCCCTGCATCTCAGTAATATAGTAGTCTTCATTGACATGAGATGAAAGATGAAAAAGGCATCATTCAGCACTTATTTACAAATTTATATATTTTAAACTATTGTAAAATAATAATGTGAAATGCAATGTGCATTTGAATCTCAAGAGCTAGGCAATTGAGAGGGAAGAACATTTTGTTTTACATGGAACTCTAGCTATCAGGATTTCCTTATTGTAAACTAAACCAGGGAAACTCAAAAACTAGAGTTTATATCAATATACTACTGTATCAGAAATAATGAAACAATTAAATTAGAGCCAAAATCTAGGCATGAGGTGGTAGTAGAAAGGAGTGATATCTATTTTAGTCAAGTGTTAGGTTTGGGATCTAAAAGAATAGGAAATTGCTGGGCAACAGAACATCTGGAATTCTAAAATAGGAAGATAAATGCAGAATGTCCCCAGCCCAACATCAATGCAGGAAAATAAAAATGATAATGTGGCCCATTTCATCAATCAGAGTCTGAGATAATCTCTCTGCATTTCAAATACCCCTCAGCTTGTATGACATGTGGATAATATCCAAACATTTTTAAAACTCACATTTCTAGGACAAATAAATGCTAACTCAGCTGCCATGAAAATGTTTGGGGGATTATAGGTTCCATGGCAGGAGCCACAAAACCACCAGGAGCCGTTTGGGGCAGAGTCACAAAGAGGGATAATTGTGTTATTTCCAGAAGAGTCACCATGCTTTGCTCATTTCATAAGATCAGAAAAAAATACTAGGTAGTGATGTTCATGATAAAGACAAAAGATAGTTCCCAATTTAAAAACTTAGACCTTAGCAAAAGCTGGCAAGGATGGAAGATAAAGTACTTAAAACAGAAGCATCCCTCAATTCCAGGACTATGAAGATTGGTGCACTGAAGCTGAACGGAGCTTACTAAAGCCAAGTGTGGGCTCCTCCTCCCAATTCCCATTCAGTACTATCAGGCTGGAAGCTCAAAACTAGCCGTTATGAGAACTTTCATTCCATGAACTTGGAAACTCTATAAATTGGGAACTTATCCCTACTCCCCATCAGGGAGCTGCTTTTTAAACATTTACCAGCACACCACAGATAATATGTAGACCTGCTGTGTATTTAGATTACCCTAGGAAGAAAGAAAATAGAAGGAATAGAAATCAGACTTCACCTTGAAATGAAAACAATGAATTCTCTGTAAAAATGATTCCCAAGAGCTCAATAAATTTTAATTATAAAGAAAAGTAAGAACATTTTTTAATGTTTTTGTCACTTAACTTAGCCTCTAAAAATGTGAAAACACTATCTATTAGATTAATATTAGAATACCACTATGATATTTATTCATTCAACAATCAGATCTGGGAAAATATGATACCCTATTTCTATGTCATGTGTGTGTTTCTCCTGCTAAGGAAGATTTTTGCATTGCACATACTTTGGTTTTAAACGTGTCGCATTAACCATGCAGATGGTGAAATGCAGCCTTCCCGATGGCTAATGCGTGGCTGGGTGCCCACAGGACTGAAGTGCTGCACTTCCAAAGAGATCAATGCTGTCAATGCCTTCAGTAAGGTTATTAAAAATCCCGTTCACAGACCGGTGCCAAAGTGGCTTACATATTGGAATCAATTACTAGCTTGTCATAGTGGTTTCTAGGGGAAATCAACACCAAAGCCGTTGATAAAGTCTAGAGTTTCCTAGACAGTAATTTTGCACTGGGATCTGCCATGTGTATCTGTCAGAGCAACTTCAGTTGGCCTAAGAAAGCTGTGGGGAGGGGACTGTCATTGTTTCATATCGGCCCGCCCCTGCAGAGGGGCTCTCTGTTTGCCAATCCATCCACCAACTTGTTCTAAGCATCATTTCTCTGAATGGACTTTTTATTTTACTGCATCTAAGTATTGTTTTAAATTCTAGTTTCTAAGAACAGAGATATTTTCCATCAAATTTTTTGTCACAATTTCACATGTATTTTCTGTGATCAATTCATAATCACTCCTCCCTCCCCAGACTGGAGGCTCAGTGAGAAGGGAATCTTTCTAACTTCACTAGGATGCTGAGTGGCTTGCAGGGAATGCCAATATGAGTTTGTGAGATAGATAGATAGATAGATAGATAGATAGATAGATAGATAGATAGATATTACAACAAAATTAATGTAGCATATGTTTCCAAAGAAAACATAATTTAAGAAGATTCAAATAATTAGTAAAAAATATAGTTTAAGTTGGTAATCATGAAAGAATTAGAAATGAGAAACATTTTTTAAGTTTAGCATCACAATTACTTAACAAATTTAAAATTAAACTAGCCTTTTAATAATAATTTAATAGTTTAAATATTACCAAGTGATATAAAGTTTTGATAAGCAGGTATTCAAATTCTCAAACTGGACAATAGGATTATTATGTACATAATAGGATTATTGCATGCATTATTGTGTACATTGATTTATGAAAATCAATAAAAATGTATACGTACCCAACACTTCCATTTTGCTGGGAATTGCATCCAGGAAGTATATACAAAGATCTATAAAATAGGGTATTGGTTAAAACATTATTAATAACATTGGAAATAATTTAAACATTCAAAATGTGGGATGAGTGCAATAACTTATAGTTATGAGAAAGTACTACATTCCATTAAAATGATGCAGAACAGTTCAATTGATTGACTGAGCTATTTGATGATAGTATATTTAAGTGAAAGTGGGTTATGAGGAACTGTGAATCTTTTACATGTCACATTCCCAAAGGACAGGCACTAAAGTGTTTATAGTGTTTGTCTTTGATGTTATGAGTCTTCAGGTAATTTCAAATTTTGTCCCTTCTTTGAGCTTCTAGACTTTAGGCCATTTTCTCCTTTGACAGTGCTTTACTTGAGTAAGTTATTAAGAAGAGAGGAGTAAAAGAAGTGGTGGTAAAACATGAAAAGTCTCTGTAGCTCATTGGAATTGGCTTATAGGTAAATGTTTCAAAAGAGATTGGATTTGAATACAGAAAGAGATTTCAGAGAGAATTTTACGGATAGGAGCTTAATACCCATTTCTGTATGGAGGCTCTTATATTCAACTTTAACCTACTAATGTGGCAGCAATATCATTTTAGTGTATTCTTAAGGAAGAGACATGGTTAGTTTGTCAAATGTTTAGGTCTAAATGTAAAGTACTTGTGCTGTTTTTTTACTTTAGAGAATATAAAGAATAAGTGTCTGCCCACCCCTGCTCCCTAGTGCTAAGCAGCAGCAAATAATTTTTGCTTTCCACAGGTCTGCCTCCCCCCCCCCTTTTTAACTACCAGGGCAGAAACATGATGGGTTCACATAAATGGGGAGCACACGCTGTGGGAAACATCTCCTTTGACTTAAAAAGGAGCATTAAAGCCTCTGTCACTTCACAGTGAAGAGGCAATTAAAAGAGCAAATGTATGATAAAAGTTACCAGTTAGGGAAGTTCAAGTTGGGCTGTCCTGTGTTTGTGGGGTCATGGTTGTATGTGACCAGTCATATTCACTCTTAGGAGGACTAAGTCACGCCTTAGGCTTTGACTTTTGACAAGCTATCAAATGAAATATGTCACCAAAGGTCTTCCTCCATTCAGTCGGTGTCCAGGAAACGTTCATGGAAGGATGGTAAAGCAACATTGTATCATTTATTTTCTTAAGAACAAACTTCTAGGACTCCCCATTGGCACAATCCTAGATTGAATTTGGCTACCTCTTTTTTTTTTCTTTTTAATTGTTGTTCTTGTACAGTTTTCTGACTTTTACTCCCATCCCAGCCCACCACCCCAGCCCTCCCCAGCTCCCTCCCATTTCCACCCCCCTCTAGTTTTTGTCCATGTGTCATTTATACTTGTTGCTCTAAACCCTTCCTCTTTTCCCCTGAAATTCCCTCCCCTCTCCCTTCTGGTCACTGTCAGCCTGTTCTCAGTTTCAGTGTCTTTGGTTATATTATGTTTGTTTGTTTGTTTTGTTGATTAGGTTACTGTTAAAGGTGAGATCATATGGCTATCTCTTTTTAATACACAATTCTTATCTGCTTCCAACATTCTATAAAGTACTTATCCTGTCTGTCTTCCATATTTTAAGTCATGGTTATCTATGAAGGCTTGTACACTCCAAAAAAAAAAATTATTCTTCTTTTTAATTCACCATATACAGCAACTGAGAGAAGACAGCAATACATTTGGGAACAGGATGGTTTTAATGATGCAAATGTATCCAGAGTGAGGTTACCCAACTTGGAACCATTGGCATTTTGGTCTGTCACTTTTTTGTTGTTGTCCTAAGGGTTTGTTCTCTGTATGCAGGGCGTTCTAAAGCACGCTTTGCTACTGTAATTTGCCCATCAGATTTTTTATTGTTGTTTACTAGATTATAGTAACACCTCTCCCTTTTTGTGAGAACAAAAATTATCTCTAAACATTGCTCGATGTCCCCTTAGAGGCAAAATACATCCTGGTGTAAACCATTGAACTAGAAAAATTAAAGAAAATTTTATACACAAAATTAGTATATGGTGCATTTTAAAAATATTTTACCATGTTACTTACAAATAAGTTTGGTTATGCCATAATCAAAGCAAATTATTTTGCTTAGAGATACAAGCTCATAATTAGTAATCAATTTATTACATTTTTCTGTAGATGCCAGTTATAAAAGGTTGATTTTGTAACTGAGTACATGGTTAAGGGCACAGAAAAAAATCTTGTAGTGTCAGTTTTAAGCAAGTCACTCAATCACAAATGTCACTGTTTGTCTTTCTATGTGATAGGCTGCTGTCATACAAAATCCGCTCTAGACACATGTGCTGAGAGAAGGCTGCCCTAGGGGTGAACCTGGGCCAAATCAGAAGCCTTGTGAGCACTGTAATCTTCACTGTGTTTCAGCTTGCTCTCAACACAAATGAAAATTACAAACTTCACATAATGTAGGAAGGAATCTTGCAGAGGTAGAATGGAAAGACAACATTTAACAACTACTAGAGGCATACTAAAAATCACATTGTGCTGCTATAGAAATAACAGGCATGTTAGAGTAGGAAATATTTGGGTTAATTCTTCTGAGCAATTGCTAGTTGTGTAATATCAGGACAGATTTTTGGTTGTTCAGTTTTTTGTACTTCCAATTTTAATTTCTATTAGTAAAATAAGTATGAAAATACTTTGTAAGATTATTGTGAGAACTAACTTTAAAAAGCAAAATGGAAGCATTGACAAGAAACATGTATAAAGGACCCATGAACAAAGCCAACAGGGGTAGGATTAGGTGTGGGAGATGGGGGTGGGTTGCGAAGGGGGAGAGTGGTAGGGGGGAAACGGGGACAACTGTAGTTGAACAACAATAAAAATGTAGTTGAACAACAATAAAAAATAAATAAACTTTAGCCCTGGTTCTCAAAATAGATAAAAACTGAAATTATCTAACATAATTCCTTAAGCATAATATGTTTGATAAAAATTTACCAAGTAATTGAACAAAATCATGATTAATGTGACTCTCAAGAGCCTAGAAATGTACAAAACTCAATATATATGTTAGCTCATTCTTAAACTTACATTAAAAAATTATTTCAGAAATAAAAAACAGGGAGGCTAAAAAAAAGGAGAGAAAAATATTTAGTGCTTCTTTTTTCCCCTTTGGTGTAAGGTGTCAGCAAACACAGTATTTCAGTACATCCAGTATTTATGTACTCTAGAACTTCAAACATCAGTTAGAAGAAAGTCACCTATATTTACATCCTATTCAAAACAGTAAAGCAATTCCAAGTTGGCAGAAACAAAAATAAAAAACACGGTATGATTTAGCCAGTTGCTTCCTAAACACTTCACTGGACTTCAATTCTATTCATGTAACACCCTGAACCTACCAATTGTGTTCATAAAAGAATGTAATTTTCTCATTTATTCTATTTTTAGTACCCATTTTAAGGTCTTCACCTTGTGATTGGAAACAGTTTGAATTACCCTGAGTAAAATATTTTCTACTGGGGGCAAGTGAGCTTGATTTCCTTTAACATAATCTTATAGAAGTAACAGCTTATTTGATACAAATAAAATTTGTATTGTGTACAATATTACTTGTATACAAGTAATATACAAAAAGACAGTTCTTTTAAAATCATTCATTCATTCATTCATTCATTTGCCAAGGGTTAACTTAAAATTAATTTTTAACTCTTGTAATTGAAATTATCCCTATAATGTAGACAAGGATGTCTTATCTTAAATGTTTAGAAGAATAATACCTATTTTTTTTCTGTAATTGATTGGGTTATAAAGTTAAATAAATTCAATTAAAATAATCAGAGTAAAGAGAGTTTGGAGTGAGGAAAGAACCTGACATAATTCTAACCCAGGTATTCTACTTATGCTATTAATGTTTGTCATGAAAAATGTATGCATAGAAAACGTAAACTAGTAGTCATTGTATTGATGTTACTTTTATTGGCAGAGAATCCAATTCTCTCTTATTTGTTTTTGGAGGAGGTATGGAAATGAGAAAAACATTGGTAATTACTGACAATTCAGTGTTTCATACAGGATACCAAGGTATGCTAAAGAAGATAAGAAAGCACACTGCAAGACGAAGACTGATACAAGAGCAAAAATGATATGTAAAGCAATGACTATCTACAAAAAGAGAAATTCTACTGCTATAGGCTATAATTTTATCTCCTTTTGACGAATAAGAAAATGCTTCCACATCATGCCATTAGACTTACTTCAAAGAAAGCTTTTATGCATATCAAAAATAAAATAAAGCTTAATCATGTTATTAATTTCCTCCAAAATGAGTCAGATTATTTACAATTGCATTGATAGAGGGAGGTATGGCGATCTATATTTCTGATGAAATGTGTCATGGTGGCCTTTAATATTTTTTTTCTATTTTACCACTAAATTTTATTTACAAATGGCATTGGACCTTACTAAATTATTGTAACTTGGAGAGAGCTGAAAATTTAGTATAAACTAGAATTTCTGTTATAAACCAAATAAGCAACTTGAAAAATAGTGCATTCACTCGTCATGATGTCTTTAAACAAGAGGGTTAGCTTAAATTTATTCCTAAATTTATTGTTTGGGGACCAAATATGATACACATTTTATAGTATGAGAAAGTTGTCTTTTGTGATAGATTACTTACAAAAGCTACAATAGAGAAAAATTATTTTTCATGTACATGTGAAACAAGAGGTTTTTTTTTTCTTATTTCACCCCCTTTGCCACCAAGAACCAGTCTCATAATTTCAAGTTTTTCTTCTTCATCCCATGCTCCATTTTACTTTTCCAGCCAATGGAAGAGCCACTGGCTTTAATGTCAAACAGAACAGCACTTCAATTTTCCTTTTTTTTTCATAACAGGACTTTTACCCTTTGTAGATTACATAAATAGTCAGAACCTCAATTTCCTCATTTGTAAAATAGAAATAATAATAGCAGATTTCTAATAAATGTAACTATTTCTGTTTGCTTAGATTTGAACACATAAACTAAGTTCTCTCAAAATAAATTAGGAAATAAACTTACTATGCTCTTAAACAGGTTAAATAATCATTCTGTTCTAGCATCATTATGTATAATAAAACCTGTTTCTACTTTAACCAATAAACCTATCCTCCAACGTTAACTCTTTCCTTCTTTCTAGTCACTTGTAGAAAAGTCACCTATGGATAGTTATCCATTTTTGTTATCCTCAAATTTTAACATGTCAAAATTAGCTCATTAAATAACCTTTCCATTTCCCACCTCCTTCCAAGTTTCTCACTTCTCTCTGTGTCAGTGTCTTTTTCTTAACTTTCTTATGTAAGATCATCAGCCATTTTTATTCTTCTCCAAATGTTATATCTAGTGTCACCAATACTGCTATTTTTTTCCTCTAAGAAACACATCTCTAACTTTATCTTCATGTCATTTCATTGCTATTTTAGTGCAGGTCCTCCTCATCAGCTCATTCTGTTCATATTTATGATGAGGTTTAACTAATGAAAAATATACAAATGTAAATAAATGTGAAAAATATATATAACATGATCTGAGAGTTGGAAATCTAATTAGAAGCAATAGTTTAAAATAGCAAATCAGCTTTAAAACTGTCTAGCTTTCTTTCTTATTAATTTAAATCATTTCTAATATATTTGGTTTGATCATATGAAGGAATAATCTTAAAATTTTTTATTTATTGGTTTTTAGAGAGAGAGGAAGGGAGAGAGAGATCAATTTGTTGTTCTACTTATTTAAACATTCATGATTGACTTTTGCATGTGCCCTGAATGGGGATCAAACCTGTAACTCTGGCATACTGGGATAATGCTGTAACTAAATGAGCTACCCAGGGTGAAGGAATAATCCTTTTTGTACTTTCACTCAATTCTTTATAAACTTGATTTCTCTTACTAGTCTACGCATTTGATCATTGTTGATCTATCTTCCCTGAAGCTTTTGTCTACTTTGGCTCATGGCACACTCTTCATGATTTCCTAGGATAATGACTTTACCACTTGTTCTGTATATTTTATAGTCTTTTAAAATATATATATATATAAAAAATTGTTTATGCTATTACATTTGTCCCAATTTTCCACCTTTGCCCCTCTCCACCCAGAAACCCCCCTTCCTCAAGCAATCCCCACACCCATGTTCCATGGCCATAGGTCATGCATATATGTTCTCTGGCTACTCTATTCAATATGCTGTACTCTCCATCCCCATGACTATTCTGCAAATACCAATTTGTACTTCTCAGTCCTTTCACTGATTTTGCCAGTCACCTTGACTTTCCTCATATCTAGCAACCATTAAAATGTTCTCTACATTTATGAGTTTGTTTCTATTCTGCTTGTTTATTTTGTTTTTTTATACTCTTCAAACATGGAAGATCTAAAGTTTCAACTAATCAATCTCTCTCTCTCTCTCTCTCTCTCTCATCCTCCTCTCTTTTCCTACACATTATCTTCCTGGAAATCTTTATTCCCCCAATTAAATCAACTACTATTTCTACAGGTATGAACCCTTGGGTGTGGCATGTCTGTTCAGTCTGTTCCCATCCCATTATCCTGCTGCATGTACAGCACTGTTGATCACTAACAGAATTTCCTCCCAACTCTTTTTTTTTGACAGACATTTATAAATCTTAGAATCACATGTATAAACTTTAAGGTAATTTTAATGGTTTCAGTAAAATTTCATTGAGCATAGGTATACTGTTTAGTCACTTTGATATACAACTTCACATTTGTATTGACAGATAGACTTTTTTAAAAATTTCCACTTACAGCATTTTTTATCACAACACCTGATAGGTAGAGCAAATATTTTGATTACCATTTTATAAATGAAGAGGCTATGAAGATCTTTACGAAATTTGCCGATTTTTTTGAAAAGCCTGATAATGAGTTCTCCAGTACTTTATCCTGCCTTTTTTATTCTGAAATAAATGATTTGAATTAATTAATCATCATTCTACAATTTCATTTTTTTCATTGTTGATAATGTTGTATTATTAAATAACTAAATTTAAAAACTGTGTAATTTTATAACCTTAGTTGCAATCATGACCAGCACAAGGTCACAATTTAATACATTTAATCATCTGTAATTATTTTTATTTCCCCTATGTTTTCCCCTAATACTTCATATGTTCCTTAAAAACAGGGACAAGTTTTTAAAAAATATTCTGATTCCTGTTTTGGTTTGTACATTTTTCTTAACTCATTGTGGATTGAATATTTGTGTTGCCCCAAAGTGGTTGTGGTGCGGCCCTAACCCTACTTGGACATGGGCCCTGTGATGCAGTGATGAAGGTTACATGAGGGCACGTGGGGGGCCCTTGTCTGCGAGGTGGTGCCCTGATAAGGAAAGAAGACCCACAGGCTTTCTCACTCTAACAAGTGGGGACACAGTGAGAAGGCAGCAGAGGCTTCACGAACAAGGAAGAAATCTTTCACTAGAAAGCAAATCCACTAGTACCTTCATTTGGACTATGAGAAAATGAATTTGTAATTCTTAAGCCATTCAGTCTATGGTATTTTGTATGGCAGTCAAGAGGACTAACACAATCAACAAACTGGTGGTTTTCTTTTCTGATTAAAGGGTTAACTACAATTAATGTGGGGTGACAAAGGAAAAGATTGTAAAGTGGACAAATTATTCTCTCTTATGTTTTTAAAGTGTATACCAGAGTTGAACTGACAGAGTAAATTAAATGCTGTTCTTTAGTTACATTTTTTTAAAAATTGTATTTTTGCTCACTGGATTAATGGTATGCATCATAAATGTGAAGATCACTTAGATAAGCATTATGTTTTAAATATGGCTTATTGAAAAAATACAATGGAGTGTACCATTTTAAAACTTGTATTTATAAAAGTTATGAGAAAGAAAAACTATCTGTTATGATAGCATTTTTTCCAAATATACTTAATGACAAATGTAGACTCTAAGAAGGTAAAATCCTAAATTATATTTTGTTGGCAACATATACTGAAAAAAATAGAGCTAATAAGGAAATAATATATTTATTACTCTATTCATAAATATACTTATGAATAGATATAATAGAAATAGATCTATTTATTTAATAACAGATTTATAATCACAAAGTATGATAGGGTTCCAAGACCTACCAGATGGGCAAGAAAAGGAGTAAAATGGGGGAAGGGGAGTGGAGCATAGAGAAATGTTTTGTTTCCCTTTTAATCTGATCTGATCAGAGTGCAAAACCCCCACTTTAATCATTACCTAAATGATTCCCTTAGAAGAAAAGAAGTCTGCAGTATCTGCCCTCTAACTTTGACTATATCTATTTTCATCAACTTCCATAAATGGTCTTTTAAAATATACTTCTGAAGATGAATTCTATATTTAAGATAATTAATATTTTATCTTCAAGAGAAAGAAACTTAGAAATTGAATACATGTTTGTATGTGCATCAAGGAAATGATTTTTGTAACACAGTTTTCATTTAGTGTAGGTTTTGCTTGTTTTGGTGTGTAAGGTGGAGGATATATATTGATCTTCACTCCAAACATATGTTTTATAATGAGTATCTCACTCTGCTAGCTAATGAACCCTCTGATCTTATCTGGGAATATGCAAATTCTCTGCCCTTCACTATGTATGAATTAAATTAAATCTTAAAACTACAAGATGTATATTTGTAGCCTTAAATATCTCATATGCAAATCATATTTAAAAAGCAAATTCTGAGATTAGAACACAAATATCACATCAAAATAATCTGTTTCAACTTGGGGAAGTTGCAATTGCTTTTAATATCAGATGCATTGTTTTAGATTTTTATAAGCCCCTATTTCTGGAAATTTACTTACCTAAAACTTAGGTTTTAGATTTGTTTTTATCTTTGTGGAAAATACTTACTATTTTATTAGCTACTAATAGAAAATTAAATAAAATTTAATATGGTTCATCATTACCAGAGAGAACCAAGTTAAATGTTCATTTTTTAATCTAATTACTTATTTGAGGAACATTTTTTCTTAACAATATTTTTCTTGGTATAGTGAGCTGAATGGTGCTCCCACAAAAGTTATGTCCACATCCTGGAATTTGTAAATGTGATCTTAATGGGAAAAAGGGATTATTCAGATGCAATTAAGTTAAGGATGTATAGATGATATCATCCTGTATTATCAAGGTGGGTCCCAAAGCCAATGGCAGATTCCCTTAGAAGAGATACGCGGAGAGGAGGCACAGAGAGCAGAAGGCCATGTGAAAACGCAGCAGGGATGGGGGTGACTCAGCCACAAGACAAGGAATGCCCAGGACCACTAGAGTTGGAAGAGGCCAACAAGTCTTCTCCTTAGATCTTTCAGAGGGAATAAGGTTGTGCTAAAACCTTGATTTTGGATTTCTAGCCTCCAAACTTCTATGAGAATAAATGGTGGTTGTTTTAATTCATCACATTTGTGGTCATTTTTATAGCGGTTCATGGAACGATTACATTTGGTGAGTCCCCTAATTAGATAGTTTGCTTTTTTATGTTACTGGTCTAAAACAAAGCTAGAAAGATAGGTTACTACGAGATTTGCGAAACCCACTCACTCCCCATTTCAAGTCCAGTTTTGGTCAAAATTCTGTTCACAGGGCAGAAGAATAAGTTAAAATAAGTGTTTGATCATAGCTCCCTAAACTTTTTCAGACATAAAGGACTTACCAATCACAGAATTCAATCACTTTATATTGCAGAGATCAAGTTCAACAAAGTCCAATGACTTGCTGCAGTTCACAACATCTATACTGAGCCCCAGCCTCTGTCGGAACCCACTGCAAGGTGAGCAACTCTCCCTATTAGTTACAGCTGATGTTGCAGATCACTGCTTTTCTCCTTGTATTAGTTTTTTAGGGCTGTCATAATAAAATATCACAGACTGAGTGACTTAAAAACATTTACTTTCTCACATTGAGGAGGTTGGACATCCGTGATCATGCTTAGAGCTCTCTTTGCGAGCCATCTTATCAGTATGTCCTCACACGAACTTTCCTCTGTGTTGTGTGGAGAGAGAGTGTGCACTCTGCTCTCTCTTTTTCTTATAAGGACAACAATCATACTGAATTAGGGCCCCACCCTTATGACCTCGTTTAACCTCAACTACCTCTTTACAGACCCTATCCCCAAATGCAGGGCCTATAGGGTCACATTGGGGGTTAGAGTTTCAGTAAACAAATACTAATGGGACTCAGTTCAGCCTATAACCTCCTTATCAAAAAACTTAGCTGAGGAAGAGCTCATCATAATGCTTTTTTAATTTCCAAAATGGGATAATTGAAACAATTGGATATTAATTGTCCCTCCTTTATCATAACCGCTTACACAGACCTGAGTTGAAATCCATGTCATGTCCAAAGAAAGACCCCAGGTTTTTATTTTTGCTCTTAATAGATATCACCTTTCAGGTAACTATCAAAAACAAAGGCAAACCTCTAAAATTTGCAGTTGTGAATATAACTTCTAGTCAAAATAAAACTTTTGTTATATATCAGCATGTTTATTAAGACATGCACAGAGAAATTCCATGGTAAATATAAAAAAAAAATGTGAGCTAAAGAAGGCTGGAAAAATAATTTGATGAACATTTTTAGCACATTTAAGAACTGGTTTCCCTTGATGTTTTTACTGCTGTTCTCACCCTAATTCTTTCTTTTGTCACCACAAATAGTGCTCAGCCTTTTGAACACTCTGTCTGATTGAGGATTTCTGTATAGGCAGGGAAGGTCAGCAATGGATATTTTCACACTTTAGCCAGAAAGAACAAAAAGAATCTTCAAAGTTTGCCATAAACAGAGCAATCTTTGGGGATCAAAACAGCCCCTTAGATTTGATGCCAGGTGTCTTTCTCAATCTTAGCTTCACAACTTCCCCAGTCACATCAGCTACTTACTCCGAGCAGGGAGTCACTGTTCCTGCTGTCAGAGAGTCTGCGAAAAAAGGCACAGCTGCTGCAGGCACATATTGTACCTGCCAATTTCACAAAATGAAAATGAGGATGCTATACAGTGTCCACAGGGTATTAAGTTATTTTTTTCCCTCTCTACTCCTTTCTCTCTATTTTTTCTGTCTGAGTAGCTTATAGTCCCTTTTCTTCCTCAATATATTTTTTTCTGAGACTTAGTCCTCTCTTGTCACACAGATAGGTATACCAAAATCAGAATTCAAGTCCCAAATCAACAACTTTGATATCTCTGTAGATGAGGAGGCAATGATAATACCTTCTATAAAGTGCCCTATTATCTATTGCATGAAATGAGAACAAGCATCTGTATGGGGGTGGCTGCTTCAATTTCTTGAGCTGTGAAGTGGAAATTGGTCAGGGAACCTTAAGTGGAAAGGAAGCAAGAGGCACTTTTTCTTATTCTGAACTCATTATTGAAATTTGTTATTTAATTACATTATGTGATGTGGTTTAGACGTGGTACTTTTAGTTTCATTTGGAGACAAGGTTCACTGAGTTGAAGTTTGAAAATCCAGACTTGAGCTCAGTTAAATAATATAAACCTATCTTATAAAAGTACAATTATTTGCGCTTGTTAGGTACTATCTTAAATACGCATATCTAAAATAAGTCATATAGTATGAGGTATAGGAGCTACACATTTATAAATAAAACATTAAAAAGCAATTGTATTCAAAAGATAAAAAAGATAAAAACTG
Organism: Anoura caudifer; assembly: GCA_004027475.1. Taxonomy (NCBI): domain Eukaryota; kingdom Metazoa; phylum Chordata; class Mammalia; order Chiroptera; family Phyllostomidae; genus Anoura; species Anoura caudifer. Next base: position 256,170 of record PVKU01000070.1, on the reverse strand, counting down.
CTAATGCAAGTTAACCATCAATCAGACTTTAAAAGTAATATTTTGTTGGATTCTTTCAAATACAAATATTTACTCAGTAAAGCAAAATATCTCATGCATAGAAAAGAACCTAGTCTTATCTTTTCAAAGCACACCCAAAGAAGTCTCTTCAAATATGTACATAAGGACATAACCTTAAAGTCCATCTATGGAAATGGTGGAATTAATTATGAAACACTCATAGTATAAAATACATAAAATATTTTTAAATGAGTTACATTTCAGATTTTGAAAAAATATCTAAAGCAATATTCTTTTAGAAAATAAATGTAATGAAAAGTAAACATAGGATACATTTGATTGAAGACTTTTTTGTTGTTGTTAAGGTAATATGATCTCTAGTAGATAATTTAGAAAATTTCAGGTTGTCAATGAGAATAATGAAACAACATAAAATGTGCTCTTAGGTTGCATATTATAAACTGCACTACTAACCATAAAATACATTAATTATTACATATGTTGCAACACTATGAAGAAACCAAGAAGAAAAAATCTCCATTTGTACACAGCTCATTCCATCTCCAAATATCAAAATAGGCCTCCTTTAAAAAAGGAAAAGTATTTAGATCCATTCAAAAAGTACATTTTTTAAAATAAATTGAGTGATAGTACATAAGACTTTAAGAGAAAACTAGATTAGATCTTTTCCTTAATTTTTTGGTCGAGACCAAGATTCTCAAAGAGAAGAGATGTTCGATGATTTATATGCTTTCTTTTATTTCCATTGTCTGACTAATAAAAACAGTTGCATTTGCATTATTTGTAATACTCATTGTGAGGTAATCAACATATATTTTGCTTTGAAAGAACCTCATCTGTTTTATCCAAGCTAACAAGACATTTTTCTTCACCATTAATGTATTCAACAATGTCTACTTACATCATTTAATATGTAAGATGTTCTGCTGGGCATTGCAGTGATACATTCAGTCAAGCTAATGATAACCCTCTCGTAAAGAAGGTAAATTAATAAAGAAATGTATGATACTCTGATCATTACAAATTTTGATCGTGTATGATACAAACTGTACTACTGACGAAGAGAAAGCAGAAGCATGTTTAGTCGAGCATTATTAGTTAGCATGCTGAATGGGAAAATACAGTCAGACTTCTCTCTCCACATGTCCGCGCTTCATAGAACTACAAGTGGAGTGGGTACTAGTATATGCTATATACTACAGATATTTTTCTCAGAGTTATCTGCTAACTAGTACAATTTCCATATTTTATCAACAAAATTATTTTGTTCTCCTTATGACTATATTCAGTCTAGGACCCACTCCTTAGTACCTTTTAAATATTTTGTCTTATAGATTAGTCCTCCCTTATCATCCCAGGGGATACATTCCAAGACCTCCAGTGGATGCCTGAAATCATGGTAGTACCAAACCTTATATACTATGATTTCTTCCTATGCAATCATACTTATGATAAAGTTTAATTTATAAATTAAGCACATAAAGTGGTTCACAACATTAACTAATTATAAAATAGAACAATTATAAAAATATATTGTAATAAAGGTTATATGAATGCAATCTCTCTCCCTCTCTCAAAATATCTTATTGTGCTATATTAGCCTTTCTTCCTTTTGTGATGCGAGACAATAAAATGCTTGCATAATGAGATGGAATGAGATGAACAACATAGGCATTGCAATATAGTGTTAGGCTACTAGTGACTTTCTGAGAATATTTTAGGAGGATCACCTGCTTCTGGTATTTCCAGCCTTGAAATGTTGATGGTCGGATGTCAGGAACAGATGAAGTCAATGGTTGGGGAAATGTAATATTTTTGGACTGTAGTTGATGGACAATAACTGAAACCTCAAACAGTAAAGCCTGGGTAGTGGGGGGACTACTTATTGGTGCTCAAACCACTGCTGGATGCCATTCACCATTGCGGCATATCAGTGTTCTGCGGATTCCCAGCTGCCCCAGCTCTACTGCTTCAGTGGAAATTGCACTTCCATATATCAAAAGCTCATTCCAGTTTACCACATAACACACTCCTCTCAGAGCTCTAAACACTGATTCTGAGTTAACGTACTGGCTACATTCCTGGACCTCATCACAGTTTAAACCTATCTGGCCCTTTAGAGCTAATTTTTACTTTATGTGATGCTGATAAAAACCGCTAAAGTGTTTACATTATGACTCTAGTCAACTATTTTTGATTCAAATGAAGCAGAAAAGGCATCAATGGTCCTGCCCAACAATGGAGTAAACGTATCTTGTCATTAAACATATGACATCTGGAGTCAGGTTTATTTGTTAGCTGCATGACTCTGGATCAGTTACTTAACATTTTATACACTCTATTTATATCAATGGTCTCAACCTGGGCAATTTAGCCCACCCCTTCCCCCAGGGTACATTTAGCAATGTCTGCACTCATTTTATTTGTGGATGTTACTTCCTCCTAACAATTCAGGGCAGCTACGCTGCTTGACCACCCTGCAATGAGCAAGACAGCCTACACAACAAATTATCCAGCCTGAAATGTCAACAGAACCAAGGTTCACAAACTCATATTTCTATAGTGATGGCCACTAAAATACCTTCTCTATGTATAGCTCTGTGAGATTTAAAAAAAAGTCTTCAGATCTGTCTGCGAGACATTACTTGTGCAACCGCCCTGCTCCAAGCCCCACACTGTCTTACTGCTTTGTCTCCTCACTCATTCTGTTGCACTCAAACGAGACCTGAGATGCCAGGTCTGCTCCTGCCTTAGGATGCTTATGCCATATGCTCTTTCTTCTAGAAGCAGTATTTGCCCTAGATATCTGAATAACTAATCCATTCCCCTCCTTCAAGTCATTGTTCACATGTGACCCTTTCCATGATGCCTACCTTGACCGCCTTGTTTAAAATTGTTCCCACCTACCCCCACAGACATTTATACACACACATCTCCTTATACTCTCCACTTTTTCATTATCCACAGCACTTAACCCTTCTATTGAATCCTGTATATTTACATATTATTTGTGGTTTTTTATTGTTCCTTGTTTGAATGTAAGCTTCAAGGAGGCAGGAATTTATGTCCTTTTTTGCCATTGATATGCCCCAAGAGCATGCTGTGTGCATGGTAGGTTTTTAATAGATCTTTGTTGAGTGTGACTGATTCACTTCACTAAACACAAAGATGTTTAATAAATACTTGTTGAATGATTCAATTTTGAGTGCTTTGCATAGCACGGCCACTTACTAAGTAATAAAAATGATGTATACTACTTATTATTAGGCAAAATAACAGTCAAAGTTTGACTGCTTACACTATTGTAGGTGCAAAAGGAAAAAAAGTACAGGCACCACTAAAATGGAAAAAGGTTTAGATATTACATCATGCTTAAGTGTATATAAGGATAGACATTCAATATGTTATTGCAGTGCTCAGATCAAAGAGAACTTCTCTGCCTTTATTTTGAAACACCTGCTGGACTAGCACTTGGCTTTCTCCTTCTCCTTAATTTTTTCCTCTATACTACATGCTGTGCTGTGGTCTCATCTTCCTGAGAGTCTAATTTTTGCAAACTACCATTCTATGGTTTACCTAATTTTTATGCTATTATAACAGGGTTCCAGTAACCATTTCTTCTTCTGTGTTAAAGCTGTAGTAAATAGGGAAAATTTCCTTACCTTGCTCTGAAAAGTCCATAATTCTATATGTCAATAACTAGAAATTGACATAGAAAATTATACATTTTCCATTTTGTACATCTAAAATTTACATGAGAGTTTGGACAATTGTCCTCTCCTGGTTTATTATAATGTTCACCGACCTGCCCAAACAAACAGGTTTTCTTTTCTGTCTCTCAATAACTAAGAAGCTTTGGAAATTATAGTATTTTTTAGAATTTTATACCAACTCACTAATTATTTTAATGTAACCTTATTCACTTCTAAGTTGTAAAATATTGCCAGAAAAAGCCATGTGAAATGAGGTACTTGCTTTTGCTAACATTTATTCTCTAACAAGCATTTTTTTTTTTTACCCAGATTTAACATTGAGTGCTGGCATTTATCTCATCATATAATAAAAAGTAAAATTTTTAATGATTCTACAAAGGGCAAGTGAATAGCAAAATAAAGTAACTTCCTTAGGAATATTTTATTTTGCAGTAAATTTCATAATAGAATCTAAATAATTTAAGGTGTATGCCTAATCCTTTAGTTTATTTTTATTCCCTTGGTATTTAAACAAAACGGACAATTTCCCTTAGAACCGTCTATTAATTGGTTGCTTCCCCCTTACCCTTTTCACAGCTTGTAAATGTAGACCTTAGGAAAAAAAGAAGCAGACTATATTTGTACACATGCACAATGAGTAATTTTTATTACAAACACTTGTGCGTCAGAAATATTACTAGTGTTTTAAAACTGTTGCCTTGAAATGTCAGGAAATCAAGAAAGGCCCGCCATGCATACTTGATATGCTGAAGCCATGGAGCCTTCCAAACTGGTCTGCATTAGCAATCCCATCCTTGATCCCGCTCTAATTTGAATTGTTATGAGCAACCCTAATTGCACTACCTTCTACTCCCAACTAGTGAGTGACTCTTACTTTCATTACCCATCTCCGGCTGCTGAAAGTAAATGAAGTATTCAACCTAGGGTTATTTGCTCTATTAAGACAAAACAGTGGCATACTGATTAAATTTAAACTGTCAGATTGTATTCCATTTATTACTATTGCCATTTTCTGCAAGTATAATCCATATTCTACCCATGGATACTTTTGCTTTTTGAAGCAAGGAACCACTCTGCAAAATAAATTTCTAAGCAATTAAAACAGAGCTTATTTTTATGAAAAAGAATGTAATTTCTGCAAAAAGAACATGCCATTATATAAGCCTGTGTTAGTTAAAAATTCATAATACTGCTGGAATAGTGTGTGCCCATGATTGTGGAAATGGGTATATTTAAATGTCAATTCTTTTTATTCAATGACTCTCAAACTTTATAATCATCTTTGATAGTTTTACATCACCTTACTGCCTGAAAAGCAAGAATATGAGCTCTTTTAATTTATTACCTTTTTTGGTGAAACACCCTTTCTTTAAAAGTTAAAGTATAGATGTGAAAGGAAAAACTCTGAGATGTTAAAAGGCAAGACTAGTACACTCCTGGATATAGATTTATCAACAATTATTTTTTCTCTAAATGTAAATTTCTGTGGCACTCTTCACAATTCCATTGTGGCCTCTCATGATGACCCCATCTTATTTTGAAAAGAAAGTCAGTCTCCCAAATTTGAGAAATTAAGGCTCTTTAAAAATTATTAATAATCTATTATGATACTTCCAGTTAATTTATATAGGGTATAATATCAATTCGATAGGCTGTTTTAAATGTAAATAATTCATTATTTTTGGCAAAACAGTCATCTTTACCTATGAAGATGGAATATTGAGCAATCCAGTTTTTGTGCAGTCCAGTGTTTAATACAGAAGAAATCTTTTGGATATTTCATCTTTTTAATACAGATTTCTCCTGTATTAAAAACAAACTGTGAAGGCTAATGGTACCATATGTGCTTTAGAGAGGAGGTCACAAACCTAGACATTCTGGCAGAGGGCAGTAATTAGTTTAGAGATTGTCAATGAGAAATAGAAATAATGAAATTAAATAGGTCTTCTAATGAAATGTAGGCACCTGGAATGCAGGATTCTAAGTGTTGAGCCTTTTAGTAACAGGTTAACTCAGCTGTAGTTTTTGGCAATGTACTTCCCATTAATCTAAGACAGGGCTTTTAATTAGCCACTGTCTGGATTTCTGGAAGTCTAGTAATCCAGTCCTGAATTTGAGAGATTTAGGCACAGGTATGTAATTCACACTCAAAAATTATTAATACTTAATTTAACACTAAGTACAGCAAATTTTAGTTTTTCTCATTTTATTTTATGTGTAGTTCTTCCTTGACTCGTTTCTTTCCCACATTTTCATTGTTTATATTTCACAGTAACATAACCTCTGCTCTTTCATATTTCCCTTTAATTAATTAAGTACTCATGGTAATGATGGCAGCAAAGAGGTGAACGCTATAAAACAAAATGATTTAGAAAGAAATAATAGTGGCTCTGTGACTATAGTTTTTATTGCAATCACACAGCTCTGTTAATATTGGCAAAGGGCAATAATGAATAATGACATCACCGAATCTTTCAGTGCCTTGATCTTGAAATTCCCAGCCTCCTGCACTGAGAGAAAGAGATTTCTGCTGTTAATAAGCCACTCAGTCTAAGGTGGTCTATTACAGCGGCCTGAACAAACTAAGACACCTTCATAAGAATTAAACAAGATACTTCAACAAATATTTTGTGGCTAAAAACAGCACCCATTTACTATCTCATCATGGCTGTGGGTCAGGAATCTGGGCAAGGCTAACAGGGTTCTCTGCTCAGAGTCTCTCAAAGCTGAAATGTAGGTGTTAGCTAGGCCATTTCTTCTGGGAGCTAATCATCCTCTCCCAAGCTCCCGCAGTTGTTAGCAGAACTCATTTCCTAGTGGCTGCGCTACTGACATCCTGTTTTCCCCCAGTCTCTCAGCTGGGCATATGCTCACAGGTCTTGACACAACATAGCAGCTTACTTCAAGGCTAGCAAGATAATTTATCTCTCCAGAAATGATCCAGTCCTACTTTTAAGAGTTTTAACTTGATTAGGTAGGCCCGCTAAGAAAATTAATCAATAAATCTCCCTTTTAACTCCAAACCAAAGATGGCGGTCTTCACTTATATTTGTGAAGTAGTGATATCCCAGCATTTCCATACATCCCACCCAAACACAAGTTAAATGAATTTACATAGAGCAAGATAAGGAATCTTAGGGACCATCTGATAAATGTGCCCACTACTTTTGTAAAGAAAACTGCTAGCAGAGACTGTGACAAGCAGTACATGTTCAGTATATGCTGGCTATTATCATGTGAAGTATTTAACACAATACCTAACAATTACAACTCTTGACACAAACTCCCTGAAGAATATCTAGTATGATCAAGTTATTTCAGTCTTTCAGGAATTTTATAGAATGTACTTTCCTTGTCAAAATAGTCAATCCAGTAGCATTTGCTTTGTTACTAGTCAATCATCAAAATTCAACATCTTCTTTGACTTACTGGCAATTCTGTCCTTTTTGCTACTAGTGAGGCTCACTGTAGCAAATGAAATTCTGTACCTGTAACCACAAACCAAACAATTTTAATTTCAAATGAAAATTCACATGTTCACTAATTGTACTACAGCTTCTTGAGAAAAATAATTTATTTTTATTTTTTTCTCTTCTAATAAGTAATTTTATAGAGATAAATTTCTTAACATCAGGATAATTAAGGATTATCTTTACCTGGTATGTGAAATGTGTGCTGGTTCAGTTGACTATTCAACTGCAACTGACTGTCATATTCTGTGTCTGTCCTCCCTTGGTATTTGGTTAAACTAAAAAGTCAATATAAAATCTGACTTTTAAAGTAAAATTTTTATTAAATAGGTTAAAATTAATTTATGAAGACTACCTTGGATTACTTGTATTTTAATCTCTTGAAAGCCCAGTCCGTACAGTGATATATATAGTAGATGATATCGATTGTTGAGGAAATAGTCATTGCTTCCTCTAAGCCATCCACCATCTCTTTTCAATTTCTTACAAACTGTGGATCATTTGTTCAAACATTCTGTGAGCATAGAAATCTCTAGTTATGTGAAAAGGGGTGGCTATTCTGTGCTTATTTTATTATACTGAATTGAGATATTTTTCCTCGTTATTATTTTCTCTTTTGACCAAATTAGAGAGGATCTTTTGATTACCAGAGAATTTACAGCTGCATTAAGTCTAAATAGCTGCCCCACTTAAATCCATTTTACAAAAATATGGTTCTAATATGAACTAAAGTTCACTAATGTCTGGATTTGTTAAAATTAAAAGCATAGTTAGGGTTCTGCACTTGGGAAAATTGAATCAGCTGAATGGTCACTTTTAATAAAAACGTAAAGCTATAATGGAAATATATTTTCACTTAAAACTGTACTGTAGATATTATGTTGTGTAAATCATTTTATTCCCCCTAGAAATTGTTTCCATTTATTCTCAGTACTTAGAAGTGACTATGTATGACATAGTAGATTAATCTTTGTAACAAAAGCTATCAATCACCCATTCATAAGTCAAATTATAAGAACCTTTAAGTGTTTTTTTTATTGTATTATTTTTCCATTACCATTTATCCCTTTTACGGCCTCCTTCACCTCCACCCATCCCCTAGGCCCTGCGATCGCACAACTCAATGCCAGAATCAAATCCACTCTAATGTAAAGCTTTTATTCTGAGCTTTTTTTGTATTTCTATTCTTGGTCTATTTAAAGCAAAGAATTTTACTAACATTTTACATTGTCATTTAAGAACAAGATTCTTTCATTGAAAACAGATCTGTTTACATCACAGAATTCTGTGGATGAGAGCAACTGATTCTGAAATACATGTACAGAATTAGTGGGAAAGACTAACCAAAGTATTAGAAAACCACAATTTGTTCAATTCTTATCCAACTAACATTGCATATTGAGAATTCTCCATGTGTGATTTGACAGTGATTTTAGCGCTAGCCTCAAGATCTAGTGTTCAAGTGGTTTAAACATCACTTTAATTTAGCTGTATAGACATAAGTTTGATAAGGATTTCATACCTTTTCAAATGCATTTCTGCATAAGTTGGCTTTAAACTAACACATGCTGACATTTGCTCATTCAATATTTATTCCCAGATATGTCAATGAATTTGCCACTTGGACTTATTAGCGTATGCCAGATTAATTTATGCTTTAGTTAGAAAGTATTCTTTCACTTAACCTTTGAGAATATAGCATAGATAAGATAAATAATTTTTGTCAATCAAAATTTTTTATTCCAGATCAACTGTCAATATATTTTTAATGCATCTATCACTTTACATGTTCATCCATGTACATATGAACATTTAAATTCTATTGTCTTAGTAAATTTTAATTATACAATAAAGTGTTGGTAACTATAGTTACCATTTTATACATCATACTTTATTTATCTAAGAGCTAAAAGTTTGTACCCTTTTATTAATCTCTTTCTATTCCATCCATTCCTCACTCCTACCTTCCCCCAACCTCCACCGCTGGCAACCACTTTCTTACTCTGTATTCTTGAGAGTTCAACTTATAATTTGCATTTCACACATAAAAGATACAATGTAATTTTTATTTCTGTGAAGATCACATGGAGAATTATCAATGGGGAGGGAGAGGGGGAGAATGGGGTAAAAGGTGCAGGGAATAAGAAGCAAAATTGGTAGGCATAAAATAGGGACAGTTTAATAATAGAATAGAAAATAAAGAAGCCAAAGAACCTATATGTACAGCCCATGGATATGAACTAAGTGGGGGACTGCTGATGGGTGGGGGGGGGTGTTGGGAAGAAGGGAGATAAAGGGGAAAAATTGAGACAACTGTAATAGCATAATCAATAAAATATACTTAAAAAGATATCATGCAGTAGTTATCTTTCTCTGTCTGGCTTATTTCCCTAAGCATCATAATCTTACAGTCTATCAACCTTGTTGTGTTCTGAACGATTTCCTTCTTTTTCATGGCTAAAAAATACTCCATTATGTGTTTATGTATACCTCACATCTTTTTATGCATTCATCTGTTGATGCCACTTAGGTTATTTCCATACATTTGGTGGTATGAACAGTGTAACAATGAACATCAGAGTGCAGATTTGATACTCAGTTTTCATTCATTTCCATTTTCACACAACTAGAAGGAAGATTGTTACATCTTATGTTAGTTTTCTATACTATTTTCATTAGTAGAGGTACCGATTTATATTTCCTCCAACGCTACACAAGGGTTCTCTTTGCCCTACAATCTTGCCAATACTTGATATAGCTTATCTGTATGACAGCAAATTTAAAAGGTGTGAAGTGATATCTCATTGCAGTTTTGATTTTTCATTTCACTGATGCTTAGTAATTTTCAGCACTTTTTCACATACCTTTGGTTATTTGCATGTCTTCTTTCGAAACACGTCTATTCAGTTGATACTCTGCCCAACTTTTAATTAGATTGTTTGTTGTTTTGCTATTAAGATGTGTGAGTTTTTTATATATTTTAATTGTTAGGCCCTCATCAAATATATTATTTGCAAATATTTTGTCCTCTTCAAAAAGTTGCCCTTTTATATTGTTAATGTTTTCTTTTGATGTGTGAGCATCTTTAGTTTGATGAAGTCTCACTTGTTCATTTTTGCTTTTGTTGCCTTTGATTTTGGTGTCAAATCCCTAAAATAAAAATTATTGTCAAAACCAACATCCAAGAGCTTCTTTCTTGTTTTCTTCTAGGAGTTGTATGGATTTAGAGTTTCTATTTATGTCTTTAATCCATTTGAGGTAATTTTTATGTATGGTATAAGATAGTCTTCCACTTTCTTTCTTTTCTTTCTCTCACTTTTTTTGAGGGAGGGGCTTTCTATTGTGCCCAACAATATTCATTAAAGAGACTGTTCTTTCTGCATTGTATATTCTTGACTCCTTTGTTGTAAATTAATTGACCATATATGTGTGGACTTATTTCTCATCTATGTGTCTGTTTTTATTTCAATAATACACTGTTTTGATCATGATAGCTTTGTGACATAGTTTGAAATTGGGAAATGTAATGCCTCTAGCTTTGTCTTCCTTTTCAAATTTCTCTTGTTATTCAGGCTCCATGCAAATTTTAGGATTGATCCCATACAAATTTTAAGATTGTTTGTTCTACTTCTGTGGAAAATTCCATTGGAGTTTTGATAGGGGTTGTATCGCATCTGTAGATTGCTTTGGGTGGTATAAACAGTTCAACAATATTCTTCCAACCTATGAGCACAGAATATCATTTCATTTATTTGTTTCTTCTTCAGTTTCTTTGGCTGATGTATTATAGTTTTCAGTGTTCAGGTTTTTCACCTCCCCAATTAAATCTATTTCTACGTATTTTATGCTTTTGATGCAACTGTACATGGGGTTGTTGTCTTAATATCTCCTTCTCATAGTTTGTTTTTGGTATATGTAATTGCAAAAGGCTTTTGTGTATTGACTTTGTATCCTGCATCCTTACTGAATTCATGTATTAGTTCTAAATGTTTGGGTGTGGAGTCTTTAAGGATTTCTATACATAGCATTATGTCATCTACACATAGTGACAATTTTACCTCTTTCTTCTCAATCTGGATGTCTTTAATTTCTTTCTTACTTAATCTCTCTGGCTAAGACATCTGATACTATGTTGAATCAGAGTGGTGAAAGTAGGCATCGTTGGTTTGTTTCTGATCTTACAGGAGGAAAAGCTTGATTCAGCTTTACCACTGAGTATAAAGCAATTAACATGTAAAATAAATATAATATACTTATAAATATGGTAAATATTTACTCAACTGTAGCAATCACTTTAAATGTGAATGGTCTAAATATACCAATTAAAAGACAGAGATTGGCATAGTGGATAAAATTAATATAAAACTATATAGTGTCTGAAAAAACACACTTAAATATAGAGATTCAGATATGTTTAAAGTAGATAGATGGAGAAAGTTATACCATACTAACACCAATAAAAGAAAGTAGCTACACAATTTTAAATTAGCTGTTTAATCTTAGACAAAGGAAACTTCAGCGCAAGAAAATTGTAAGGAATAAGTACTACATTACATTATGGTGATGTGGCCAGTTCTGCAGGAAGACATAAGCATCCTAAATGTCTATGAAGTTAACAGTATTTGTCAAAATATGAAGCAAAACTAATAAAACTGCAATAAGAATGAGATAATCTCACTAGTAAAGCTTGTGACTTCTACCACTTTCATTGACAGATAGTACATATGAAAATACTTATAGTGATTTAAACATACAAGGATTAGTATGCACATAATTTTTGGCTCTGACAGCTGAGAAAGCCTGGAAACAAGGATAATCCAGATTTGGCTTCTAATACAAACCTTCTGAGAGAGAGGGCTCATGCTAAGACTGAGCATTCTAGAATTAGGTAGAAAACAAATACTGTTGAATTTGTCTTCTAATCTCCTCTACAGTTCTACATTTCAGAGCTCTTTTTTGCCTATAGTTTCCAAATGCCCTTCATTGTATGTTCACATTGCCAGTAGTTTGATTGATTAAAACAATTAGGCATTTTATCCTATCAAAATTAAAATAATCTGTTAATACATAAATGCCTATCTGGGAATATGAAAAAAATTCTAACTTATCATAGGACCAAAGAAGTGATGATAGAATATGCATTAAAGTGATTTGGCTTATATTTTAAAATGCTTTCATATTTATACAATAGGAACTAACCTCATAAGTTCCAAATGAGGTTAATAAGATCAATAGAATTTATGGTCATATTTGCAAAATAATGCAAAAAGGGTTTAAGACCAAATTTAATTATACAATATTATTATTACATTATTAAATTGTGTTAGGATTATGCTAAATTATTTACCATTGTATTATATTTCCAATTTAATAAAGACTTCTCCAGAATATTTATATGGCCACCAAATTTTTCTCTGCATGGTTACCTTAGTATTTTAAGCTCAGTGATTAGCCAATTTTTACACAATAGTTTGAATGGATTGCTGTCAATATGACTTATTTCTTTAGTAACCAAACTAGTCTGGATATATATTTTTTCACATGAGCATGTTGTTTAAAAATAAATTAATGCACTGATCTCTGAACAAAGCTATGGATTATTAGTAAACTAAACTAAAGGTATTTTCAGTCCTTCTCCCTCCACTTTGCCTCCCCAGTTTCTGTCTTCATCTCTCTCTATCCTTCTCTCTCTCTTCTTCACTTATCTACATTTGCAAATGCCAACAAATAGCTATTTATGAAGACCCTGCTGCCTATTAAAATCAATCCAATTAAATCCCACAAGCACATTTTTTTTCAAAAAGCAGCATTCTGTATGAGAAATCAATGCATGAATCAACAAATAATCATTGAATATCTAATAGAATTGGCCATAAATACATGAGGTTATTTTCCTTCCGATGATCTGAAAGGAAAGAGTAATTACTAAGGAGTCAGTCCTCCATTTATGGGCTGTAACTTTAACAGTTACAGAGCTGATAGCTTCTCAGCAGGAACTATCACTAACTACACTCGTGTTTCAAAGATGAATACATATCTCTATCACTGTTTCATAGTATTTAAGCCCGTTAATGCATGTAGTCTGGTGAAATGAAGCAGCCAGAAATACACTGAGTAGAAAAATAGTTTCACTGGATATGTCTGTCTCAGAAACATAATCTATAGAATTCATTTGGTCATACCTTCAGTTTGAATTTCACATATCAAATAGACAATCCAAAGGAGAACTGTGTAATTCTCCAAGTGGATTGCCTTCTAAGGAAGCTTTCAATATGATTCAAGTGTTTAATATGATTCAAGAAACTTTAGTTAGTGTAGTAATTGCAATCACTTTTTTTTCTTTTAACTTTTTGATCCCTTGGTGCTTATACATTTTTTTAATCTTTTTCCTGTCTCTTATTTTATGTGAAAAATGCATTCTTCTGTATGTGTACTCTCATTCTATTGATCCCTACACTATACACCTTCAACTGTTTATCTCCTGAGGCAGGCATTTTACTTGGCATCCTCAGCCACTTTTCTCCTGGAGCATCAGCCCCAACTTTTTTTCAATATCCATTTATCCACAAGTCTTTGACCATGGGATCCAAGTGAGAGGGTCCACCTCCCCTGATCCTGTTCTATGCATTAAGCCCTAGACTAACAGTGAATCATATTTTTTATATCCAGCCAACGGTTGATAATTGTGAATGTAACATAAGCCTGTCACATCAGAATTACTCTCAGAAATTTTGCAGAGATTATTGAAAAAAAAAAGAATTTACTTTTATAATAATTTTTTGTTTGTAGAAGTGACAGCCATCTTACTCCTCCAACAGGATGGAGGTTTAGAGACACTCGTGGACACAATTCAGTGCCTGGGAATCAAGCAAAATATAAGAATTAACATTGTTATTGCAAAATGATGTAACACTATAACAGGTTAGCTCCACAGAAGACACTGGAGGCAGAGGATACCCCAGTCCCAGGGAACCCTGATCCACCAGAGACAACACCTTGCCCTAGAAGCGGGGATTGAGGAAACCACCTTCTTCAAAGAGAGGGTCTGCCCCAGAAAGGAAGGAGTCTCAGAGAGTGCTAGGCCTAGTCTCTAGAAGCACAGGAGGTGTAAAGCCTTCCCTTCACCTTTGAGCCAAACTGTCAACAAAAGTCAGCATGCATTGCCCCAGCAACAAAGCAGCTGGCCCTTTGTAACAGGGAGGAGATGCAAGAGATATTGCCTTGGGTGGCAATCTCTAGGAGCCCCAGTTAGGAGGAGGGGGCCAGAGAGGTAGCTCTGGATTCAAAGCAGGAGCTGGTTCTAGATAGTCCACACCTTGAGGCCATCAGCTCTTGACACTGGCTGCACAGCACCTGCGTAAACCAAGGTGACTGGAAGCCCAACACAGGGTGACTGGAGACTGGAAGAGGGGCAAAGACAAGGACACACGTTGGTTAAAAAGTTGGATACTCCCACTGGCTTTCTTCATGTGTGAGATTTTGGAAAGAGTGATTAAAAACAGAAGGCACACAGAAGTTAGGGTTTTTGCGCTTTCTTGGACCCTGACTTGATGGTCTTGCTCTCGCAATTGGGGAGCTCTGTGGGAGCTCTTATAGGGCAGCAGAAATAGATCCTGACTTAGGCTTAAGTCTCACAGGATCAGAAGCCAGCTCTTGAAGGACAAGTCCCACACTGGTACGCGTGTGTCCAGCTGGGTGGCTGCAACCCTTGTGAGGCATGGGACTTGTGTATGGACTGTGTCCACTCTCTTGCCCTGAGAGCAGTGCCCAGAGGTTTGCTGACAGCACCCTGGGGACCAGCACTGGCCTTGGGGTGACGGCAGCCTTGGGTGCCAGTGCTACATGGATGGAGCTTTTTCTATACAACCTTTTTTGGAGAGAGAACTGTGGCTGGGCAATGGGGAGAGAGAGAGAGAGAGAGAGAGAGAGAGAGAGAGAGAGAGAGAGAGAGAAAGATACTCTTTTGCAAATTGCAAATGACATTGGCTTGGAACGTTTCTAGCCCTCTCACATGGACTTTCCTGTCAATAAAAACCTATTTCTTTCCTCACAAATTGTTGCGGTATGTGTATACACAGCAACCAGTGACCAGACCCCATAGTTCATGGTTACAAAACTATTTTCTTATTAGCACTAAATTCAATCATGCCTGAAACCCTTTCTAATCTCATACTCTCTTATTACATAAACCAATAAAATCCCTTAATTCAAGCCATGCTAGATTGTAAATTATTTCTCTTTCAAATTAAGTAATAAATGATTTATTATCATTTATTGTAAGCCCTGTTTACTGTGAAAGGATTTAAGAACATGTAAATTTGTTTTGTAGATGGTGAAGCACTCTATAAAAGTAAAGCATTACCATTGTACTGTTAAATAAGTGTTTGCTGTTAGTATTACTTGTCTGTTTTTATTACTATATTTTTAGATCATAGGCAGGACTTCTTCTGGATTTGAACATTTCTAAGCCCTCCTTGCATGAAATGTTCTTATAAATTATGATGCCATTTTATTCTCCCAGTTGTGTAGATATGAAAACTTAAAGATCAGAAAAATTCTGTTGCTCACTCAAAGCCTCACTATTAATATATGGTAGAATTAAGTATCAAATACCAGTCACACTTTGAAATTAATTACTTTGACTAGACCCACTAATGCCTATTGGGATACTTGGCCATCTGATTTTGACACTTGTGGTTGACTACCTGCCTAAGAAATGCATCATGGAATTGTACTCAAATACAGCTTCAGTGATCAGCCTGGACTTTCACCAAAAGCCAAGAATGGCACTACTCTCCAACTTTGAGTTCTGTCATCGAGTCTGAGCTTATTGATGTAAATTCTGGTCCCTTGGCAGTTGCCTGAACTGATGTCAGAGACCCTACCAATTAGCTGTTCATATGCCCAGAAATGTTTCAAGAGCATTTTCACACCTAGATTATTTTAAATTCATTACTTTGAATAATTCTTGAAATAAATCCTGTTTCTTTGACTTCATTCAGAAAATTTAGGATTCAGAATAACCAAGGATGTAAAAGGTCTGCACTCAGAAGATTATTAGACACTGAAGAAACTGAAGAAGATACAAATAAATGGAAGCACATACTGTGTTGATGGGGAGGATGAGTTAACATCATTAAAATGTCCATGCTACCCAAAGCAATCTATAGATTCAACACAATTCCTATCAAGATTCCAATGACATATTTCAAAGAACTAGAACAAGTATTTAAAAAATGTATGTGGAACCACAAAAGGCCTTGCTTAGCAACAGCAATCCTGAGAAAGAAGAATAAAATTGGAGAAAGCATGCATTGTACTCTAAGATCTAGTAATCAAAACAACATGGTACTGGCATACAAACTGATTCATAGATCAATGGAACAACACAGAGAGCCCAGAAGCAAATCCACATATTTAAAGTAAATTAATATTTGACAGAAGAAGCAAGTACATACAATGGGCTAATGATGGCTTATTCAATAAATGGTGTTGGGGAATCTGGACAGATATGTGAAGAAAAATGAAACTTGACCACCTCCTTATTGCACACCCAAGAATAAATTCAAAATGGATTAAAGACTTAAAGGTTAGGCCTGAAACCATAAAAATCATGGAAGAAAACATAGGCAGTAAAATCTCAGACATAGCTCATAACAATACTTTATCTGATATACTCTATTTTGCCATGTAAATGTGCAGCTTTTTGTCCACATTTTTTGGGGAAAAAATAATTGTGCACATCATACAAGGGTGATACTAATCCTATATCTATATAAATGTTTTTAATTATTTTATTTATGCCTATACATTAAAAGTACAATTCTAGAAAGCAATAATGATATCTGTATGCAAAACAATACCCTGGAATATAATAATCAGTTTTGTTTCTAAATGCAAATAAATAAATACTTGAATTAAAAAAATTAAAATGAAAGATATTTTTCCTGAAAGTTTGGGCCAAAAATGTGCCTGTGTGTTATACACAGGAGTGCAAGATACAAGACAAAATGCAGTATCTCCTCAGGCAGGAAAACATAAGAAAAAATAATCAAATGGGACTACATCAAACGAAAAAGGTTTTGCACAGCAAAAGAAACCTTCAACAAAATAAAAAGACAACCCACAGAATGAGAGGGCATATTCACTGATACATCTAGTAAGGGATCAATATCCACAATTGAAAAAGAACTTACAAAACTAAATACAAAAAAAACAAACAAAAAACAAGTAAAAAATGGGCAAAGGAACTGAACAGAGATTTCTCCAAAGATGGCATACAATTCACCAATAAATATACAAAAAGATACTCAATACCACTAATCATCAGAGAAATGCAAATTGCCATATTTTTGGACTATAAGAGGCACCCCCCAAGTTTGGGAGGAAAAGGGGGTGCCTCTTATAGTCCGAATGTAGCATACCTGGCTCGCTGTGGGCAGAGTAGGGCAGTGGTGGAGCAGGGTCACAGGTTGTTAAATATTTACCACATCTTCTGCTTCAAACATTTTTTTCCTATTTTCTTCCTCTAAAACCTAGGTGTGTCTTATGGTCCTAAAAATATGGTAAAACCACAATTAGATATCATCTCAGACCTGTCAGTAGGGCTGTCATCAACAAATCAACAAACAAGTGCTGATGAGGGTAAAGAAAGGGAAACCCTCATGCACTGTTGGTGGGAATGCAGAGTGGCGCAGCCACTGTGGTAAACAGTATGGAGATACCTCAAAATATTAAAAATGATCTACCTTTGGACCCAGTGATCCCACTTCTGGGAATTTGTCTGAAGGAATGCAAAACACTAATTTGAAAGGACATTAGAACCATTATGTTTATTGCAGCGTTACTTACAATTGCCAACATATGGAAGCAGCCCAAGTGTCCGTCAGCAGATGAGTGGATTAAACAACTATGGGACACTTACAAATAAAACACTACTCAGCCATAGAAAAGAAGAAATTTTATGCTTTTTGACAGCATGGATGAACCTGGAGAACATTATGCTAAGTGAAACTAGCCAGTCAGGGAAAGACAAATACTATATGATTTCATTCATATGTGGAATCTAATGAACAAACTGAGCTAACGAGCAAAATAGAGGCAGACTCATAGATACTCATGGATAGAGAGCAGGATGGCAGCTATGGGGGTGGGGGTGGGGATAGAGGGATTGAGGAAAAAGGAAAAAGGACTCATAGACATGGACAACAATGTGGTGATTGTAGGGTGGAGAGTAAAAGGGGGGAAAGAGTAATGGAAAAAACACAGTAAAAATTTAATGTGAAACAGCATGTAGATATGACTTTAAAAGAAAAAAGCAAAGAAAAATGGCTGCCTGCCCTTCCTAAGACTTACTATCTTTATATGGTGAAAACATTGACCAAAAATTGAAATCTATAATTTTATTACCTTGAGCAAAAATCATCAAACTCAGTAAAATAAAGATACAAACTAGCCTTAATCTTAGGATTTAGTGGAATAGCAATAAGCAAGGACATTCCCTGGAGAAACGACAAGACCAAACACCCAAGGTTTTCTTTGCTGTGGCAGGCTTCAAATCATAGTACTTGGTCATTTAACTCATAAGAAAAGTGAATTATTCCTTTCCTTAGCCTGAGGCAAACTTGCCACATGAAGTAAAATAAACTTCAGGTATCAGTGTTGCAAAGGCATGTTTTATACTAGAGAATAAACTGCAAGAGATTGAGGGTTTCTCTATGAGCCAGTTCATTAGGGAAAATAAGAACAAAAGGAAGATCCCAGAGAGAAATAGAAGAGAGGCAGAGAGGAAGACAAACAATAAGCAAAATAGGTACATAAAAACCAGTGTTAAATTTTTAATGAAGGGAATAAACTGACACAGAAAGGAAGAGAAAACACTCGCCTGTGTTAAAGCTAAACAACAGTTGTAGGTTTATTCCCAAGAGAAGTTAGTCTGTTATATCTTATATCTGAGAGCCACTCTCTGTCATGGTGCTGGTGGTTGGACTGTTTAATGATGAATTACAGGGTTTCTCCCTGTGAGAAATTCACATGCACTGGTAGGAATAAGACGTATTAATAAATTCCACTGGAATAAGATAAAAATATGTAGTATTCATAAGGAACACTTAAGGACCTATACGGACCTAAATTTTGAATGAAGCTGGCCTCCAAGTGGCCTGAACAGCATGTTTTCCTATGCCTCTACATTTTTACATGCCAGAAGCATGCTTGCTAATGAAATACAAATTTATTACCACATTCTTATTACTTTTAATGCATATAAAAATGGACATTTAAAGGAGAGTGTAAATAACAGAAATCTGTAACTTGCAGCTATCAAAAGTACTGTGACATCCTTTCCTAAATGTTGGCCTTTGGGATATGTGTGCATACCTGTCTGAAAGGCAAGAAATAAAATGTAATAAGGGTTGGAGAGTCCCTATGGTATGAGGCCATGTGCAATTCTAGAAAGGTGTTCATTGTTAATATCCTAGCAATATTCATTTATTATGATGATTATTAGTTTTATGATATCAGTTATTTTTGTCTTCCCCTGCTAGAGTACAGTGAGGTATCTTTTACTGTTTCTTTACCTATGTCTGCCAAATGCCTACAACAATACCTGCACATGGCAGGCACTCAGGAAAAGAACATGCTGCTGAGTAAGTTAACAAATTGAGGGTAGAATCATGAAAACTATTTAACAGGAGAGAAGCATGTTTATGTAAGTGTATATGGACATCTGTATCACACACATGCCCCTAACCTGAAGGAAGATAAGATTGACTTTCATTCTTCAAATATAGAAAGGAAAAGTTGGTTGATGGGATCTGGAGATGAAAAGAAAAGTAACCTTTTTCTTAATTAACATTACTTAAACAGAAATGTACTTAACACTATGTTGTTGAAATTTCTGTTTAATGTTAATAAAATTACTTTTCTTAGTTTTACTCTTTGCTTACATTCAGTCTCTCCTCCCTGACAATTTTATCCTTATATACTTCATGGTTATACCATTATAAATTAACAACCAAGAACATGTGGTCTGTTTTATTCAGCTGCTGATGGAGAAATTTAAACTCTTGAGAATAGCATTCTAGATGTTTCTAATTTAATTCCAACCTTATGTTAAAACATATCAAATTTTAACCCAAAGAAAACAACTATTTCAAAAATAGACTACATATTGCAAATATTGCTTGCACATTTTGGTCTCTGTTCCTTCATCTCACACTCTCATCCATACCAGATTTATCTCTCCAGTACATTTGCCTAAGGAATTGTTCTAAATGTCTATTTTAGGGGTGCTCTCTTAACCTTGATTTTTATGTAAAGTAATATATGAAGCATCCCTACACTCAAATGTTGACTTTTGTTGGTAGTCTCTTATGGCCTTAGAAAAGACATAAAAATATACTCCGATACTATTAAGATTTGAATAAGCATTAAAAAATTCTAGGGCATTCATGGAGTCATGGAGTCTCTCTTAGTGCATTTGGAGAAGTGACAAATATACAAAACCCGCAGAACTTTAAGCAAATATATACCTTTGCATGGATTGGTAGATTCTCAAAAGAACTAGACTGGATAGGTCATATTCCAGAAGACCTGGATGGACTTCCACTGGAAGCAGGAACAAGCAGAAATAAACTGAATCTAGTGTGTCAGGATTTCTTCCTGCCTAAGTTATTTACAAAAGTTAGCAAGCAGCTCTGCCAAAATAAAAAGCATAAATCTTTTGCAGGTTGATGTTAATGGTGATGAAAATAACTACCATTTATTGAGTACTTACATGCTCAGTAAAATTTATAATTGATAAACTCGATTTATCCTGCAACGCTTTTCTGAGGTGGGTGTTATTTTCATCCCTAATATTAAAATGAGAAACTTTCAAGTAAGAATATTATATAATAAGAAATAAACATGTATTGTGCAACAGATGCTCTATCAATTGCTTTATGCATATACATTATCTTACTAAGACCAATAGCAGGAGGAGGGCTCAACTTTTATCCTCATTTATCATTAAAGAAACACACATCAAAGAACTTGCCCAATGTCACACACCTAGTGCTAGAGGAAGACTCAAGTCCAATTGTGTCTCACTCTAGAAACTCAATTATCAACCACATCAAATGCCTTGCACTGATTTTTTTCCTTAGATGTGGCAAACAAACTTCAGTGCCAAGTTGAACTGATGTGGAATCCTATCTCTGACATAAAGTGGCTGTCATTTTATCCACCCTGAAATTGTTTTCTTTTCTGTAAAATTAAATAAAAATGTCTAGTTCATAGGGTTGTTTGACATTTAAATAACATACTGATACATAAAAGATTTAGCACAGGGTTTAGTACATAGTAAATACTCCATAAATAGTTGTTGCCATTATTATTTTAAGTGTTATGACCACTATATTCTTATTAAATTATATATAAGTTAAATATTAACACTATTGACAAAATTAGTTAACCATATTATAAAAGGAAATATCATTAAAATATTATATTGCAAATCTTATATCTATAATATTGTAGAGTATACACATTGGAATCTAATAATTTTTCTCCTTGAACCTAATTTCCCTTGTATTTGGTAGAGCAGAGAGTATGCGTTCCTTCCACCACATAGGAAAAACAGGTTCTGAGTGATTGTTCAAGGCAGAAATTTGCATAAGAAAGGGAAAAAATGGAGAGACAGAGTATTCATTGTAATAATTTGCAGTGGAGGCAGTTATCAGATGAAAGAGTACAGATTTTGCAGAGAGAACAGGAATGGGAGTATAACTTAGATCAGCAATTTCCAACCTTTTTAATCTTATGGCACACAGAAGCTAATTACTAAAATTCTGTGGCGCACCAAATACACACACACACACACACACACACACATATTTGCCAATCTGAAAATTTTAAAAATAGGTACAATTTTGATTCATTCACACCAAATGGCTATTGTTGTGTTGGATATTTCATTTTCTTATTTGGCAATCTAAGGAAAAATAGGTCAGTGTTCCTGACTAAACAGGTCTCATGCACTTTAAAAATTATTGTGGCATACCAGTGTGCTGTAGAACACCTGCCAAAAATCACTGACTTAGAGTGATCTTTAATTATTTTAAAGAGAATAGAATGGTGAACTGATTTAGTATCTTAAGTTCCACAAAGCTAACATGGATAAGATGTGCTGGAATTAGCTAATATCAAGATATTTACATAAAAACTTGGTGCAGCAGCCCACCCAAGCTGTGAAAACCACCAGAAGCATTGGGTGCCATTTGAGGGTACATGATATTTTGTGCTTTTTAGCGCATTGTTCATACTTCCAAGTAACAATTTCACTGGAAAAAACAGATGATGAACCTCCTATTAAATTTCCTCTCAAAGAGAAAGATATTTATTCCAAAAGAGGAAAAGTTACCAGAAAGCAATGATAAATTCTCATATATATATGAAATATCTTTAAAAGAATTCTAAATTATTTTAGGAAGAAGCATATTTCACTTTATCATTCTTCTGCTGCCATGTCTGTTTTAAACATTGATTTCTCAAATATTTCTGTGAATCATCCTGAAGCAGCTTATATTTGTGCGACTCTAAGCTACACATGTTTCTCATCATCGATTAGTAGCTTTGATCTGACTTTTTCTGATAAGACTAAATTGAATTGATGTTATGAAAACATACTTCCTACTGGGAATATTTATTTTTATAGAGAGTATTTCAGTATCATGTACCAAAAAGATGTGGAAACAAATTCTGAATCCAACACAAAGCAAGTTGGGGGAAAAACAACAGTCACAGTATCAGGATTGTCGATAATCAGAAATATCACCAGTTTTAAAAGATGGATATTGTTCTCCTTTCTCCAATGCTGTTTCATTTGTTTACACAGGCATCCTTTTATAAGGCCACTGAAGGTTAGAGTGGAACCAACAGGGACTTTTCAATCAGGCAGTCCTGATCCCGTCGCTGACTGGCATTTAGTTGTGGTATTGGGCTGTCTGACATCAGAGCCTGGACTGCTGACTGCTGTACTCTACGGCCTCTCGTAGTACCAACTCATACGGCTGAACTGAAGAATAAATCAAATATTTACCTATCCTGCCCTCTCCTTTCATTTTACTGTTTAGGACAATGAAGTATTTTGTTTGTTTGTTTGTTCCCAGAGTCTTATAACTATCAGGTGGGAGAACCAAGAATAAAAGACAACAAAACCAAACCAACTGTCTTAACTTCACATCCAATGCACTTTCTAATATAATATAGTTTTCTTGTATTGAAAAATATGTTTAAAGCATAATTGCTTTACTTAAGAAAATAAAAAAGAAATTTGGTGAGGGCTATAATCATTCAGTTTTTAATCCTGGAAAGTTTTGTTTTGTTTCTTTTTAATAGTAGAAGAAATTGTCAGTCTTGAGAATGGTTCTGTTCTCACTCTGCAGTTTTATACCAGCTATATGTATATTGCATATCTTAGTCAATTCCTCTTTCTCTCTTTCTAAATTTAATACATTTCAAATAATATCCAGGTATCACAGAGATAAGTTCTTGCTCTTGCTAACGTGTAAAGATCCATTGAAATGATTATGTATGAACTTATTCATACACTAATTCATTTAAAATAGTGTGTATGTTTGTTGTATTTTTCCAATAAAAACTATATATTTAGGATGTACAAGATCATTTGATATACATATTTATAGTGAAATGCTTAGTACAGTCAAGATTATTAGCATATCATATCTCCACATAGTCACCATTGTGTGTGTATGTTTTATTAGAGCAACAAGAATCTACTCTCTTAACAAATTTCTAGTGTTTAATACACCATTACCTACAGCCATGATTCTGGACATAAGATCTTTAGACTTACCCATCCTGCCTGACTGCAACTTTATGTCCTTTGCCCGATATCCCCCAGTGTTCCCTGCCTTCCCACCCAGTTCTGCTCTCTGCGTTTGTGCGTTCAAGGAGAGTCTGCCATCTGTAACAGCGTGAATGAACTGGGGGAATATTGGGCTAATGAAACAAGCCAGATCTAAAATTTAAAAGACAAATAATCACATGTATGGAATCTACAGAAGTGTATATTTTAAGTCAGAACTAAATTGAATGGTAGAATAAGATACAGACCCTGATTTCAAAAATACATAATAAAAATTGTAACTATATGTATATATAAATATTTGAGAAACATTTATGACAATTATTAATAGGGTTTGCTTATACTTAGGTGTCTTAGGTGTCTAGGATTGAAATCCTTTTGCTTATTTATTTTCTTGCTATTTACAATAGTAGGAAACTGAGATATTGCCGAGAGTATCTCACGGCAGTCTGCCCATTCCCTTACATCCCCATAACCAACATCCATTAGTCTGTCTCCTAGCTACAATTTGTCCACGTTCCAACTTGTCTTGTTTTCTCTACTACAACGATAATCTGAATTTACACTTTGATAAATATCCTTTAGAAATGGCATTAAGACACTAGCAGGGATTCCTGCACCAAAATACAATTACGTACTTTAATATCTTGAAATCTATGGAGATTCTTATTGAGTATAATCAGAATCCTACTACCATACGATGACAGTCTTGAAGATGAGCTATTTGTATTTTAAGAGTTAATCAACTAAATGGCTTGCATTTGTTCATCCCCAATTAGATGCAGCCTTTGGTCTCTATAGAGAGGATACAAATTTCACTCAGTTATATTTACATTATAGATAATAAAGTATCTCTCCTCTGAAATGTTGAACCCATGGGTTCAGTTCCAACCATATGATTGTCACTTTGTGTCTGCTAAAGACATTTATGCAGTAAAATCACAGCACTTTCAATTTGTAGAATGCTGCCTGCATGCACATACTTTGACTAATTTCATGAATTCAATCTGAAAATTTTATTTGCCTTGACACCATTTCAGGATTCATTAATAATGCGCTGCCATGAGTATAGTGAGATGGTACATCAGACCCTACAGCAGGTCTGCACTGTTTGGGGAGCTTCACAACATACCACCTCTTTGACGATGACATCAATTTATTTTTAGCCTCCAACTTGATCTCTTTGTGTTAAACATTAACTATTTAACCTTCAATTCATTGGATGTCATCCCTTTAATTTTTTAAAAAATATACATGGATATTTATGAACAATTATAAACAAAAAGGTATATATGAAAATTCAATAATAATTATCTCTGCCTAGGATATCAGAGAACATATTTTCTTTTATTTTCTGTATTTTATATTTTTTACAAAACTAAAATCATTTTGCCTGTGAACTAAGGTTTTTAAAAATGTGCCACAGATTTAGAAATATGACAGAGTTTCAGTCCCAACTTTACAATAGAACATAGATGCCCTGAAAAACAGTAGTAATAATATAATTTATGTTTAATGCATATTTTTCAATTAACTGGCACTCATAAAGGTATTTAGAGAAGTAATGCTATCACCATTTTGCAGAAAAGGACTGTTATTTATTATGAAAAAATAAGATAGAATCCACATATTCCTTCTGTAGATCTAATGCATTTTCTAGTATAAAAAAAAAGTATTAACCTTTCTAGGACAGATAATAAGTGTGTAAGAGCATGTAAAGAATAATAAACCATCAGAGAAAGGTATTTGGGCACATTGTCTCAATACGTACCTTACAACCAAGCAGGAGAATTAGGTAGATGCGAATTGGGAGTAGCAGGCTCTCTGGAGAAGAGACAGAGCACCAGGAAAAGCAAAGCTACAGAAAAAAAAATAATCGTTATAGGATAAAAAGAGATAAAGAAAAAAGTAGGAAATAAAATTTGATTAAGTAAATGCCTGAATCATCCTCACCAGGCTATACTTCAATATGTTTTTCTTGAATAAGCAGAATCATTATCTATGACCAGATGTAAAAGTAGATTTTGAAATTTATGCACAAAAAATATACAAACCATCGATGAGAAGAGTCAAAATATCAGACTCAAAAGCATCCAAAAAATAGAATCTGAATCAGGCATGCAAATCAAAGAATAAATGTTGATGTGAAAAAGAAATAATGAAAGGAGAAATGAGTTCTAAGAGAGATTAGAATTTTCAGATAACTTTCAATGAGGGTTGTACTTTTCCCATCAGGAAATACATCTAGAAAAGCCAAAATAAGTTGGCTTCAGAAAGGATAAAACCCTACAGAATTTTACAGGAAATTGCTATTTAAAGAAAATAGACCTCAAATATATAAATAGAAACAGATAAATAAACTGTATTTATCCTTTATGTTATGAATGAAACAAACAAAGGCGATAATTTTTAATTCATGAAACTTATTTTGAAGTAATATTTGAAGAGTTGTATAAGTATAGAACTGGAAAGCATTTTAAGTATTACTGGATTTAATTTGTTTACTTGACGGATGAGAGAACTGAGGCCCCAGAAGACTTTGTTACATTACCAGGGGAACAGAAGTACTTAGTGAGGACACATCATCAAATACCCAGTTTTCCTTACTCACCAGGAGAGGTAATACTGAGTGACTAGCCTAGTAGATTTTGAGAACACAGGCATAGTGCTACAAATTGGCCAAGTTGTCAAGAATAATCTTAGGATGTACGGGGACTAGGAGAACTAGCTGCATACACAGAGAAGTGTGATCTGTCCAGGCTAGTTCTATTGAGAGTTTACGTTGAATGCAAAGATATATATTTATTTAAACTTCCGTTAGCTGTAGGTATTTATTACTGAACCACCACATACAACATTGGCCATGTGTCCCAAGTGTCAGTGATGCAGTATTTGTGACATCGTTCTGCTGTTGTCTCTAATGTTTTCTTCCAAGTCACTGATATTTTGCTATAAATTTTTAATACTGGTGCATCTTTAACCTACTGACAATATCATTGAAGGTTCTCATACAAAAACAAAGGTTTTCATTTCTTTCTCAAAGAATCTTTAAATGGTTGATTAACTAAAATAATACGAGATTGCAAACATCCAGTCATGGTGGCAACCAAGTCTATGAGTAGGAAATGACACAGTTAACTGGACACCGGCTGCAAAGAGTTTTCACCAGTAGATGTCTCAGAACCAGAGATGTTTAAATGTTAAAAGGGTGTGTGTGAGAGAGAATATGTGTATGTGTGTGGATTCGTGTGTATGGCTATTATATATGCATATACATATTTCACACATCACCTTATCACAATAAAAAACAGATGCAAATGAAATAAAATATGGTAAATCTCCGTAGTTATTGGTGTGAATAGTGGGTAAAGCACTAAATTACTGTACAGGTATGAATGACTGGGTTTCAAAAGCCGAATGCAAATTCTACTTTTTGGTTTAATTGCAAACTCATGTACTTATTTGAAAAACAATCTTTAAAGGAGAAAGTATTTCAAATCTTACCTTAAATATATTGACAAGTACACTACATTTTAGACTATCCAAAGGAAAGCGTAGCTATTATGCTACTTGTTTAGTTATGTAACACAATAAAGCTGATTTTAATAAAAGCTTCTTGCAAAAGGAAAAAAAAAAACAGTCCCGCTTTGGCGCGTTGGCTTGCCATTTCCTATCTCCTTGGCCACATGAAACCTGGGTGCCTGTAAAGGCAGGATAATAACTAATCCTCTTTGGTATTTAGAGTCACTTAATCCTTTCTGGTACTTATCCTATTAACATTTTTTTTCTCTTGTATTTAAATGCCAATGCAGAGCACTCAAATTACTTGCATTTATTTCTGTGCTGTTGACTTTCCCAGTTAGAAAAAGTATCTTCAGAAATGTTTGGTTAAATATATGTATCTATCTGAGACTATATTCATTTTCAAGTGTTTGTTCTACTTTAATGACGTTTACCTTTGATATTATCCTAAGCTACCAGTTTAGGTTCACCATTATTCTGTAACTGCGGAATTTGTCTGCAGTGTGCCATAAGCTCTTTAACTTAGCTTCCAAAAATGTTTCTGATACAACTTTTTCATACTTTTAGATTTGAGTTAAAACCTTACTCGTGGTACATGAATCCAATAAAGCATATTAATTATATCAAGTGGTATGAAGTAATAAATCTTATCTTTCAGAGAACTCTGTTAGGCAGACCAGGCTAAGCTGCCCTACATTAACTAGCAGGCACAAATTTGCAGTGGTTTTGAATACCAAGAGCTTATTTCCCGATCATAACTCACATTCACTGTGAATGGGGACATCGGTCTGTGTCGGACATACTATAATTTTTAATTTATTTATAATAACTGATTTTACATATGTGTTTGAGTGTATACACACATATGTACATGTCCATATACACATGTTTTGATTACCACTGTGCATCTGTATATGTTACTTAATACTTCAACAAACTCAGTGCACAGTATAAATATATTTTATTCTCTTTTTTCTATTATGACTGAGGAAGAAATTTAGGTCAGAGACTTTAAGCGACCTTTTCTAAACTGCACAGTTAATGAGGTATCATTGAAATCATTTTCCATTTGTCTCTGGTTGCCCCACTACTAAATGCTATCTCTTAGGAAAAGTACCATTTGGATAAGTGAGAAGGCATTTATTTATGTAGGTATGACTTTTAAGACTATACTCAGTCTTCTGCTACTTACTTTGAGATTCAAACACAAAATATTATAAGTTGGACAGTTCCAGTAGGATGAAATGAAAAGTTTGGCAATCATCTCCCCATAAAGCAACTACAAAAGTAGACACAATTGTCAAAAACAACAATATCAGGGCTCTGGAAATGATCAAAGAGCATACAACAGATTGACAGATTTTTTTACTTGAAAACTTGTTGAACTTCAGGTAAGAACAGTGAGACTCTATTCTTAGCCAGTGATTTCTCATCTCACTCACATGATCAGAACTTTCACTCCAGCAGAGAAGGACATGCCATGAAAGCAACAGGTTTTCCCACTGGAGTCAGATTACTGGACTTGGAGCAAAAAGCAAAAAAAAAAAAATATATATATATATATAGAGAGAGAGAGAAATTAAAAAAAAAACATTGCTACATCAAATCCACTGTAAGCAAAAGTAGCAATCACTGTAGCAAGAGAAAGGGGAGGACAGTGGCTGAGCAAGTCTAAAGTTCCAGTCCAGGTTGGGTTTCAACTGTTACCACATCTATTCAATATTGCACTGGATGTCCTAGCTAGTTCATGAGAGGAGTTAGCAATATAGAAAGAAAAAGTAGTTTAATATTGAATTGGCCAGTATGGAGATGGGCAACTTCTAAAATTGACTTCCCTAAAAATTGACTTCCCGGTGGTATGTACGAGGTCTGTACAGAAAAAAGCCCACCATTGTTAATATGACAAGAACAGTTTGTATGGCATTTATATAACCTGGCAGCCAAGGAGAGTGGACTGGAATGTGCATGTGTGAACAATGATGACTTCACTGTACTAGTCAGTGAGGGTGGTACATGCAGTTGAGTGAGCATGTGTACTGTGTGGCTGTCACATTCAAAATGACTGAGCTAGTAGGACAGTGAATCTGCATTCAGTTTTCAGTTAAGCTTGAACATCCTCCACAGAAACTATTGGGATAATTCAGAAGGCCGCAACTATGGGCAACTGGTGATTGACAGTTTCATCATGATAACATGACCACTCATGCATCACATCTCATGCAGAGATTTTGGCCAAACATCAAATCACCCCGGGGACTCAGCCCTAGTACAGTTCAGATTTGGTGCCCTGAGACTTCTGGGTTTTCCCAAAACTAAAATCACCTTTGAAAAGGAAGAAATTTCAGATTACCAATGAGATTCAGGAAAATATGGCAGGACAGCTGATGGAAATTGGGAGAATAGTGTGAGGTCCCAAGGTATCTATTTTGAAAGGTCATTGTCCTGCATACAATGTATCTAGTATGTTTTATCTTCTTCAATAAATATCTCTATTTTTCATATTACATAGCTGGATACCTTCTGGACAGACCTTGGAGGTCACAAATTACATAAGGTAAAAATCACAAGACACTTTGGGTCAGGAGATACGATGTTGTGCTGGGAGTTAATTGGTCGTGTTACTGTAAAACAGTCAGTTGGAACACCAGGGAGTCTCCCCCATTGGCCCAGATGGTAGCAGTAGGATGTTCTTAGACTGAGTGCACAGAAAGCTGGAAATATCAGTGGGTAGAGCCCAAGCTGGTGAAAAGCAAGTAAGGTAATTGGATAGGGAAAAAGCTTCTTCCCCCCACACCCCAGTAGCAGATTGGGGATGGGACCCAGGGAACACGTGCACATGTGCCATAGAATTCAAAACGGCACAGGAAGAGGTGCTGAACCAAGGAGCCCTGTCAGTCCAGCCTGGGGAAAGAGATTGGTTAGGAGGTGGACCACCCTAAGCATGTGAAAGTTTGGGAAGTTGATTGTTCATTCTGAAAAAGCATCTGCTCTCTCCCACACCTAAGCTGATATAATCCCAGAACAAAGAAGCATGCCCTGTGAATTGTGACCTGTGATCACACAGTACACAGGCCTGTTTTCTCCATGGGCCTCCTGGAGGGAGCTTCTCTCTCCCTCTTGCCTGCCTGGTGATGCTCTCATCCATGCATGCATGCTCTTTCTTGCCCAGGAGCATGCCACATGGCCCATGGCTGTGTGGGCTCCACACAGGCTACAGGAGGGAAATAGAAGTGGACAGTCACCAGGATTAAAGCAAATCTACCTGAATGGTGACTAAGTCTGCTAAGCAGCTGCCTGCAGGTTCTGAAGGACTGTACCTTAAAGTGGAGCAGGAACTCTGGACACTAACTTCATCTTGGCCTTGCTGGGGAAAGTTGGACTCTTTCCATGGCAGGAAGAGGAGATGGGCTTTGAGACAGGAGTCCACCATTCACCCAGGTTGTGCTACACCAAAAAAAAAAAAAAAAAAAAAAAAAAAAAAAAAAAAAAAAAAAAAAAAAAAAAAAAAAAAAAAAAAAAAAAAAAAAAAACTTTTTTTTTGCACCAACATCTGCCTCGTGAATTTGGCTTTTGTGGTAGCAGGCAGCCTAACTTCATTTTTGTTCAGTTAAAATCAAAGGTGAGGAAAAGGTAATTATTCATTTTTTAGGTTTTCAGGAGAGTTACAAGGTCTTTTTCTGTGTCCCTCTGGGAAAGTAGTCGGGAGTTGCTTCACCTTAGGGCTATGGAGCTAAAACATAACCTAGGTCAATATGTTACCTTTAGCCTGTCAGAGGTTGGGGCATTGTGACCATGAGCCAGGTCTTGGATACAGTCTTCTGCTGCATCAGGTGTTACTAGTCACCTTGCAGGAAAAATTGCCTCTATGAGAGGTATAGACAGAGAGAGGGAGGTATGATTTCTAGAGCTAGAATTTAAAACTAAGCTTAATCAATGCCATAAGGACATTTGGTTTTGTGTTTCTATGTGTATGTACCCATATTTTTAAAAAAAGAAGTAAACTTCCTAAAGTATATATGATCAAGTACATAGGAAATTGTAAGGGATCTACCAAAAAAAAAAAAAGAAGAAGAAAAGGAATTTTAGAACTAAAAAGAGCTTTTAGTTGGATTGCAGGTACAATATTTTAGTAGGCCAAATGGTAGCCCTCAAAGAAGTTCACATTCTAATACCTGAAATCTGTAAATATTACCTTTTATGGCAAAGGAATTATCATTATTTCCTCTTACAAAAGAGGTGATTAAATGAAAGATTTTGAAAAGAGGCTTTTATCCGAGTGTATCTGGGTTGATCTTTAGTGGGATGCTTTACATCCTTTATAAGAGAATTGCATGGGGAAGTCAGACAAAAGGGGACCGACACAGAGGATGAGTTGAAGTGAAGATAAAGGTGGCAATTGGAGTGATGAATGCCTCAAACCAGAGAGTACCAAGGAATTTGGGGCAGCTGCTGGAAGCTAAAAGATGCAAGAAATAGATTCTTGCTTGGGAACTGCAGAGGGTTCATGGATGCCAAGACTTTGATTACAAAATTCTGGCAACCAGAACTGTGAAAGAATTAATTTCTGTTCTTTTAATCCACCAAGTTTGCAGTTATTTGTTCCAACAGTCTCAGGAAATTAAGACAAATGTCAACATAAAAAATTAATTATATATGTAAACTAGAAATGAATAATCCAAAAAGAAAGTTAAGCATCCATCTCCATTCACAACAGGATGAAAAAGAAAAAATACTTAGGCATAAATGTAATAAAAACAGTGCCAAAC
The DNA here is from genome assembly GCA_004027475.1 of Anoura caudifer. NCBI lineage: Eukaryota > Metazoa > Chordata > Mammalia > Chiroptera > Phyllostomidae > Anoura > Anoura caudifer. Next base: position 223,808 of record PVKU01000070.1, on the reverse strand, counting down.
TTGCAAAATGAGAACTACAAAACATTGAGAAATAAAAGACATCCTATGTTCATGGGATATTCAAGGAGACATGGATAAAAATGGACAAGAAAAAATCATAATATAAAAAGTTAATAAAATTAGTGACACAAAGCAAATGTGCTTTTATGAAATATGTTGTTATTGTTTCACTGTTATTGTGTATGATAAATATGTGGAAATACAGAAATAAGAGGATTGGCTAAATTGGAGTAGTTGTGTTAAAACAGACAAGTCTCTGGTAACTTTTATGTTGTTTACATAAAATGTGTTCCTGAGGGAGAACATTACTAAAACCAGGACTGGAGTACGGAGTTGGCTTTGTTCAGGGTTGCAGTAGACTCAGACTTCCCATTCATTCAGTTAGCAGCTCAATGGTGTGTCACTGGGTCTAAGGGAGGACATTTGCTGGTTCAATAAATATTTAGGTTGTTACTGTGGGTAAAGCACATGGGAATACTTAAAACTTTAAACTTGCCTTAAAACTTCGAATCCTAGTTACAACACTTTTACTCAAAACACAGTTATGTTAAACTGTCACACGACAGTCTTCCAGAATGATGTTAACAGATCTATGCATTTAAAGGGTACTCTACATCTAAAACATCTGTGGAATCATTTGTGAATGACACATTTTTATTTTATAAAAAACATAAACAAATAGAACATAGATATTGAGCTCTACCAAGTTATTAACACTTTAAAATATTCTGCCATATTCTTTGTCTTGAATATGTAATTAGATAATTTTTAAAAGTATATTTTTCTTGAATTACATTATAATAACTACACACACATGCATATATGTATAGAGTATTTACAGACTTATTTTGCTTTAATATTAACCAAATGAAAAAAATGTGAACTTCAGGAGTATCAAATTGTCAAACAAATTATGCCATTTGCTACATGAAAGTGACATTATATAAAAACCACTCTGAAAGCTATTTTAAAAATAAACATTGAAGGGAGAGCTAGAAGATTTAGATAAGCGATCTTAGTCCAAACACAGTTTAGAATTTTATTCCTAAAATGAGGGAAAATAAGGATAAGAATGGAGTCAGTTTTGTGCTTGTTCTGCAAGTTCTGATGTTAAATATCTTAGAAAAATTGAGTTATTAACCTGCTATGGTGGGGAAAATTAAAAGAGAAACACTGTTTTTCCCTAGTGAAACACAGTGAAAGACAGATTAAAAAGATTACTCAACCAATTTATCATCAGAAGTACTTGAGTGACACTAACCTCCACAGAGAAACCGATCCTATTATTAATTTCCAGAATGGGCTTGGAAAACCAAGCCTCAGCAGGAGGAACATGCAGGCATGTTTAAAATAATTATGAATCAAAAATGTACATACTTTAAATAAAAAATAATGGGTCAGTGATCTCTGAATGCTGAGAAGAGAAAACATAAATCCTTTTATTGGTTGCAAATGTATATGTACAGATAAACACCTGAAAAAATATATATGAAAGTAATATGCACTGTTGTTAAGAGAAGGGACTCCAGAGAATGTCTGGGTGTGAGTCAGAGCACTGTCGTTTACCAACTGTGTAAGTTTGACATTGCGCTAGGTATTTAATTTCTGTATATCAATTTCGTAAATTATAAAATGTGACTAAATGTAATACCTGCATTGCAGGTTATTGAAAAGGTTAAATGTAATGATCTGGCATACAGTCAACACTATATAAAAATTTAAATATTTATATATATTATTTTTCTATTTCTGAAGACACCCAGTAGAAGGTACAAGAAATAAAACACATGTTTTTTGACTCCAAGGCTTGTGTTCCATATTCCGGCATCACTTCCCACTTAATGCAACAGAACCTCTGGAAAAAGGAAAAACGGGCAATGAAAAGTTCATGACTTTTCAGGTTCATTGGCACTTAATAAGCTGCTGCACATACAGGAGAAGCTTGACTTGAAATTTTAGCCACATGCACCTCAAACTCCTTGACAAGAAGGAGAGCTTTATTTAACTTGACATTCTTGCCTCTTTTTTGTTGTGCTTTTTATATTTAATACCTGCACACAAAACTCACACTACTCTTTCATTGAACTATGAGCTCCTCATAAAAGCTGAATTCTCCAATCCAAATAAGAATTGTCCATATCTGTAGAGAAGCCATACTATGTGAACATTTACATTCAAAAATATTCCATGTAACAGACTTCTGATGCCACAAATGTTTGTTATGAATAATGCCTATGAGTAGATTAAAAAAACCTAGAACACATTTTTCCAATCAGTTTCCTGCTAGGGTTTATGACATTAGTGAAAGTAAAAAATTTGATAAACTTCTGGATTTATGGGGCTGTATTATGTGACTGAGTCTTCAGGATAAGCCAGACTAAAGTGTGCAGAAGGAAGACATTGGTTTTAAAGTGGGCCACCCTGTTGTTCAAAAGTGTAAGAGAAAAAAAATTAAAACTGCTTTTCATTTCAACCATAGACCATGAGAAAAATAAGTCAAAGAAATATGATTTAGGAGAAAAAGTGTAGCTTTACACATTACCTTGGTAAATTGATAGCTATCTCCTTCAAGGTTCTTTTTTTAAAGATTTTATTTACTTATTTTTAGAAAGAGGAAGGGAGGGAGAAAGAGTTGGGGAGAAACATCAATGTGTAGTTGCCTCTCCTGGACCTGGCCAGCAATCCAGGCACGTGACCTGGCGGGAAATAGAATTGGCAACCCTTTGGTTCACAGGCTGGCACTCAATCCACTGAGCCACATAAGTCAGGGCTTCTTCAAGCTTCTTAATGTCCTTCAAGGACACTGTTATGTAACAGAAATAGTGGCTTCAAATTTTTGTGTAGATTAATTTTACCAAATCATGCAGTCCCAGGGCCAGCACTAGCTAAGAGTATGTGCTGATTGGAATTCATGATTTTTTTTTTGGCAATAGATTGTAAATTTCTATGATAATGTTCAACACCCCTACTAATTTCTCACAATTATCATAGGAGCTTCTATTTGGTACAGCATTACCTCACCCTGTAAACATAGATGATTTGTCCTGGAAAAGCACCTGAGGCTTCCTATTCAATAAAAATTCTCCTAAGGATTTTTAGACCCTGAAAAGAGTGACAACATTCTCTTTATTGCCACTGGAATGTTAAGATGTAATATTCAGGACATGTCAGCAACTATATTTTACGACAATTTGGAAAAAGCATAGATCAACCTCCACAGAGAATAAAATAAGGAACAAGGAAATATTTGCATTTTAAGCTCCACCTTGGTTTCCAGAAGTTTAGTTGTTAACTCTTCTTTGAACTTTAGATGCCCTAGTTTCACTCCCATGAAGAAAGGGAAAAATATCCAGGGAATTGTCCAGTGGAGAGGCTCCCTCAAGAACCCTTTCAGGAATTCATAATTCCTATTCCAATAAGAGCATTAGAGTATTACTGGTTATTATATGAATGCACCAGTGTTAACCAAGAGGAGCAACAAAAATAAACAGAAGGGTTTTGATAGTAAGCTATATCCAAAAGAGCTTCTTACGCTCCTCCCAGTGACCTCTCATCACTTTGAAATAGTCAAGGTTCAGGAAGAAAATCAAGGAAGGAGGAGGAAGTTCTTCATTGCTGAGCCTTAAGCTTGGTAGAAGGAAGGATAATTAACCACACGGAATAGGAGAATTTTAACTGTATGAACGTTTAATGATAGGAAGTAGCCTGGAAATGTAAAAACTTCAGGGAAAGAAGACTTAACTTGCAACATCAGTAAAAGAAAAAAATAAAATTTCCTTCTTACACACCTTCATGTAGCTGGGATTGCTCCTACAAATGCAATGTAGCCCCTCCAGGTGGACTTAGAGCCAGGCATGTCACACTGCCTGTCCATAAATTTGAGGGGAATGAAATTTATCTATGCATCTACGACCCCATTAGGCCATCGGTAGTTTCTAGGTGAGGAAAATCAGTCTCATAAAAGACCATTAAGTGTTAGAAATACTGGTATGTCCTTCAAAATACTGTTAACTCTTTTTTTCTGGAGAGCATTTTTAAAGAAACATATAGAAGAACACAAGTGCTGTCAATACATCCTTTCACGATGGTTCTTGACAGGCACAGAAAAAGTATGTTTTAATGTCTGTACCTCATTGCATCATTTCTCTGACACTAAGCCCAGTGACCTCTCATCACTTCTCCTGGATTGAAATCCAGGAGAAGAGTAAACTTTGGTAAAGAAATTCGCTAATTTTTTTAATTTATTTTTTTATTTTGTGATGTCACTTTACTGAGTGAGCTTCATGTATGTCATGAAATGTGAACGTAAGGCTGTTTCTAAAGTAAGCAAGCAGGGCTGACAGTGATACAGCTATAGAATACCTGAAATATTTATTTTCTTATAAAAAGTACTAGACAGTTTTTAATCCCCCCCCAAATTTATTTACTGGATTACAATCTTTCAATGAAATTTGGAAAGTATCCCATTATATATCTCATTAAATTCTTTCAAGAATCTCATGTAATTAATATTATGAACCCCATTTCTGAGTTGAGAAAACCCAGGTTCAGAGAAATTACATATCACGTTCAATGTGACAGAACTTGTAAATGATAGAAGCAGGGTTTCAACTTAAGTCCATCTGTTGTCAAGTATATGAAATCCTTAGAAATCTGCTTTTCTGGATAAGCATAAAAATGGCACACTCCTACACTTTAACTTTCTTGAAGAAACTTCTTGGTTGGTATGAATTCACAGACTTTCAATAAGCATTTGAAACATATTCTCTGACATTTTCTTCTTCTATTTTGCATTATAAAAATAATACAGTTTTCAATTATTCAAATATAAATAGAACATGTTATTTCAAATCATTTCCTACTTAAGTTTCAGATATATGCCTTTTCTACTGCAAAGATGAGAAATACATTAAGCAAATATCTATGGTCTTTGGATAATATTGGATATGTCCCTGGATGAAAGAAAATGCTTAGTTTCATTTAGTGCCTGAAAAAGGATCATAAATGTATGCTACTTGATAAAATTTTTGATGACGTTATGATACTGACTACAAATAAAGAAGCAAAGTTTTTTTCAGCATGAATTGGCTCCTAAAAAGTTCCTAGACAATCTAGTTGTTTGTTCTGCCCTCCAAAGCTGTGAGTACCAAACTAGGAACTTAATTTCCAGTTTATGATTCAACTGGCTTATCAATTTTTTCACATAAACAAACTGTCTGGAAAAAAACTTTAAATCATGTTATTTTTCTTAATGTCTGGGAGAAAAAGGATTTCCTTGAGAACAGAATAAGACATTTATATATGAGAGTCCTCAACAATATTGTCCTATTGTTGTCATCTGCTAATTTGTCCACTGAATTTGCCTTTCTTCATTAGTTACCACTTTTGAATAACATGAAAAAAATCAAGTGGGAAATACATACTATATATCTGATTTTACTAATAAGTTACTGGTATCTTTTCTTCCATGGACTATTTGTTTTGGAAATACATCATAATTATTTGTGTTTGATGCATATATTTGAGCAGTGTAAAATCATATTTTACTTTTTCTTATATCATAAAATATCATTCATATTAAAATCTAGCTCCACAATGCACTTGCAAACCCATCTAGCACTATCTTCAAGTATATCTGGAACTTGTCATTTTACATTTTTCTCCACCACTAACTACCATCTTAGGCCATCCTACTATCGTCGCTTGCTGGGGTCACTGAAACAGCTTCCTAACTGGTCTCCCAGTTCTCCCCTGGCTCCTCTGGAGGTGTTCCACCAAACGGCAGTGAGATGGTTTCTCTGAAAACATGAGTCATATTTCTCTTCTCAACTGAAAGCCTCTAATGGATTCCTACCTTATTCTAAATAAAATCCACAGTTTTACCATAGATTACAAGCCTCAGTGTACCAGGTTCTCATCTAATATGCCCTTGTATCGTAGTTCTCTTAGAGATAAGCACACTTAGATGAGTTAAAGTGGTGAAACAGATTTTGTTTAGGTGACTATTGACAATAAACAAAGAGCTGAACTTCATTCCAATCTGTGAAGAGCTGATTTGGAATTTAAAGGGAGAGTGAGGGAGAAGTCAGGAGGAATGGAGGGACCTGAGCAGAGTCAAGGAAGTAAAAATTACAAAAAAAAGGAAGGAGGAGGCTATGAAATCTATCTGGGCTTGCTAACTGGCATGCATAATAGTCCCCTACCATCCCTCCAGTCAACAGTTGTCTTCTGCAATGAACAGTAAATTCTTTTGGCAGCCTACAGATTTCTCATGCAGGCTCAGAGGAGCCTGGCTAGAGGTTGGTCCAGGAGAGAATCTTTGTCACTACATTGACTATTTTGTTCCACCACACTGGCCTCCTGCTCTTCCTCCAACATGCCAAGCACAGTATTTTGCACAAGATTCTTCAAAGACAGCATCATTTGGAATACTCTATCCACAGATAACCACTGGGTTTATCTCTACTGTCATTCAAATCTCTGTTTGTTTTCCACTTCTCAAGTAGGCTCCTTGATTGCTCATCCTGTCTGTTCTCACCCTCTAACTCTCCATTCTCCTTCTTACTGCACAAATCCAGCCTTCTGGCTAGATTAAAACTTACATATTTTACATTCTAATAGCACCGTATTTGGGTCTTCCTTAGCACACTTGTCACCGTTGAAATTTTACAATAATTTGCAATTTTAGCTGATTATGATTTGCTTTATTTTTGCTATGTAAGATCCATGAAAAAGTAATCTTAACTGATTTTTTTATCACGGAGTTCCAGTACAATGCCTGACATACAATGCATACTCAACATGTTGGTGATCAATTAGTGGCTAAAGATGTCCAGATGATATTAGATAGTTACAACATGTAGAAAGCGGTCACAAAACCTTCACCTCCTGTTCAAATTGGGATGGGGAATCAGGAAGAATAAGAAATTTTAGAGTGTCCTAGGTGTACAAATGTACACACAAATGTACACACATGTATAGTTTGTGAGTATGTGTGTGCATATTGGAATGTGTTTAGTGCTTCTAAAAAAGGGGTTATTATGTTTTGGTCATGTATGATGTATTATTTTCATATGTAACTAGAAAACTATCTCACTTTCAAAGGTGCCTGTGTAAAATAAGTAGCAACATATTGCTATTTATAGCCCTTTGCCTAACATAGGCAGTCAGTACTACACCTAGACAAAGAAATGGAACACTCTATGAAACCAGTATACAACATACAGGGAGAAAAGTCATTTTGTGCTTTGTTTGTAAGTTTCTTGGTTTATTTCCAAATGAACTCAAGGTCATATAAAAATCTATGGAATATATTACAATACAAAAGTTTAGATGTGCCTCAAGTAATACCCTAATGAATGCTGAATTGGAAAATTGAAAGTGTTTAAAATTGATGGGAAAGCTCAGTCAGCCAGATATTTCCACTTAACATATTTGCTTTAAAACTCAGCTAAGAGAGAGAGCGAGGAAAACAAGCGCTTGATACTGCAGCCAGAGCATGAAGACCGGCGGGGTTTTATACTTGAATACAATGGAGAATTAATTTTCCTGAAGACCTGAAGCAGCCAGGAGGAAACAGCAATGCAAACCAAGGAAGGGCAATGCCTCTGCTTTGGTCTCCTTGTTTCATTTCTTCCATTGTTACCGTTTGTGTACTTCCACAGTGGTTGTGAGCATCCCCTCTGGAGTCTATGGTGTGACCTTAGGAAAAACACTTAACCTCAATGTGCTTCTGTTTCCTCATCTATGAGTATAACATTGCCCACCTCACTGGTTTGTTGTGGAAATTTTAAAAAGCATGCAGGTTTATTTTCTGAATGAATATATGTAAAGTACTTAGAACAGTGCTTGGCAGCATTTGAAGATTATAGAAGAATTAACTGTTAACATTACAATCTTACCATTTTAGCAAAGAATATTAGAAACGTATACTATTTTATAAAGTAGCTAGTCCTCTCTCACCTCACTCTTTCTCATTTTACATGTCTGAAAATTCATAAAGAGCAACAATCAACTTACATCACATCTACACAAAAATGGCTCAATCTCTCCATCTCTATAATTTAAGTAACAAAAAAGCCATCTAAATAAAGCTGAAGAGACAAAAAAACATTATTTTTTTTTCTAAAATTAAACTTGCAAGTAAAATTGAATATAAAAATAAGCAAATAAATAGTACATGAAATAGACATATACAAACAATATTTTTATTTAAAGGTGACCTCCCTAGAAATAACATCAGATTTTAGTTATATTTTCAACCTTGATATCATCAGGAGAAACTAAAAGCAGAATATATAAACATTTGGCGGTTTGCAGAGGTCTAAATGATATATTCATTTGATAAATATGTGACAATATGTAGGAAAATTTCTCCTTTACCAAGCATACACCAAAGCCACTTTTGAGAGCAAAAAGGGCCACAGTCAATTCTAAATTGATTATAATTAAAGTAAAACATTCTGAATATATTTATAGATTCCTGGAGACACATCTAGATACTTCGGTTAAGAATACATTACTACACTCTCCATGAGATTTGGGAGACTTCTTAGCCACAGAGCATGCCATCAAACAGACATGGACAATGAATATGGGGCACCGCAGGATAAAATATGTAAATTTAAGAGAAATTGTTTCCTTATAAGAAACTATGGTTTTGACAATTTTGGGAAACAGCTTTTCCTATTCTGCTAAAAGCTAAATGAGGAAAACGTGTATTGGATCTTAATTATAGAAACTTAGAACTCAGACCACAGCAGCTAAGAAAACTGACGCCAAGAATCACTAAAAGATGGATATACACTCCACACTGTAACTGTGATGCAGGAAGGCCCAGGTTTCAGGTCTCTTCATGCATAGGTCAAGATTATATATTAGAGAATAAAATACACCTCAATACATTGTTTTTTTTAAGGATGAAGATATCTCTTTTTATGAACGTAGAAGAGAAGATTGCATTAGAAACTAGACAAAAAGCCATTCCATCAGAACTCTTGCATCATTTTTCACCGTATGTATCTTGCCATGAGAGAATTACATTTATCAGGCAGCACTTAAGTTATGCATTCCTTATTATCCCATGAATTAAACTATAATATAATCACTTGGGTTATCCATAACCAGTCTTTGGAAGATTAATATAGAATGCTATTTTTGCTTATATTTGGTTTCTGCATAGTAATGACACAGAACTTCAGTACATTTTTCTTTCTTTCTTTCTTTCAATTGTTGTTCAAGTAGAGTCTTCTGCCTTTTCCCCAATCCCAGCGGAACACCCCCGCCCTCCCCACCTCCCTCCCATTTCCACCTGCCCTGTTATTGTCCATGTGTCCTTTATAATTGAGAATTTCAGTACGTTTTAAAGGACTAAAGTATTTTAAAAGATGTTCTAGGATAACTCAAATTGAATAACAATGAAATCTGGTGAATTCAAAATAGGTGAAAAATAAACAGCATGTTTCTTAATAACCAATATATCATAAGAGAAATCAAAAGATACATTTAGAAAATACTTCAGGGCAAATAGAAATGAAAGCACTATAAAACTTAATGGTGCACAGGGAAAGTACTGGTTCATGTTACAACATGAATACCCCTTGAAAATGTCATGCTAAATGAATGGAGATAGTCACAAAGGCTCACATGTTATATGATTCCATTCATATGAAATGTCCAGCATAGCCAAAACAGGAAATAGATTTGTGATTTCCAAGGATGGGGATGGGATTTGGGAATGGAGATTGAGAGCAAATAGAGTGGGTTTTCTCTCCGGGTTGTTAGAAATATTCTAAAATTAGATAGTGGTAATGGTTACACTGAATTGAATACTTCAAAAAGGTAAAGTTTTTGGCATACAAATTATGTCTGGACCAATTATATGTATATAAATTAATCAGAAAAAAGGCATTTTAATTAATAAAGCTTGAATTAACAAAAAATAGCAAAACTTAAATCTGAACACAAGCTTATTTGATTCTAAAGTCATATATATTCATAGCACCAAATCACCTTCTTGGGTTTGCATGGTAAATACAAAAATCACTGATATTTTGACAGCACCAAACCATTTATCATATGGAAATATTCACAGTATTTGTGTATATACACTCAAACTCCTCAACACTGGACAAGCACCAGTTTTCTAAATAATGATACCAGTAATAGGAGGTGACAAGAGAAAGGGTAAAGGCAAAGAGAGGAAAAGCAATACAGTAAGAGAAACTTCACCTTGTTATGGATAACAGGTATTGTCGTACTTAGCAGTAGATTACAAAATGTTGCTATTCTAGTATTCTAATTCAATAACTAAGGCTTCTCATGTCTAGACTGGCAGAATTTGAAATATTATTCTGAATACAGACAAATTATTGAAATAAATATATTGCATTTCCTGATTTGATAACCTGAATTAATATTGCAAGCATTGATCATGTTTTTAAAAATATTTTTCTCATTTCAATCTTTCTTAAACTGTCTTTTTCTCTGTCTCATTTCTTCTTCTCACATACGCACAAACACACATACATAGAAAGTTTAAAAAACTTTATAATTTTGATATTTATTATAATTATTGGGAACAGTTATAGAAATTATGTAAGTGAATGTTGAAAGTTGGTATTTTGATAAGGTTTACCAAATTAGGAAAAAAGTGGAAAAGTAATTTGTGTAAGTTTTTATTGAAATTGCAGAAAATAATAAGTAAAATAATGAAAAAAATCAAGTTTATAAATTGATACTTTTAACACAAAAGCAGACATACACTTAAAACGTAACAGATATTTAGGTTAGAACTTGAAATTGAACAGATAGAAAAGCATTTTTTCTGCCAACATTACCGTTAGGACATTTCTTTGATTGAAATGTTTATTTAAATAAAAGTTGTCAATTGACTGCCAAATTTAAAGCTGCAATGAGAATAGAAGACTAAACCTAACTCCATGCTCAAAAAGTAACCATTTCAAACACTGAGCTCTGGGCTCAAAGGGACTTCCGTGTCCCAAACCAGTGACAGCTCACTTTAAACAAGGAGGATATCTTAGGGGGTAAATGTGCACACAGGGTGTCTAGAAACAAATGCCTTCATCTTTACATAATAAACAGATAAAATCAGAAAATTTTGATTACCTAGGGAGGAAAAGTCTAAGAGTCATTTGGAAAATATTTCACAGCATAAAACTCCAAACCATGTAAAATAGGAGCAAAAATGATTTGTGTTTAACTTATAAAAGCATTAAAGTTCTTGAACTGAATCCCTTAGTTGAAGATAGTTGTATATATAATCTTGTAATTATGTCATAAAATTTGTTTTAGATTTTGGCAGTATTAAAAGCATTTCATCAACAATTTGCTAAGGAAATGTTATGACTACGATCCAATGTTTTTGGAAGTTATCTGATTGGCTTAAAGAACTTTCCAATCATGCATTTTGTGAGTTCCATAAGCTTTGATGCATTTGTGCTTATTGAAATTAAAATGAGCTAAAGAGTGGCTTACTGGGCGAGCTGTTACTGTTGCTTCTATGGGAACTATATGCCTGTAGTTTCAAAATTATATTTACCCTAATACAGTTTTGGCAACTCTGTTGTCCTCACCGTTATGGCCATTAAACTTCAAATTAGTTCCAAATGGACAAGATAAAAGCATAAATAAACTGATAGAAAATGAAAATTCCCCAAACTTGCAGGATATGGGTTTAGAGATGGATTATAAATCTTTTGGCTTGCCAACCAGCGAGGTCGGGAGGGGGCTATTGGGTCATTGGGAAAACAGTATTTGGAAGGATGGCAATATGGAAAAAAATAATTCTTGACAATTAAATGGCCTTTATTTGATCCTAATTATACCTTTATTTGTCAAACTTATTTAAACTTTAATTGTCAAAGTTTAAAAATAAACTTCCTGAAATCTTGCTTAAATGAAACAAGTCATAATATTGTTAGTGGCAGTTCATAAAACACTCAACTACAGAGATGGTTTGCCCAGGCATAAAAATTCTGAGTGCCTGGCCCTCCTTTAAAAACTCTTTAATAGGAATTTAAACATTATAAGTAAAATTGTTTTCTCTGTTAAGTTTTATTTATAAGACTTTATAGCAATCTGTTTTTATTTTTCACCAACAGATTAATAAGAAAAAGAAAAACATATGAATTTGGTATTAAAATGCAGATGGTTTTATTATGGTGGATAATGAAGTTGTCCTTTTTTCCAGATGAAAAAATATATAAAATCATTAAGTTTGAAACTTTTGATATATGTCTAACTATGAAATCAGCTAAAAAATTCACTTTGATTTCAGATCTGAATATTTTCTCTCCTTCTTTACAATTTTGCCTCAGGAAGGACAAATATATCATATTCAAATACAGATAAAATTTGCCCACATAGCTTCCAAATATGGCATACAGATAAAATATCAAGCAAGGAAGACTGACTTTACTGAAGTAAAGTGAATATTTAAGAACTCTGTATTATTTACAAATATGATAAAATTTGGAATAGTAAACGTCATCTGCATAGGCATCTGCTACAATTGAAAAACCCCTTAGGTGATGCAGTCTAAAGAAATATTATATAACAAGAAATTTTAAAATAACTTTCTAATTTGGTAAAATTTTGCATTCATTGTCTAACTTTCCACTGTTCATGTGCTATTTAAGAACTGATTTTATTCTCCTAAATCTCACACCATATATTTTATGCATTATGTTGCTTCGTCAGGGTAAGTGTAGGGGAGGACATCAGAGAAAGGACGGCAGTCAGAGAATTAAACTCCTACTGAAAACAACTACGTTGCTGTGTTTGTAGAAGGTCTGGACATTCAGCAAAATCCGCCTGTGTTTGGCTAGTTCATTAACTGTTCCTCAAATAAGTTGTGTGAACCTCTCTGGAGACTCCCTTTTCTTTTTCTTCTAGAGGAATCAAAATTCCTTGTGCAGCATTTAAGGTTTTTAACAATCTGTCTCCAGTGTAACAGCTTCCAGAGCCCCAGCACACCATGAATTCTCAGCATTCTTAATCTGCAGATAACGTGACCTCCACATTGACCCCTCTTCTTCCTGTTCTCTGGCCTACAATTGTGCTCATCCTCACAGATGACCTCGAATTGTCCCTGCTCTGAAAACTTTCCCATCCCTATTCCAGGCAGAATTCATTTCTGCCTTCCTTATGCTTCCACAAAACTTTCAGGGCTGAATTTAAGCTATTTCATAGCACATGTGAGAGCTGGTTATTAAATATTCAGAAATTTTCAAGCTGATTTTTAAACTGCTAGGAGTTTGAAATCAGCTGTGGTGGGAATATTCATACCATAGAAACTGGCATCTTAGGGTTCTCCTGCCACCCCTCCACAGTTGATTTCCCAGCACTCCAGGGCTTCGCACATAACTTTATATGGTGCATATCCCATTCCCACTGTTACAGTTTTTAAAAAATCAGTCTTTTCTAAGAAGTTGTGACATCACTGAGGACAGAGTCAGGGAATAAATTCATTTTTCTGCCTCACAGAATTCAGGAAAACTGTTTGGCAAATGCAGGTGATGAAAAAATAACTGTTTAAATGAAAAAACAAGCTTACAAAATTAAAAAAAACAAAGTAGCATGTTTTTCTAACTTTAATTAGACATTAAGCACATGGTGTAACCATTTAAATATATCTTCAATTTTCTCTTTCTCTGTGTGTGCATACATTATTTAGTTGTGGGGATGTTACACAGGTGTTAGAAAAACGATTTGAAAATAATGAAAATCTATTTTCTAAAAGCCAGAGGCTATTGTTAATTTTATTATGATTGAGGCACTTTCTCAAGTGTTGTCAATGTCCCCACAGCATAAAACTTCTCTATTACTGGTAAGCAATGCTGAAATTAATAACCTATTTATTACACATTCATCAATAAAATAACCTCTATTTTGGCAAGGAAGCACTGTCATTTAAGTTAATTTTTCTTTTGAAGTTGAACTTTTCAATCTGCATTGGCTATATAGAACCTGCTTGGGCCCCTGACTGAGGGAACAGTGTGGAGGGGAAGAAGGAATGATGATCATTTATGTTTTAATCTTTCATCACAGCCTTGTTTGTCTCCTTTTTAAAATGAACTTTACATATGATTTCCATAAAATATTGTTTTCCATAGTCAAATTAAATTAGACATGTGAGATAACTGGAACACATATCAGTTATAGTATTAATTCCATTACATATGTTGAATCATTGCAATTAAATAGTGCATTCTAAGAGTTAATTTGAGCAATTAGAAACTAAATTTGGATACATCTATTTTGGGAATGTTAACAGATTTCTGACCAAATTTAAATAAAAACAATTTCAATATCAATTGGAACATGAGTCCATGGGCTTATTCAATATAAATTTAAAATTTTAGTGAAGAATAAACTTTTTTGAAAAATTCTCACTGACAGTTTGTTAAATCAGGGCACATCTACAGACATAGGGAAACATCTCTCTTTTTTATGAGGCAAATAGAAAGGCTGAATCTGGTACTCAAACTTCAAACTGTATAAATGAAATGCAAGGGAAAGCTAGGCAATAATGAGAAGTAAAAAGAAGTGAAATATGGATTAATTGATATGGCTTTAATAACCGTATTTTTATAACTAAATTTTAAAAACTATATTTTTAGGCCTTTGAACTAAATTATCATTTATATTGTGTCTATTTTTGATTCTTCACTAATTACTGTTAACATTATTTTAAAAGTCACACATGACAAAGAATAGGTTACCTGTGATTCTAGAATAGAATCTTAAAACCATGTGATACTTTTAGTGTAAAAGTGTTGATGTAACCATAGTTCAAACAAGAGTGAAATTCAATATTAGAAAACTCATTAAATGTTAGATTAAATTATTTTTTCTGTGTGGCAGGAAATAAATTAGACGCAGATAACAATTTTGTGAGTCAAGTCTTAAAAATGCTTTTCTATTTGTTAAAGGAGTATTTTTAGAATTGAAACCTAAGTTATGGGGATGAAAGAATGAAAGGAAAAGATAAAATAAATGTGTACATGTAAATACACTTGACTTTTAACATGAGCAATAGATTTATACTTGTGCCATTCTTCTCTAAAGCTATGGACATGAAAGCAATGGACTTTTTCACTTAATATTACAGAAAATCAATATTGTCCATTAATTCCACAGAACCTTCTCTAAGAGCTAGTTTCCAAATGGCCCAAACAGCTTAATAAAATGGAACTAGAATCAGGAAGCTCTGTTTCAGAGAGTGTTATTGACCAGTATGTCTGTTCTTCCGAAGAAACTGGAAATTGAGATTTTTATGGGAAGCATTCTGATTTTTAATTTTGGCAACTAAAACAAACAAACACCTATATGACGCCCCCCAAAAGCACATATGTGAGCCTAATATATCATAAAGATGGCTTTTAAATTCCCTGTATACAAGAGATGTACAATTTTCTCAAAGGAAATGCTGCATGTACGTTTAGACTGCTGTGAGAACAAAATGACCGTTTGAAAAATCAAAATAGCCGTGGCTGGTGTGCCTCAGTGGGTTGAGTGCTGGCCTGTGAACCAAAAGGCCTGAACCAAAAGATCACCAGTTGGATTTCCTGTCAGGGCACATACCTACCTGGGTTGTGGGCCTGCTTCCCTGTTGGGCAAGTGTGAGAGGCAACTGACAGATGTTTCTCTCACACATAAATGTTTCTCTCCCTCTTTTTCTATCTATTTTCCTCTCTTTCTAAAAAAATAAATACAATCATTAAAGAAAAAAAACTAAGTAATTTACTCTTTTCATATCTGTGGCCCTAACAATCTGCAGGATTTTGTTGCTTTCATGAGGAAATGATTCCAGGAACATTAGGAACTTTTTTTTTAAGTTGAAGAGTAATGGAGATAAAAGACAAAATAGTAATAGAGATATAATAAACAGGGGGTAAAATCTGACAGCTTGATAAAAACTCTCAAATCTTTTAAGAATAACTCAGATTAAAATAAATAAAACAAAAAAAAGCAGAATTTCTCATATGTAGGTCCAGTCTTAAGTATGTTTTTATTTATTTATTTTTTTTAACTGTATATGGTTGTCTATCCTTATCTGGGGCCATCTGTACTAACCTGTCAATTTAGCATTTTTAAAGTTAGGGATTTTAAGGATGCATCAGATAACTGATGCTAAAGGTTATTTTTAGCTATCAGAAATCAACCTAGAATTGGCCATTTTAGTGTACATTTTTCAAATGTGCTAGCAATGCAAGAAACATTGAACATTAATCTGAAGTGAAAAATGACCCATTTAAATATATTTTTAAAACATTCAAATGAGAAAACTTTTGGATGGGCTTCACTTGGATTTTACGATTTTAACCAAGTTAGCTGCATATAAAAAGAAAAATTGTAAGTATTTGAGGGAAGAAAAAATTAATGTTTTCCTACTTCTCCACAGATTGGTATGTAGCCCCAAAACAGAACAGCATACATATTTTTTTAACTTTACCTCATTACTTTGAGTATTTTAAACATATGTGAATATATACAGAGATTGGCAAAAGTGGGTTTACAGTTGTGAGCACATGTTAACAGGGTTTATTCTTGTATTGTTAATTATTAATGACTATATTTATTTGTATTATAATTGTAAATCTACATTAGCCCACCCCATGCATCCTCAGAAGAGTCCATTCATCTGTAAAACTTAAAAAACCCCCAAAAGAGGAATTTAGGCAAATAACTTAAGATAAGTCTTTATAACAATCACTAAAATATTTTTTGTATTTTTGTATAATGGCCTGGATTTTGAATATTGGCCCAAAATATTTTAAACTGCTTTTTAAGTTTCTATGAAACTTCTATAGAATCTGACACAAAATTATGTATAATACTTAAAAATAATAAATAGTTTTGCATTCCAAAGATTTGCAAAGCTTTTTGAGATATAATTAGTCTAATAACAAAATAACATTTCTTCTTCTGCATATTCTTTTTCTAATTTTTTTAAATTATAATTTATTGATTATGCTAACACAGTTGTCCTTATTTTTTCCCTTTTCCACCCTCCACCCAGCATCCCCTACTCCTTCAGGCAATCCCCCACCCTTGTTCATGTCCATGGGTCATGCCTATAAGTTCTTTGCTGCTCTATTTCCTATACTGTACTTTACATCACCATAGCTCTTCTGTAACTACCTACTGCACTTCTTAAATCCCTCACTTCTTCACCCATTCCTTTATAGACCCCTCCCATCTGGCCACCATCAAAACATTCCCTGTATCCGTGATTTTGTGTTCATTCTTCTTGCTTGCTCAGTTTGTTTTTTCAGGTTCAATTGTTGAAAAATATGTTTTTTTTTGCCATTTTATTGTTCATAGCTTTGATCTACTTTTTCTTAAATAAGTCCCTTTAACATTTCATATAATAATGGTTTATCAATAAACTCCTTCAGTCTTTTCTTCTCTGGGAAGTTCTTTATCTGCCCTTCAATTCCAAATGATAGCTTCCCTGGGTAGAACAATCTAGGCTTTAGGTCTCTGCTTTTCACAACTTTGAATATTTTTTCCAATCTCTTCTATCCTGCAATGTTTCTATTGAGAAATCAGCTGATAGTCTTATGGGATTCCCCTGTAGGTAACCAACTTCTTTTCTCTTGCTGCTTTTAATATTCTATCTTTAGATTTGATCTTTAGCATTTTAATATTGATTTGTCTTGGAATGAGACCCTTTGCACCCATCTGTTTGGGACTTTCTGTGCTTCCTGGACTAGTATGTCTATTTCTCTCACCAATTTAGGAAAGTTTCCTTTCACTATTTTTTTTCTAATAGATTCCCAACTTCTCCTTCTGGCACCCTTCTGATGTGAATATTGGACCTTTTGGAATTGTCCCAGAGGTTGCTAACACTATGCTCATTTTTTTGGATTCTTGTTTCTTCTTGTTGCTCTGATTGGTTGTTTTTTGCTTCCTTATGTTCTAAATCATAGATAGTTCTCAGCTTCTTCCACTCTACTATTGTTTCCCTGTAAATTGTTCTTTATTTCAATTAGTGTAACCTTTGTTTCTGACTGGATCTTTTTTATGCTGTTGAGGTCTTCACTAAGTTCCTTTACCATCCTTATAACCAGCATTTTGAATCTTCATCTGACAGATTGCTTATGTCCATTTTGTTTAGCTCTTTTTCTGGACTTTTGATCTGTTCTTTCATTTGGGCCATGTTTCTTTGTCTTCTCCTTTTGGCAGCTTCCCTGTGTTTGTTTCTATGTATTAGATAGAGCTGCTTTGACTCCCTGTCTTGGTAGTGTGGTCCAATGTAGTAGGTGTCCTGTAGGGTCCAGTGGCACAGCCTCCCCTGTCACCCAAGTTAGGTACCCGAAGTAGACTCTTTTTGTGGGCTGAGTACATACTTCTCTTGCAATTGAGCCTTGGTTACCATCATCAGATCAATGGGAGAGATTTACCCAAGCTAGTCAGCTGCAAGGATTGGCTGTAGCCACTTATCACCAGCCTCTGCCCTCTGTGGAGGATTAGCTGTGCAGAGGCAGGATGGTGGTACCCAGAATGTGTTCTATAGCTGTCTACTGGGTTTGTTGGCTCTGGGGTTTCCCAGGTGGTACAGGCCAATGTCCGCTTCCACCTATATTTTGCCTGCGACAAACCTGCCTGAGGTATAATGCAATTGGAGATGGCTGCTACTTGTGTTGAACTTGGAGATTCCCAGGCAAAGCAAAGCTGTGAACCTAGGTTGGCTGCTGCTAGTGCTTGGCCTGGGGCTCACTGAGGTCAGCAGTTGCTTGTTTGAGAGGATTTAGGAATTTGTGAAGCATGAGCCAAAACCAGTCATTCAGATGGAAAAGTAGCTTGGGTGGGCCTGTAAGTTGGGTGGGACTGAGTCTCTGGGGATCTCCAAGGTGGATCAAACAGTGTTAGCCAGGTTGATGCAATCTCAGATATGGCACCAGCTCCTTGGCTCTGTGGAAGGAGTGTTTAGAAAAGGGACAGTGACCTCTGGTTGCCTTGATGCCAGACACTTCAGTTCTTCCCTTTATACACTGGTGCCTTTCAAGCTTCTACCCTGGTGCTGGAGCTGACAGGGAGTGAGACTGAGTGGGAGAGTCTATGTGTGGGTTCTTTAAGAGGAACTGCTTGGGGGTCCAGAAGTTTCTTCCACCAATTCAATCCCCACTGGTTTTTGTAGTCAGGAGTTGTGGGGACTTATCTTCTTGGCACTGGAACCTTGGGTTGTGTGGTCTGGTGTTCGGGTGGGACTCCTTGCTCCTGAGATATCCTTCCCAAAATTTTATCCACTGCACATGGGTGTGGGACCAGCCCATTTTGCCTCTGTGCCCCTCCTACCAGTCTGGACAGATGTTGTTTCTCTAATTGGGTAGATGTCAGGCTTCCATTCAACTCAATTTCTGATGGTTCTGAGTAATGGTTGTTTTATATTTTCCTTGTAATTTTGATGTGGTTGTGTGAAGAGGCAAGCTATGTCTGCCTATGCCACCATTTTGGCCAGAGGTCTCTTGTACATGTTCTTTTGATGATTAAGATTAACTTATTAATCATATTTGTTAGGTTTTTTTATTTGGTCTTTTTTTACAACAAAATGAAAGAGAATTGTTAGTGAATCATTGATTTGTTGAATATTACATTAATCTTATTATGAAACTAATCATTTAGTTTAAATTGATTTTCATCAGATGAATGTCAAGAACATTTTACATGTTGTATCTTTTAATAAACATTTTATTTTAAAATCCTTTAAGATTTACAGAAAAGTTACAAAAAACTTTGGGATTTCCCATAAACCTTTCAAACAATTGACTATAGTAGGAACATCTTACAAATGTGGTATATTTGTAATAGATAATGGAAAATGCTTACACATTATTGTTAACATAAGACTATATTTTATTAGATTTTCTTAGTTTTCACCTAATGCCCATTTTCTGTTTCAAGATCTCATTTAAGATAATGTAGTACTTTCAGGAGGTTTTTCTAACTTGGGCTCTTCTTGGTTGTGACAGTTTCTCAAACATTCCTTGTATGCTTATAACATACATCTTTAGCAAATCTAAATCCACCCTCAGGTAGCATCATACCACTTCTTAGGCAGTTCAGTACCTTAGAATGCTCCCACTTCCTCCCTCCCACCCCTGGTGACACTGATGTCTTTCATTTCACTTCTCCAGATGTTACAATCAATTAATACATTGCTACTATTCTATCATTGCTTTAAATGTAATTCTGTTTATATCAATTAAGAATAAGAAAAATAAAGGATTTCATTTTACCTTCATTTACTTTTATTTGGCTCCCTTTCTTTCTTTAGGCAGATCCAAGTTTCTGGCCACTTTTTAGTCATTCTTCTTTTAACATTCTTGGGGACAGGTCTCCAAGAATGTTAAAAGGCAAGCAATGAATTCCCTAAGCATTCACTTTGTTTTTATCTTTTTGGAGTGGATTTATGTCTCTACATTTGAAATAGAACTTTACTAGCTACAAAATTTATGGTTGATGTTTTGTTGTTTTTTGCCAAAATTTGAAATACCATATTCTCTTTTTGCTTGTGTAGAATCTGACAAGAAAGTATGTATAATTCTTATCCTTGTTCTTTTAAAATTAAGGTGTTTTTTCCCCCTGCCTTTTTTTCAAGATTTTCTGTCTCTCGTTTTCTACAGTTTGAATATGATATGCCTAGATGTGTTGTTGTTGTTTGTTTTGATGCTTTCCTGCTTGTGATTCTTTTAGCTTCTTAAATCTGTAGTTTGGTGTCTACTATCAATTTTTTTAAATGTGCAACTATTAATTACTTAAAATTATTGTTTCACTCTGTTCTCTCTTCTATTTGCTCTCCAGATTTTGTGCATTATGCATTTTGAATTTTTTCAGTTTTTTCTTATTTTTTAAAATTTTTGTTTCCATTTCAATTAAACAGTCTTCAAACACTGATTCTTTCCTTAGCCATGTCACATACTGATGAGTGAATCAAAGGAATTCTTCTTTTTTCATACAATGTTTTTGATTTCTATTACTTCCTTTTCATTCTTTCCCTAGAATGACCAAACCCCTTCTTATAATACTCATTTATTCTTGCATAATTTACTTTTTCCAATAGAGCCCCTTACATATTAACCAAGTTATTTTAAACCCCCTGTGTGATAATTCCCATGTGTGCTATATCTGGGTTTGATTATGATCATTCCTTTTACTTTTCAGACTTTGGAATTCATTGTCTTTTGACATTCCTTATACTTAGTTTGTAAAAAGCTGGATTTCTTGTATCTGATAATAGGAACTTAGGTATTTAGACCTTTATTGTGAGATTTAGTGTTCACTTCGCCAGCAGTTGGGTGTGTTTAATGTTTGCTGTAGCTGTAGGTGACAAAGGATTCACATTCCTTTAATGTTCTTTCTCTTGTCTACCCTGCCAACTTCGGGTTTTCCTAAGTCCTCCTCCTCAGAGAGAATCCTTACCTTGCAGTCCTTTTGGATGTAACCCACTATGATTATACTGAAGTCTTATTAATGTTGTAATAAGGTATGGGGGAGGCATTGCAATCCTTAATCTGAAAAAGTCTCACTGGTTTAGTCAGCCAGTACCCTTGGGCTGTGACCTCTACAACTATTTCTTCAGCAATGTAACATTTTCCTCCTGTTCCCTATTTCCTTCCCTGAGTATAAAAGTTCCGAGTATTCCCAATCTATTTCCTTGAAACTAACCCCTGTTGACTATGTTTTTTGTCTGTTTATTTTATTTTATTTTTTATTTTTATTATTTTATTTATTTATTTATTTATTTATTTATTTATTTATTTATTGGTCTTTGATGAGACAGGAGGATCGGCGGGTAACTGGGATGGGAAGAATTTTCCTTCCCCGGTTGGAGGAGGGCCTCAGCAAAGTCCTTGCCTTCAGAGGTAATTTACGTTATTCAGAAGGCTTTGAGTATATTTCACAATGATCACTCTTCCCTTCCCTGTGCTAAGCCAAGAGGGAAGCTTTTTCAGATATTCACTTTAAGATCATGATGTGGTTCCTTGAAGTAAAAAACAACAGGTAAGACTACAACTCTCAACATTTCTTCAGGTTTGAGCCTGTCTACACTCAGCCTCCAGGGATGAGGCAAAATTACCATTTACACATTTGTATCAGTTTAGGTCTGAAGTGGCTTCTGCTCCAGGTTGGTAGATTTAGGCTGTCTCTCAATGGATGGGTCTGTCTCTCCAGATTTCAAGGTAGCGGTTTGCCCTGCAACCTCAGTTTTCTAATGGGTACGAGAAGAATTATTGATTATCTGTCCAGCTATTTGGGTGTTACTTTAAAGGTAAGGATGACAACCTCCAAGCTCTTTACATACTGGAGCTTAAAGTGGAAAAATGAGTAGTTTTTAAATATAAAATCTTATTAAATTTCCTGTAGAGCACTTACTCTATATTATTTGTGGAATCAAAAATGCAAGAACACATAATTTCCTGAACCAGTTAAAATGTAATATGTAAGACTATGGATTTAATAAAAGTAACTCCTATGAAGATAAGAAGGGTAAAAATTTCTCAAAAAAGATAGCAAATTTTAATACTTCCTTTAAAAAGAGAATACATTTTTAACAAATAAGTTTATTTCAGAGTATATAAATGCATCATTTATTCATATAACATCAACCTGTAGAAGGCCCTACAGCTAGGTAATATTGCATCTAATAATTTGTATAGTAATTAAATATATACTTAGGCTAAGGAAAAGACAGTTCAATTATAGCTTTTAGGCCATTAGCTGATTTATTCAGGGGTCAAAATAGAAACAGTCCCCTGAAAAGCAATGAATCAAATCAGTGTATTCCACGCACCATACATTATTTTTTATAGCTAAGGAGTCCTTGATATTTTTAGAATTGCCAAAAGGTTTTATGTGTGTGTGCCTCCACTTTAGAAATTATATATGTGTTCTTGGCACTTCATCCATTTATCCATTTATATATGTGTATGTGTATAATACATTTTTGCAACATCTCTTTTAAGATTTATAATGATTTCTTATAATGTTTTTTCAATATAAATAAAATGGGTCACATGTATGTAAGCTCAAATTAAAATAACTGAAAAAGACTGTCCACAGACTTACTTCTCTTTTGTGCTTTCTAAATGTATCTATGCTTCTCAATAAAGATTTTCAGTAAGGGAATGAAAGCACAGGTTATGTGTAGGTGTTTAAATTCTGTGACTGACCTAAACCAAAAGTGTTATCATTATCCAGAGTTATAAGCTTCGGCAGATGAGTACGCAATGAAAAAATGCACACTATGTAGAAAATAGAGTGACATATGTCTTCTCAGCTGACTGGTTCATGCAGCTGTGTGCTGTCTGTCCTATATAAGTCCGTATTAAAACTTTGAAGGTAACATCCCGTTATACATCTGTTGGGATAATATGACTTGTTATTATACCAGGATATTAAAGTGCAGCTCATACTTATAATTACTGCAGAGAAGAAAAATCAGAATAGAATGCATTAATGAACTAAGTTGATTACTAAAGACTTGTGTGTTTTAAACATGGTGTAACTGGTGAAAAATAAACAACTAACAGAGGAAAGAAGATACAGAAGAGAGCATGAGAATGGTTAAATGAAGCACTCAAAGCAATGCAAGTTTAAGACTAAAATTTATAAATCTTACATCTATACAAGCAATATATCTTGGGCAATTTATCATTTATTCAGGAAATTTCACTGATGCAGAAGTGGAATTTAGATCAATCAGTCAGCGAAATACACCTGACTTAATATTTAGTGGCAGGGAAATTCTATAAATTACTCAAATGCAGCAAAAACTCTAATTTTCAATGTCATTTGTTCTCTTTGCTCACATTTACATTTAATTTACAGGGTGAAAAATAGCATATATTGTTGTTACTATATAAAGATAACATTTAAGTAATACATGTTGTTAAGCCTGATTTTTTCCCTCATTTTCCAAATTGAAACTGAAAAGGGAAAGTTTTGGGGGAGAACCCCTGGCATGCTAAGTTAGATAATGGGCTGGGCAGGGGAGGGGGAAGCTATAAAAAGAGGAAAAAGCTTACTATGCCTCCTTACTCCTTTAAACTGTGGCCAACAGTTAGAAATGGAAAGGAACTTAGAGTATAATGAAGATAAATCCCATCCTAAAGTCCTTTAATACTTTTCCCCTAGGATTTAGAACTTGTGATTTTAATTTTGTGGAAAACACTTTTATGATACCTGACATTTAGACAATTGTTGCAGAGAAGAAAATAACTGTAACAGTAAAAAATTAGCTGAACTCTATTCTGGACATAGAGAAATGCAAATGAGAGTATGCAATTGCGAATCAGTGCACATCAAAACCCTGCAGAGACAAGTAAGCGGACTGAGTGACTTTCAAACTAAGAACTAGGTCAAAAATCAGATAAAGCATATATCTGTAACAGCAGCATTTTGTTATCTGAATTATCTTTTTATTATTGAATTTTGGTGTGTTTATCTTTTTTTAAGTATCTGTGGTTCAAAATTTCATTTACAAGTTAACTTTTTCCCCAGTAAAATACTTGAGGCAAAGATGATAGCAGAAATAAACATTGGTTTCTAGAGTCACAACTTACTCTTAACATGATGCACATTGGATAAATAATCACAGCTAACTTGCTTTTAAAAATCTTTCTTTTGGATCTTAAAACAGTGTTTTGAAACTTCAAAAATAGCCTAACAGAATATAATCCCCTGGGAGAAATGCCAACAAGAAGCACTGTTCATCTCTCCAACCTTGGTTAATAGTGAATCCCTGTCAAGGAACACTGGGTGAAGGGTGAGATCGAGGGTAAGAGGTCTTGCAGAGATGAGTGACTTCAGGAAGACACCAAGTTGAGATGGAGGAGAGGTTCCTGAGCAGAGGAGAGGAGTTACTGTCTGACCAAAAATTACGTGTGTGTATGAATGTATATATTTATATATGAATGCATATATTTATACATAAATGTATATATGTACACATACCATGAGATCATATTTAGATCTTATTACACATGTTGAAAAGAAACTCAAATTTTCAACACCTATCATCAAAGGGTATTTTGAGTTACGAATATTAAAGGTGTTATCTATGCTAGTCATATCATATTTTCTCAAAGTGAATCTTCATTTAAATACTCTGAGTCTCCCTTCTCATTATGTTCTTGCCCCTTTAATGCAATTGGCCTGCAAAACCTGATTTTTTTTTTATGCCCAGTCATCCCAGGCTCACCAGTGTTTCCCTACTTGCCCCGTGGACCCATTGCTCCTAAATCTGAGATTTGTCTTGTTTCATACTGTTTTTGAAACTTGTTTCTCTCTCAGGTCTACCTTGTAGTTTAAGAAAACATTTTGAACTTACTGTAACTTCCTAAACAAAGATCTCCCTTTCACTTGCTTCTGCCTCCTTGAATTCTAATTTTTAACTCCTTTGTCCAGACCTAGTACCTACAGATCTGACCAATGGGCATTTGTCTCTGTAGCCTCTGTTCTGAGATACTTTCATTAGCATCATTCCCCTCTTAATCTCCATTCTTTCTTCCTACCCTGCCACCCACATGTCTACAGGCACCACTGAAGGAAATGAATAGTACATAGTTCACATGCATGTTCATAGATGCCACATCTTCCTGAATTTTTATTTGAGAAACATGATCCTTCATTCTTTGAGGATTTGGGAAGCCATCAGAATGCATCCCTTAGATACACTGCTGCCATCTCTAAAATTAACATCCCATCATTTTCAACCTGAGGACTTGTTTCTTCAAGCTACTCCCAACCAGGAATTTAAGCTTGGCAAGCCCATTGTTGCAAGGTGAGGCAACTCTGGCTCGAGTAACCATTCATCCATCTGCCTCCATGAGCCTTCCTGGAAATATGCTATCATCTGAGACTTACTACCCTGTCTGCCCTCTTTCACGTTCTCCTTCAGAGATGTCAGACTTGAATCATACCAGAAGGGATATTTCGCTTCTTGCCCCTTTCTCTTCACAGTCATTTCACCCCATCTTCCCATCTTTCTTTTCTGTAGCTAATCCAGTTTGACCTTTGCTTCTCAGGAGTCCCCAGCTGACCCAGGAATACAAACTCTGTGGTTGTTTTTCGCAACTATCACGCCCATTGATGAATTTTGGTATAAAATAGTGAACAATGGCATGGCTGCTTAAATTGGAAGCACTTGGAATAAAATACCAATTCTGCAGAGTTGTATGATTTTAGATTATCATTTCAAGACTTAGTTTTCTGTTTCTAAGATAAAAATATCAATAATTATCCTGTATAAGATTATTGTATGGGAAGGATCCTGACACCGAGCAAACATCTAGTCAGTGGTAACTTTAAAAGCAATGAACGAAGAATCAGAAATCTTCAGGGAATTCACTGTGAACACTTGAAGAAATGAACATCGGAATGGAATTTTTATGTTTCTCTCTGGGACTGGGGAAATGTCAATTTGAATAGAGAAGAAGAAAGATTGACATTACTGACAAGCTCTCCTGGAATTACCTCTACAGAGCTGAAGGATTTCAGAAAAACTTCTGTGGCTGAAGTCCTGACTTGCTCTCACAGATTTCACTATGTCTTACTTTTTAATGGGAAAGAAATGATAATCTCATGCAAAATTCATCATTAGCACCCCCACAGACCTGCGAAACTTGAACTCTTGAAATTTAAACTTTAACAGTGTTTTCTGCTTGCACGTGAAGGATTATAGAAATGTTATATTTTTTTCTAAGTAGCTCCCGTCTCAGGCATGATCATTTTGAGTAATTAGCTCCGTGTACTCAAGTTGTTTAATCCTTAAATAACCTACCTTAATAAAGGAAAAGGAACATGTAACAATTCAGAATCTTTATGAGGTACAAATGTAGTAGAAACAAGATTGAAAGAAAGTACAGATTTTGAGAAGTGTTGATTGACACAGTCTCTGTTTCACATAGTTTTCACAAAGTATGTGAAAGAAATAATATGGTTGCATTTTATTTCATTATTAAAATAAATCTTAGTGTATATACATACTTTTTATTTGATAAAAAATAAAAAATATTTTTGCAAAATTTTAGTCATCTATGGAAATGAGATATATTAAATGTGAAATGTCCTTCTGGTTTAAAAATACCATTACATGCAGGACCATAGAGAGGTTTTGAGGTCAAGTCTATATTTCTTCAGTGTAACTTTCTTAAAGATATGATGGTAATACAAGTCAGGTAAATAGTGGACCCTGTACGTTTAGAAGATGAGTGAACACTTCAAGAACAAACTGGTTTTTTTTTGCTTTGTTTTGTTTTGTTTTGTTTTTTAAGTATCAGAGCTGGGCCCTGACTGATGTGGCTCAGTAGATTGAGCGCCGGCCTGGGAACCAAAGGGTCGCCAGTTCAATCCCAGTCTAAGGCACATGCCTGGGTTGCGGGCCAGGCGCCCAACAGGCGATGCATGAGAGGCAACCACACATTGGTGTTTCTCTCCCTCTTTCCTTCTCTCTCTCCATTTCCCTTCCTAAAAATAAATAAATAAAATATTTTAAAAAATAAGAATAAATTATCAGAGCTTATCTACACTTTGATAAGGAGTTAAAAGCAAAAGGTAACCTCCTTGGTTACTGGTACTATTAAAGAAATAGTTTTAAAATTGAAAGTAACATTTTAACACTGAGAGGAGGTGGCCAAACAGAAATTCTTTAACAGATATATCTGCAATTATATTCTGAGGAATTATATACAAATAGTAATGCTGTTTGAGCAAGCACATATTAGTTTACTAAATTTAATAAATAAAAGTTACATGAAACATTGACAGAGATCAGTTTCAATGGAATAAGGAACATGAGCTTTTTGAAAATTGACTAATAAGAACATGACCATACTACACGTTAATGCAAGGCAAGTTAGTGAGTTTTGGAGAACACAAAGAGAAAATATAAAAGTTTTTTTATTAAAAATTGTTAGAAATTGTCAATGTAAGAATGTCTACACTTTTTAAAAAATTATATTTTTTCATGACTATTTAGTCCCCTTACACCCCCTCTTCCCCATAATCACCACAGTGTTGTCCATGACCTTGAGTGTTTTCTACTTTTTTATCAATCCCTCCCCTTTAACCCCTCCTCCTCCCTTAGCTAAGAATGTTTAAACTTGGAAGAGTCTGTCTGAGACAAACTGACATGGTGCTGGGAAGAAAGGTCTCAGTTTTGCAGTTTCCTTTTAGGGAAAGAATATAAGAAAGACATGTGAAGGTGGGAGAAAGCAAGGTGTAGGGTAGTTAACAAGATTATACACTTACTTGAGGGTGGTAACCTGTCCAAGGGGTCTGAAAAAGAGAATTACTCTGGCATTTCAAAGGTGCATTACCCTAGCTGTATAAGAACAATGGACAGGGCTTGCTTAAATGAAAGATGTTAGAAGCTTGGAGCATGACTTCCCCACATGTCCTACCCAGTCAGGAATTGTTTAGATCAGATCATCCTGCGAGGTTACTTGCAGTCACTGAATTTGTACACACCTCCTTTTCATCCCCAAATCCATGATCAGATAGTGCATTTTCTAAGAGTCCTAGACCTGATACACTATACCTAAAAATACTATTGACAATTTAGAAGGATATTTTCCCCATAAATTAGAGATGAGCAGACTTTTCCATAGAGGTCCAGGTAGTAAAATAATTTATGCTTCACAGGTTATATATGATCTCTGCCTCATACCACTTTTTAAAACAATCTTAAATATTTTAATTTTTTTTCTTAGCTGGGGTGGGGTGTATAAAGACCAGATTTGACCAAAGGGAGGAAGAAAGGGGGGGGGATCAATTTGTTGCTCCACTTATATGTGCTATTTGTGCATTCATTGGTTCATTCTTGCATGTACCCTGACAAGGGACTGAATCCACAACCTTGGTGCTTTGGGATGATACTCTAACCAAGTGAGCTACCAGGGTAAGGCATTGATTAGTGTTCCTGAGATAAACATGTTTGCATCCTACACAAGGTGTGAAGCAGATGACATGTAATAGATGAACTCTCATGATAATGAGTTCAAAATAACAGAAAACTCAAATCACCAGGTTGTAGGATATCACACATCTCTTAAAGAGAACCAAACTACTTGTAAATAGTAAATAAGAAACTTACCTGATTGGACTGTCATATGGAAATGCAATCAATACTGTACATTCATTTCCAATGATTTATTATTTTTAACAGTGATGGCTGAGGATCTTTCCTCCTATCTCATAATGGATGAAGAAAAAAATCAGTAAAGAATTAGTAGTTTGATGTGATTTTTATTTATCACTTTCAAAGATATGTTAACATGGCTTAAATTGAATGCAGCAAAATGTCTACATTAACTTGCAATTAGAAGATGGTTTACTTTGATATAATTTAACAAACATGCCATCATCTGCATCACATCTACAGAAAAGAAGGCGAAAAACCTTAACAGTTTATAGTGTTTCCACCCCACAAATCTGATTAAATATTTTGAAAAAGATTTAGAAAACATATTTTGTGTCATTCCTAAGTGCCCTATCTGGAATGCTAATTATAATCAGCACACACATTACAATGTTTCATCTAGAGAGTAATACATTTCACTTCTGACCATAGAGCCTTCTGTGATGTCCTTATGCAGAATTCACATTGAAACAACAGAGGAGACCAGAAGAGAAGTCTGTTGATGGAAGTTGAGAGTTTCCTGTGGATGCATGTCATAATATTTTTTGATCACTCTAGGGGAGACATTTTATACAAGATGTTCCACTTAAATAGATGTAAGTCTAATCTTTAAGTGTTTGCAGTTTCCAAACAAAGAAAGGGGAAAAAAGGAAAGATGACAAGCAGTAAAATAAAAAAAAAAGAATTAAATTACAACTTACGGAATAGAGAAGAAGCAAAAAGAAGTGGAGTGAAGATTTTAAAATGTCTGAAAAACATTGACAATGCAAAAGTAACACAGAATGACAAACATAGGTACAAGAAACAAGGTATAGATAAGGAAAGTGATTTAAAATATTCCATTTGCTTAAAGACTTTGAGCAAACCATGTATCTTATAGTTTCTTTTGATTTGAAGGTAGAAAAAACAGTTGAGTTAAACCTATGTATTCCACAAATACATGTAGGCATTTTTGACATTTTAGCAACTTTTGTATTACCCTGATAATGATATTGGGCCCCATTATTTGAGTCCATCTGCCTGTGTGTCCTGGCTGAAATTTATGAGAAGTCTGCAATAAAGAAAGAAGATTTATTATGGGATTTTGCAGAATTGGCCAATCTGAAATGCAGGCAAGCTCTAGCTCAGAACCAACCCTCCAGTGGCATGTAGGTTGCAGATTACACACAAAATCACAAGACACTGTCAGTTAGGTAGTTTGGGATCATGCTGGGAGCTGATTGGTCCAAGGTGAGATAAAGGTAGTAAATAAAATTGGTAGGTCTTGAAAAGAGCTCTGAGGTCTTTTCTGGTGTCCCTCTGTCTGATCTCATGGGAAGTAGCTAGGGGGTTGGGTCTACCTTAGGCTTCAGAAGCTAAAATTTAACTTAAGTTAAGATGTTACCTTTAGAGGTCCAGAACTTGTCACCATTAATCAGGTCTGTTCTACTGTCTCCTGCTGCCTCAGGGATTGCTGTTTATTGGCAGGCAATCTAGGTGTATGAGGAGTGTTGAGAGAGAGATGACGGTTCAAAGCTAAATATAAAAAAACCACAATGACCCTGGTTTAAACGTGACTAATTTTATAGACTATAACAGGACCACCTAGAACTGACCTGACCAATACAGTAGCCACTAACCATATGTATCTACAGAGCAACGTACGTATGGCTAATGAAACTAAAAAATGAAATATTAACTTAAATTTAAAAAATTAATTATTTTTAATTTACATTAAAAATTGAGACCAAGTAATATGTTTGCATGACATCAAATAGTGCCATTTTGGTAGGATTTGATTACATGTCACTTTAACTATTGCACTGGGCAAGACATCACTGTTGTATTGTAGTACCTACACTCAATGCATGCATTGTTTCTATTATTACAGATATTCATAGCACCAATCTAGTTGATGTTAACAATCAATTCAGTTCAATTGTGTGTTGTTGCACAGATATAACATTGCAACTAGTTCTTTAAATATTTTATGAGACAGCATGAGTTACAGTGATGCCTAAATAAATTGCAATTGATTGTTAACTGGAAAGATTGGATATTTTAATTATAAACAAATCATTTTCCAAAATGAAAAAAAGTACATGCAAACTTTAAAATTAAATGCAAAAGCACCGCACCGATGCCGATAGACTCGAGGAGTGCGCTAGCACGGCCATAACAGTGATGAAAAGCCAAAGGGCTGGAGGAAGTTCTGCTGTTAGTGGCAGTTACAATTTGCTTTGGATGAACAAAATTGAAAAGGTGTCCTAATGGTAATATATTAAAAAGTGCTGTGTTCAGTAGCCATATACATTTTCAGCACAAAGGTAAATTTTTATGACATTTCTTCTGAGAAATCAAAAGTTCAATAAAATTGATAACCTAAATTCAAAATAAATATCAAAAAAAATTTAGTGATTTTAATAACATCTTAGCTTGTACTTTTGGCCAGCTATAACATATGTAATACTTACATAAAATGAACATTGTTTTAAGAGTGATGGCTGAAAAAAAATTAGTATTTCAGTTATGGCTAATTTTAAAGAAAATTATGAAAGTATTTAAAAAGATTTTAAAAATTCAATTAAGTCACCTAGCAATTGGCAGAACACAAGATTTTTTTGTTTTTTTATTAAAGATGGATTGTAATCAAAACTTAACATTTCAACTAAGTGATAAATGGAGTGTATTCTGCCTTTTTCACAAGACTATGGCCAGCCCTCTGTTTTATGTAAATAAAGCCCTGTATTTTTTTTTATCTAGACTTTTTTTTTACAGCTTAATAAAGTCTGTTTGGGGGAAGAAAGGGCTGCTTGGTGCTAATCATCTGGATCCACAGGTGTCTTCAGTATATCTGTGAATTCTTGTTTGACAACAGCCCCAAATTGAGCGTAGAAAACTTGAAAAGTGTCAGGTTCTGCTCCCTCAGCCTGTCCCTTTCCTGGGCACCCCTATATCCTGAGAAGCAGTTTACCTCCCTGATGTCTTTGTTCTGCTTTCCCTATAAAAGCCTGTTCCTGCATTGAAATGAGGAAGATGGGCTTTGAGACATAAGTCCCCCGTTCTCCAGGTGACCCCAGTCTGAATAAGCCACTTTCCTTTACACCAGTACCTGTCTCTCCCGTATTGGCTCTTAGAGCAACAGGCAGCTAGGCCTATGCTTGGTTTCAAATCGCTTCTAAATTTAAATTGTCATTTCTTTTCTTAGCTTTTCATGAGTCATTGTTTGTCTCGAAAAAGCTTCCAAATGTCAATAGGCCTATAAATGGAATTCATGAAATAGATATTTTTGAAATTGAATAAAGGTAATTTAAAAAGTAATGTTTTTGTTTCAAAGCCAAATCATTAAACACACACACACACACACACACACACACACACACACACACACACCTTTGTCATATATTGGTAAATACCAAAGAATAAATATTACTGTTTTTTAAATTTTACTTTTATTCATTCTAGAGAGAGGGGAGGAGATGGAAGAAGGGAGAGCAACATCAATGTGAGGCAGACATATTGATCCAGAGTGTGGGCAGAGCCTACAACCCAGGCATGTGCCCTGACCAGGAATCAAAACCATGGCCATCCAGTTCCCAGGATGATGCCCAACCAATTGAGCCACACTGACCAGAGCAAGGAAAATTGTTTTGATGATCACTATTTTATTGCAAAACTGTATATGTGGAGTAACTTTGGTGTTCAGTTTTATATATTCAGCTGAAAATGTTATGAAATACAGAATAATAGGGGGAAATGGGGACAAGGGTTCTTGAACAATAAAAACATTTTTAAAAAATTAAAAATAAAAGAGTAAAGTATTTGTGATAATTTAGCATCTAAATTGAGGTGTGCTTCAAGTACAAAATTTGCACTGGATTCCTAAGACAGTAAAAAAGGTAATGTCTCATTAATATTTTTACATTGATTCATATTGGAATGATAACATTTTGGAGGTATTGGGTTACATAACATGTGTATCAAAGGAACCAAAGTTTTACCATCCTAAAACTGCCTTTTGGGGGTACTAGTTTTAAGCCGGTTGTTAAGAAACAAAAGCCTCTGAAAAAACATCTGACCTGCACCCTTTCCTGCCTAAGAGATTCAGAGGGAAAGACCTGCTCCATGAAGGGCACCCTAGCATTCTCACCTTGGATGATAGACAGAGAGACTCTAAGCAGGAGCTTGTTAATTAGTTTCCCCCATGTTCCATTGTTTCTGGGTTGCCTAGCAACAGTTTGCCTGCCAATGTTTTACACTCTTCCTCAACTACTTGTAATTACCTACTTCCTTTGAAATCTCAAACTCCTAGTCCTTTTATCCCTCTTGTACAATGGCACACAAACCTCAACTGACCAACATGTTGTGGGGGTCTCATATCCCATGACATCCCCTGGCATGTATGTTTGTAGTGAACTTTGTACAATTTCTCCTGTTAATCTGGCTATG
The DNA here is from genome assembly GCA_004027475.1 of Anoura caudifer. Lineage (NCBI taxonomy): Eukaryota > Metazoa > Chordata > Mammalia > Chiroptera > Phyllostomidae > Anoura > Anoura caudifer. The sequence continues at coordinate 190,210 of PVKU01000070.1, read as the reverse complement.
TAATATGATTATTCGCCCAGCTAAAAGAACTTAGAAGGTGAGAGGAAAAGTATGTTTTAGCTCCCACATTAATACAATTAATTTTGTTTCTTTTTATTTGTATATGAAGCAACTATAAAATTTACATTTGCACGCTTGACTCACTTTATTTCTATTATATTGTGCTCATCTAGAAAATATAAGAAAATTAATGCCAAACAAAAGTCTCTGTCTTTGTCACAGCTCTACTCAAGGGCCAAAAGCACTCAGGTTCTTTTTCTCACTATTTAACTATTGATTTTGCTTATAGAGCATTGAAGGTATGTGCTCATCACTGCATGTATTTATTTATTTGTTCTATTTAACAGACAGGAAACAAAATTAAAGTAAGTTTCATCATCAGGGTTTAAATCTTGGCTTTTTCACCTATGACTGCTCTACCCTCACAATATTGTTCTTCAAGTCACTTAAGAATTGATAATATTTACTCTATAGGTCACTTGTACAATCACCAAGGGGGAAATTAAAAATATGTAGTGATGAATGTTAAATTTCTCTATGAGATCCATGCATATTTTAATGTGCAATCCCATTTCCTGCCTAAATAGATATATACCTTGTAAACTTACTAAGATTATGTAATCAAGTGCTATCTCTATCTTTATTAGAAACGGGGGGAAAAGGCATAAATTTTTAACAATAATATTAAATATATAGAGAAACAAAATATGCTTAATAATAATTCATTCTTTTCATGAATTTCAGGAGAAAAAAATTCTAAAAGACACTATTAAGAAAACAGTAATAGATCTCCAAATACTTAGAAATAATATAACATGTTTCTGAAAAACACATGGGTCAAAGAAGAAACATCAAGAAATTTAAAAATGTTTTGAACTAAATAAAAATGAAAATCCAACTTGTCAAAACTTGTGTGATGCCGTGAATACACTTCTTCTAAGGAAATATATAGCATTGGATGCATATATTAGAAAAGATGAAAATCTAGAATCAGTAATCTAAGTTTCTTCCTTAGGGAACTTGAAAAATAATAATAACAACAACAACAACAGCTGACATTAAAGGCAATAAACGCCATTGGAACACTTATATATTAGAACATAATAGAGCAAAAATCAACAAAACTGAAAGCTGGTTCTTTGAAAATATCTCTATCAACAAGTATGTAGCCAGACTAACTAAGATGCAAAGAAAGATGAACCAAATTCTTAGCAGAAATGGAAGAGGGGAAATAACTACAGATCCTATGGACATCGAGACAATTATAAAAGAATATATGAACAACTTCAGATGATGAAGTATCAGGATAGATTTGAAGATTGTAACAAATGTACCACTCTGATGGGAGATGTTGATATTTGGAGCGAGTTCATACCTGGGGGTGCTATGCGTGTATGGGAGATTAGATATATGGATACTCTGTACTTTCTGTTCTGTACTTGCTGTGACTCTAAAGCTGCTCTAAAAATAGAGTATATTTAATAGAAAATATAAAAGAAATCATTCTGAAAATCTAGATTGAGTTAGCTCAACAAATTAAACTATAATTTTTTTCTGCCACATTGTATGTTGCCTGTTGTATGTTGCCTGTTAACAGATCCTAAAAGGATAAGTTGATAAAGAAAGTATGTTGGGGGCCTGGTAGAAGGTCAGAGGCAAAACAAATGTCTTAAGATTCTAAGTAGGAGACAAATGAACTGTCTTGGTATAAATGTTTTAAATATTTCCAAGGTAAATGCACCTACTAATTTTTAAAAATTCAGGGTTTTTTTTCTGAACTAATATCTAAGTTCTTTATCCTCAGATAACCAAATGATTCATACAAAAAATCAAGCAAACAAGTTGCTTCTTGCATTCTACTGTGTGGAAGTGAAACATTACAAATACATCCCTGGCTGGTGTAGCTCAATGGATTGAGTGTGGGTCTGTGAACCAAAGGGTTACTGGTTCAATTCCCAGTCAGAGCACATGCCTAGTTTGTGGGCCAGGTCCCCAGTAGGGGACGCATAAGAGGCAAACACACATTGATGTTTCTCTCCCTCTTTTTCTCCCTCCCTTCCCTTCTCTCTACAAATAAATAAATTAAATGTTTTAAAAAATCACAAATACAACCTAGATTTCTTTAGGAATTTCATTCACTTAGCAACATTGACAGCCCTGATTAGTAGCCATCTAAATTTCCAAACTTTACATATCTTTTTTGCTTGAAAAATGATTTTTAATAGTTAAAAATAATTGGTTATCACCAGACTCTCAAAGGATAATTCAACACTCAGGCTAAGCTCAGGCTAGGAAACTGGCTGGTGACTGGAGAGGGTGTTTTGGCAGCTGAAGAAGCTTTGCTTCAGGGTTTTTTTGTTTAATATATTATTGATTATGCTATTACATTTGTCCCAATTTTTCTCCCTTTTCCCCTTCTTCCCAGTTCCTCCATTCCCTCCAGCAAACTCCCACCTTAGTTCATGTCCATGGGTCATGCATATAAGTTCTATACTTGTGAATCACGTGGGTATGTTTAGAAAAATATGCTCTCCCTGGCTGCTAAAAATTTCTGTATATGATTTGAAAAAGTAAAACAAAAGAATAATATTAACATATATGGCTATGTCTTAAATCAGAGGCATTCTTTCAGTGGTTGGTAGTAAGTGGAATTTTTTTTTGCTGTGCTGTTTGTATTATTTTCTTTCCATTCTATATAAATGGGGAAGGTTTTAAAGTCTACAAGCAGCTCCACTACTGATTTTCACACATTTAGTAGATATACTTTAATTCATTCATAAGCATGTATGTAATCAATAAGTATTTACAGCACTGGCTGGTGTGACTCAGTTGGAGCACCATCTGGTAATTGAAAGGTTGTGGGTTCAATTCCTGATCAGGGCACATGCCTGGTTTGTGGGTTCTATGCCCAGTCTGTGTGTGTGTGCACCCCCAAGTCCATTTGTATATGGGAGGGAACTGATCCATGTTTCAATGGATCAGTTGTTTCTCACATCGACGTTTCTCTCTCTCCCTTCCTCTCTATCTAAAATCAATGAAAAAAAAAAAAAAAGTCCTCAGGTGAGGATTAAAATAAACTAAAAATAATAAATACCATATTTTTGGGACTAGAAGACACACTTCCCCACAAACTTGGGAGGAAAATGGGGATGTGTCTTATAGTCCAAATGTAGCTTACCTGACTAGTAAATGTAGTTTACATTTGCATTGGTGAAATATTATGTTATTTATGTTATTAAATATTTTACCATTTTTTTGCTTCAAAATCTTTTATTTTCCTCCTTTAAAACCTAGGTGCATCTTATAGTCCTAAAAATACAGTATTTATAGTATTCAGCATGACTGTTGAAAATATTCCAAAGGCCTGTTATACATTAGAATATGGTTATATTTACAAAATATAACTATTTTTAAAGTTTTCTAAATATTATCTAGTTAGCAGCTTCTCCCCAAAACATTCAATAATAACAACATTAATGCTGTTATTTTCTTTTTTGGACTCTAGAGAAAAGCTGACTCTATTTGTATTCGACCAACAGACTTTTACCTTCGCTTTTAGGTTGCAAGCATTTGGAGATAACTGTTAGTCTTCACTCACAGTGTGCCCAGAAATCAGTAGGCTTTATGCGCTAATGACATCAAATTCCAAATTAGAACAAATCTCAAAAACACAAAATCAGGGTTACATCCTGTGCATTCTATGTTCACTTTTCATCCTTCTGTTGCCTTGAATAGTGCAACTGAACACATTACCTGTGCCACAGTCTACCTTGTATTTTAATTTCTCAGCCATTCTTAACTTTAAGACCAAGCAACTGCTACCAGGGATGTTCTCTCAGACCATCTGTGAGTCGGTCATTTCTATCAACAGTATAACAGTAACACAGAGATTTCCATTGCCTTTTGCAAGACATACATTTTAGTGGGAACCAGCAAGGAACAATCAGGAGTAATAAGGAGTAAAATGGACACTTGGAACTTGGGTTCCAGTTTTCACTCTGCCAATTTTGTTTGACCTTGACCAATATCCATTGACTCTTGTGAGGAACAAATGATGTAATGTGTGAGTAGCATTGTTTTAAATATTAACTTAGGTAAAAACTATGAAAATTCATCTTTTATAGACTTTGAAGTTGATTTGCAGTCATCATTGTGACACTGTTTGTTTAGCAGGCTATCTAAATGGAAAGAAAACTTTGGTTATGGTGAAATTAAATTTTAACAAACTCTGACAGACCTATTGGGGACTTGTGCTCTCCTATTGGCCTGTATAAACAAAAGCAATAAAACTAAACACTACGGTCAGCATGTGTTCTCTTAAATACAATAAAGTGTGTATATACATATTAAGTACATATTATATATTATGTACTTATATCTTATATCGTATACTTATATCTTATATATATTATATATAAAATAATTACAAGATGTGTGTGTGTGTGAGTGTGTGTGTGCGTGCGCATGTATCTGGTGGCAATTAGGATCTTCCAGGGAATCATGAGGAAAGCATTCCAAGGACCTATGCATGAGAGATTATGGTGTGGCCAGATGGTTCATTCAGATGAAAATAGAAGTTACGCCCTGGGTTGCCAGTGACCCATCTCCCCCTGCCCCACCATGGAAATAGACCAACCAAGTCCTCAGGAAGGCCAAAACAATAGTCAGTATCCATAGTTTCTATTTTGTATTAAAGCTTAGTCTTGTAGAGCCCATGCAGTCTGCTGTGAGCCCCCAGAGCTGCTAGAGGCAAATGGCCTCATGCTCCTGGGTGAGAGAGAACATGGGTGAATGCATGGTGTGAGTGTGTTGCTGGATGGGTAGAGAGTGAGAGAGAGAGAGAGAGAAAGAGAGAGCGTAGTTCTTTGTTCCCCTGGGATTATATTAGCTAGAGTTTGGGATGGACCATGTGCTTTTTTCAAAATACACAATCAGCTTCTCAAGTTTTCACGGGCTTTTGATAGGTTTCCACCCCTAGTTAGACCGATAGGCCTCTATGGTCTAGTACCTCCCCTGAGCACCCCAACAATTCAGTACTGGAGTGGGGAAGGGAGGAGTGTTAATCCCCTTGGCATGCAATGCTATGATTCTTTGGGGTGTGAAGCTGTACCTTCCTTGTGAGGCAAACAGTCTTGTGCTCTCCAGTTCATTAAGTTCAATGTCTAATTCCCTTTGTCCCACCTTCTGATTAACAATTAGCTCACCAATTACAGTAACATATATTACACACATACACTCTTTAGGGGAGAACACACTATTTCTGTTTATATTAACTACAATATAGAATTTATTGATATATACTATGTGTCAGACACTGGAATGACCTTTAAGATGGATTGTCCTTTGCAAACCTAACAAGTAAATATTATTAAGCCCCTTTTAAAATGAAAAGAAAAAACAACTGAGGCTCAAAATATTTAAATAACTTTCACATGGCCCTTCTTCGAGTAAGGCTGCTGTCTTGATTTTTGGAAAATTAAAGTTCTTTTCAGCAATACCCTTCAACTAGATATGTGTTTTTCTTGTTTGCTGCCTTTTTAATTGTTTCATGTGGTCTTGGCTTTCATGAGGCAGAGATAGTTATATAGTTCAAAGTGCTTTTAACAGTTTATTTCCTACACTCTATTGATTGAAAAGTAGGAGACAAAGTAAACTTGCTCATTTCCTTCATCCAGGAAGGAAACAATAAATCATACTACACCTCATTCTATGCTGCAAAAACTACATAATGGCATCATGTTTTCAGCATTATATCAAAGCTAACATAATTGTGTGAGTATATAGCTCTCTACCAATGGTGAGACTTTCTTAAATTCTTTATTCACCTTTCGGAAGCTGTTCAATATTGCGCAGCACAAACCATAATAGATTAGGGAAGACTAGTGTTCCTTATTAGTGTTTTTAGTAAAACGTAACAGGTAAACACAAACAATAACCCAAAGAAATAATTGTGGCCATTAGACTTAGAACGTCCATGGCTCAAAGAATAAATATGCCAACAGGTTTAATTTGCATCATAAAATGACATTATATTTTAAATGTATAATGATGTTGAAAATAAGTATATCCTAAATATGATTTTCATGTAAAATAATTACAATTGATGTGACCTAAACATTATGTATATCTTAAGTATATATTTTCTTATAACATGTTTGTCTGACAAGCAAATTCAATAATAATTTACATGATCCATTATAAAATTTCTGTCATACCTAAACTTGATTTACTAAGTTTTTTCATTCTTTTCTCTCCCTGTATCACTCAGAAAATTTGTTTCGGTAAAATTCCATGAATCTTCAAGTCTTAAAATGTAGTTTAGTCTTTATGTTATTCTGCTGTTAAATTCACATTTTTAAAATTCATGACTTTCCTCATATAAATTATATTTTCCCTTGCAAATTCTGCTCTCCATGTCCCCTCTAATCCTAAATTTTTCAGTGACAATAGCACTGGCTGAAAAAATGTCCCATTCTAAGTTGTGTATAACTTCAACATTGGATGTCAGCCTAATTGCCTTGCAAAAATATGTGGAAATAAATGTGAGTGCTATGGACAAATGATAGTCAAAAATTCTTGTATGCATTGCCTCCATTAGACTCTAAGCAAAAAAAAAAAAAAAGTGACACAAGGTTGGAAATGACTGCCCAACAGGGATGAAGTCAAGTTTTCCTAATAAACTGGAGTAGCTGTTTGCCAGGAAGCACACAGAGACGGAAAGATTTTGCTGCTCTCTTAGGAGCATAAGCATTTTTTTAACAATAGAAATGCTGTATCACTTTTAGATAGTAAAAGGTGACCCTGGACCTCTTATTATCCCCATGCTCTTGAACATTTGCTTTGCTATCCCCGCAGAGCTTTAGCACAAACAGCAGCTGCCCCCTCCCTGTCATCCTTCAACAGAACTTGTCCTTTGTTTCGCTTGTAGGGTGCGATTCAAGGGAAAAATCAAACACACCTTATTTTACCTATTAATTTTTACAATTGCTTGAAATTTAAATTTCTTATAACAGATATACCTATGCTGGACAGTGCAAAAAGGGTAGAGAAATACACACAAGCACACAGATCAACAGATAGATAGCCTTTGCCCCTATCCATATCTGAGTCTGGATTCCTCATTTAAAGACCTGAAAGTAGGAGTCCCTTAGAAAAAGTATGAAGTTTGACCTGTATTGTATAACCTTCTTTTCTATGACCAGACAATCCCTCTGATTTGGAATTAGGAGAAATATTTTTTAGGTCATCAGTTTTGCAAAGCAGACCGTTATTAACTTAATATTAATAAAGGTAAAATCCATGTGGTCTATCACACGTAACTGAAGAGTATAATTTGGATTTATGCTTGTAACATAAACTCCACATTCTCTAACTTTTTTCAATTAAATTTGCAAAGCTAATGTTTCATTAACTTTTTCTTAACCTAACTCTTACTTCTTTTCCCCAACTGTATTTTACAAAGCTCTTAATGTAGAAATTCTATTCCTATTTAAGCATATCACTTCCAATAAAAGCTCTTCCTCAAATTGTATTATTTGTTATACAGTAATTTATTTTCTCTTTCTAAATATTTGATAAACATTATTTGTAACCAATTAACACATTGATCATTTCAATATTATTAAAGCCCACTTAATGACTTTTAAAGAAGATGCATGGTTGTATTTACAAACATTATATACTGCATTAATCTAGCACTTCATGCAGAGAGAAAAAGGCACTGAAGGCAATTCATCGGTTGTATTAAACAGAATGGCGTTAGCACCTTGGTGAAATATTCTCCAAATGCTGTTATAAATATAATAACAATTTTCTGGTAGAGAAGTCAAGACAGCTTAGGGAATTGGTAAGGAGTTATGGTTAAATTCTCAAAGGATGCTGTAGAGGCTCCAAGGAAGGGCTTAAACGCACTGGACCGAGGTAAGCAGCTGCAATTGATTTAGCAAGTAATAACCCAGAACACAGGGAAGAAAAGAACAGAGGAGCACATAGCAAGCACTTCTGTCCTGGCTTCAGGTGTTTTTCTGAAGTCCGAGGACATAATTCTACCAAACTGTTGAAGTTGTTTTTCTTCTTGAAAATTGTCATTTTACTTTTTGACTAAGAAACGTGTTCTAGTTTTAACACAGCCATTTGATGGCCGCTCTCTCAGAAGAGGAGCCATCTAATGCTGAGCCTGGATTGTGTAAATGCAGGCTCAAAACTTACCTTTCCCTTTCTCTGCCACACGTTAAAAAATGATTCTCTTTGCCTGCTTCACCTTCTCAGGGATGAAGGTCCTCAAGTCAGCCATTGTGTTCAGTAGCTTCTGGATGGCTTTTGACAATGTCAGGACTAGAGAGAAGCCATGATACGTGGAGTAGTAAGTGCCCTTACCTTTGCTCTTGCAGACAGCTACAACTGGTGCATTTGACAACACGCAGCGTTACTTTGGAGCCCCATATGTTAAAAATGACTTCATGCAGCCATTTAAGCAGAACATTCCCAGGCTGCCTGAAACTCAGCAGGATTGTTTCAGGGCCTGGAGAGTCACTGTTTCTTAGGTTCAGACAGGTATGGTGACCTCTTCGAATGCTTCACAAAGATTAGACTGTCACACCTCATCAGGTGGTCTGTGCTTCCAGAGCTTTATTCTTCTAAAAGATTTAAAGTGTTCCCATGGCTGAAGAATTTATTCACTCTTATCTTCCAGCTTTAATTTCTACCTCTCGCCTATACATGGCCTTTTCTTCACCCAAACAGAATTCATCAGTGTTATTGACCACCCCGTGCAGTATCTCACTGCATGACACCACTCTTCATACTGTTTCTTCGCCGTAGAGCTTGTCCCTCACCGTGCCAATTCTACCTTCCATCTCAGCTGACCGAATCTTTTGCATTCAAAGCACAACCCATACGCTATCTTAAAAAAAAACTATCAGGCCCTGGCTGGTGTAGCTCAGAGGATTGAGCTCAGGCCTGTAAAGCAAAGGGTTGCTGGTTCAATTCCAAGTCAGAGAACCTGCTTGGGTTGTAGGCCAGGTCTCCAGTGGGAGATGCATGAGAGGCAACCACACATTGATGTTTTTCCCCCCTCTCTTTCTCCCTCCCTTCCCTTCTCTCTAAAAATAAATAAATAAAATCTTTAAAAAAAACTATCAGGACCCACAAACTGATTCAGGTTGAATTAGAAATCTCAAGCATATTAGATTTCTCTTTTTACACCTATCAGTTGTAAGAGGCAATAAAAAATAACAGTTAAGGTGGGATATGAAGTCCAGTGAAATGCACTCTAATCTGGGCTGTTGAATTTAATTGTCATATGACCTTGAACAAATTATTTAACCTCTGCCCTTCAGTTGCCCCATCTGTACAGTAAGATTAATATTACCTAACACAGAGGACTTTTAAAATCCCATATTGAAATAATATGCATTAGACTTAGAGGCATCTTTGACTTGCTCTAAGTCCTCTATATTATTAGAAATCATTATAATTAATATTGGAACATACAGTCTTGAATGTACTGATTACTTATATATCGTGTACTTGTCAATCACACAAATCTTTAAGAAGGAAGCATTCTATTGTCTTAATTTTTGTATCTTCTATGACACTCAACATGTTTCCTGGTACATGCTGGTCCTCAGGCAAACTTTTAGGCTCAGATAATTTAATTTTGAGTTCTTTGGAAGTAGAAACTATTTCTTCTTCTCTGTATTTCCCAGTACATTGTAACCATAAATAGTAAATCGGTGGCATGAATTAACAATGAAAAACCTTAAAAATGAAGAAATTTAACTATCTAATATTTTTGTATTTATGTGCGCACCTTATTGGACCCAGGATAATTGTCTTGCAAAATATAACACACATATGCAAATATAATGACATTCAACATAAAATTGGACCAGGCTATGAAAAGGCAAATAAAGAAATATCTGTAATGTCAGGGAAAATTCTTCCTACTGACTCAATGGAATTGGTGAATTTTGAGAAAGAAGAGACTTGAAGAGATGCATAATGGGCAAATTATAAATCCATATGCATTCTGTACTGTTTAGATAATTAAAATCATTTTAAAATTTTGGGGAGTCTCCAATATTTTCAAATTGAAAATTTATAAATACAAATGGGAGTACAAATAAACGAAGTTTCAGGCCAAAAGAAGAAAAAAAGAAGTATATTTTAATATAATTATCAGTAACAAATTTGTTGTGTGTTTGTTTTTATAAACATGATTACTATATTAGTGTATATTAATATATAAATATATACTACATCATAGTTTCTATAATATATAAATAGGTTAAACGATTTGAGAGACATTTTTAAAATACCTCCATTTATTCTACCCATAATCCTACAAAGTCAGTTTTTAATGTTTCAATTTTATGTATGAGGAAATTATAGTCAAGGAGATAAAGTCAAGGTCACAGGTTAGTAAGCAGCAACAATGAATGTTAAGTCAGAGTCAGGGCTGCAATCAAAGCCTCCACAGATTTCTAATACGTTATGGTTAGAAATGACTTACAGAAAGTACTTCGGCTCCTAAGCATTATTTAAGTCCAGAAAATTTAGGTAAGCATTGTTGATGCTACTCAACCCATTTGATGTAACAATTTTAAATCAGTGATTCAAACAAAAGTAGAAATAGAAAAGTAGTAATAGTCTTTCCTTTGAGGGTAGAAAAATACCACCCAAATGGCTGTTTTCTCAGATTGAGGATTTGGGATATGAAACTTCATAAATTTTTCTACAAACTCCTTTATTCCTTAGATGTGTTCCTTTTAGTAGCTTTACCTATTCTTAGCAAGCAGTAATGATTTCTGTTTAAGATCGCTTTAGCCATTATATGTGCACCGAATAATTACTGTGACACACTCTACAACTAACATTTAACACATCTGCATACTTTATTCCACTATATCCTTAGGCACTGTACTTAAACAATTTATAAACTGAGAAAGCAAGAGAGGGAAAGGAAGGCAGACGGTTGGCAAGGAGAAAGCAAAGAGAAAAAGGCTGACAGGAAGAACAGGAGAAAAGATTGAAATTGGTTAGGGAGGCACAGATAACAAAAGAAAATGTGGGGGGAGGAGGAAGGAAAGGACGTAAGCCTCTTCTTTTCTAGCCCCTTCTTTTGTCTCCTGCTATATCTGCCATCATCAAATCTGATTTTTTGTTTCTCTTTGTTTCTCTTGTATTCCTCTGTTCACACAGCTTCCACTGACCATCTTCTTTGTGGTGTTTTCTTGTGTCTTTCTCTCTTCGTCTAATACATAGTCCATGGCAAACCCCATGGCCTGAAGCATCCATACAACATAGTTTTTATGCCTGGTTATAAAACCAAAGAATTAGCACTAAACTGATACTGAAGATAATTGCATTTTTCATGATGATTGAAAAGTTACTTTAGGGTCTTGAAGAACCCCAGAGTCATCTTTAAATGTATTAATTATCTCTCCTATTATTTGTAATTTCTTTCTTATAAATGTCAAGTGGGAAAATAAATGAGTGATTTGAACTTTTGAGTTACTCAGAATTCAGATAAATGAAAATGCATTACAAATTGTTTGTATTGTGGTTGAAGAAAGAGCCAATTCCTCAGGTATTAGATTAGAATACTGTAAATGACCTCTAACTTTCGATTTCCAACTCTTGGACTTCAGTGAACTACACAAACACAGCTGAGAGTTTCTCGCTACTTTCTGATGATTGTGTTTCCATAGTCACATTTATACCTGTCTTTTCCTTATTGTATTAAATACTTGGGTTAATCAAGAACTTGAAAAATCATTTCAATATTTTTTATTCCTGTTATATAAGCCTGAAAGATTTTCTTCAAACTCTGGTAAATCTTCAAGGATTCTATATATCAAAGATAATTTTAAACTATCATATGTATTATAGGTGTTTTGGGTTTTTTCTTTTTCTGCCCAGATTTTTACCCTTTTGAAGAATGTTACCAGGCTGTTAATTCTTAACATTAATTGCATTTTACAAATACAAGAAAAGAAATGATTCACAGTCCTATTTGATTTCAGAACTAGTTTATTCATATGATTTGGTAACTTCTTTAGTCTTTTTTTAAATTAGTATTATCTGAGGTGGACCAGGCACTGTTCTAGGACCTCATGGTACAGTAGTGAACACAATGTAACAACATCCCTGTCTCTAAAAAGTTCATATTTTGGTTAATGTCATAATACTTTGGAAATTCTTTAAAATAAGTAAATATCTCATTTGGACTGTTATTTTCAAAGATTCTTTTGTGTTTTTTGTTTGTTTTGCTTTTACATATTGAGTAAAGTATCATAGATGCTACATGGATTATTTACTGGAAAAAAGGATTGAAACCCTAACCTACTTCACAAAATCTACTGAATATTGAACTCTTTAAACCTGTATATAAACCCAAGGTTGCAAAAATAATGATGTACAGATATTTACGATGTTTTCAATCTTCACATTTACTCAACAAGTAGAGGAAGTAGTGTAGAGAGTTTCTGTAACAATTTGCAGATTAATTAAAATATTATACATAGCTGACAAGCAATTAAAACAGGAGAAATGAAAACTTTTCGCTGGCCAATAAAAAGGAAAATGAAACCATTTCGCCTTCTCTCTGGAATAAACTAAATACATGACATGCATTTGTATTTACAGTATAATTGATTTCACTTGAGAGCAAAGACCTTTTATACCTTACTCGTGGCGTTGGCGTTGGCTTTGGCTGCTTTGTGAGGTTTTCCCATGGCTTCCATACAGCCTTTGATCCTCCACCATAACCAGTCACTCTGATGTGTGCACATTCACCGCTGACGTGGCTGTGGTTAAACTACATTTCTCCTGGACACGTATTAAATGTCAATGAATTGTGCCTTTTTCTTAAAGAACATGTAATTAGATTGTTCTAAAGCACCTCTTTTTTCTCAAGTGGGAAGACATGTAATAAACTATGCATCCATAACTCTTAGCAGTAAATTAGGCCAAGACAAAACAGGTTTAATGTCACATGATAGGTCTTTTTCATATAAGATGACAAAATATTTTGTAAATCTAAAGTTAAGAGGATGATTTCCCCTTGCACATTATTATTAACTCCAGGCAACTCAGTAACACATAGATATTGACTTGAATTTGCTCATGTGGTGCCATCAATGTGCTTTGTTGGATTGTTTTGTTTAAGTAAGCGGTCTCTTTCTTCTGTTACTGCCACAGAGTATTTGATATCTTAATAAAGTGACTACACTTAAGCAATAGAGTAAATTAGGCATGGTAATTTCCAATGTAGTTTTGGAGAAATTAAGAAAAAATAATTTTTTAAAAATATATACAATTAAGTTTTTTTATCACTGTTAACAGATCATGATTTGCATGATCTACCATTCTGACAGACTGAAGTAAAATTAATAAACATGCGGATAAAGATCACAATTCACTGATATTTGGTTCCCAAATGCTTTTCAAACTTCTACCAGTTTGCTAGTTTGAACAGATGCTTGTGATGCTGCTGATTATTGTACATACATGAAACTTACACTAGTACACAAGGTTTGAATAAATTCAGTTTTATTTTAAATAATGTCAAATAAAAATTAACTATTACCACTAATTATCAATTATTACCATATAAAGGCCAAGGTCATCTAGTCAATTGAATATCTTCCCATTCCACCTGCTAATTGGTGGGAAATCATTTAATTGACAAACTAAGCTAACCTAAAGAATATTTCTTTTATGATATGTGATTTGGATTTTCTTGGGACTTAAATAAGAGGATCTTGAAAAATTTAAAGATTAATGTTCCTTGGATTGTAAATCAAAGCTTCACTTGATTTATGTGGGATTTTTTTTCCCAGTCTGGGAATGTTAGTTTTAGAACTTGAGTCTCTGGAGGTAACATATTGAAATGTGCTGTTCTATAGAAGCTCTGCTGTAAAGATAAGTGTAAGTGTTCAATAATCACTCTGGCAGTGGGCTGGCGGTACTCTTTACTAACCTGCCTCCTGACGATTGATAAGTTAGTCAAGTAAAGCATGGTGACGGCTGTAACTATGCTATAGTGAAGTATCTATGGAAGACGGAAGTAAATATGTCTTGAAGGTGACCAAAGGACAATGTCAATCCATCAATCAATCACATACAGAATTATAGTTTTGAGTATTATAAACATGTCTACAAAAATCGAAGCTATTGAAATAGATAAAATGTAGAGTGCTAATATCGAGGGCTACGTTAAGTTTAAAAACCATGGATTTGTGACACATTAGTCTGTTTGTTTGGTAGTACAAAGCCAGAGTTAGGGTTTTTCCAGGTGGTTCCTGTGAAAATATTTCCGAATCAATGATGAGAGAGGAAAAGTGATTCATGAAAAGACATTGTTGGAGACCAATGTGAAGATGGACTGGAAGAAAGCAGTAGGAGTCAAGGGCTAGTGTTGTCAGTGAATTCACGGGCCACGTATGTTGAGATGAATTGGCTATGAAAGTGAAAATCATTTGAGGTTCTGGTCATACCATGGTCTGCAAGTGTAAACTCACAAGTGACATAGTTCAGGGTGATGTCAAGAACCAGGCAGAATTAATTATTCATGCCCTTGTGTTATCATAGTGGTTTGTACTTAATTCTACTGAAAAAGTTGTTACATTTCAGAGTAGTTGGTTTTATGTGTTTTTTTCTGACTCCAATGGGAGTCACTTCAAATAGGAAAAATTACTTAGTCCTGTCTGTCTATGGGACTTAGAAGGATTCTGGTGTACAATGGATGTCCAAGATATGCTTAAATTTATTGAATTGAATTAAAGAACTACCAACTCTGAAGGTTAACACTGTGGTGTGGGTGTGGATGTATGTATGCGTACATATGTGTGAATGTGTGCCTGTTTTAATAATTTGCCATTGAATACAGCTAACTATTTTATATAAATGTGGACCATTCACTGTATTTCTCTTCAGTGCCGTCATCATATGCTTTCTATAGCAAAGTGAAAAGTACTTTAAAAGGTTGGGTTTCTAGTAAAAATTTCTGACAAACTTACATCCATTCTTCTGTACACAAACTTGACTTATTGTTGCATTAAAGTTTTCCTTCTTTTATTATTCTCTTTCATTTTCCATATGGGCAATTTTTTAACTGTAAATTTTATGTTATCTTCTGAGCTTTTGCATTTTTCCATTGAGAGAAAAAAATGACTCATTCTTAACTCTCATCCATTCATTGAGACAATAGTATGTCTTAAACAATGATTTTAAATATTCTATTATCAACAGTGTCCTTAAAATATTTCTAAAAAGAGCTTATTATTTATTGTGTTTTGATTGCTGCAAAGGTGGCAGATTTATTTTAAATCTATAAAATATATTACATTATACCTATGGAAAATATTCTAAGGGAGTAAAATAGGATAATAGTTAAATTCTCTAAATTTCAGCTTTAACCAGGCAAACTCTGGTGTTTTCAAGGTATAGAAATACTGTATTTTAAGACAAAATTTTGTTCTGCTATTTGCGTAAGAGTTACATTTCACTCAACGCAAGTGCTTAGTGAAAAGTACTTTTGTAATTAGCTGTCTTATATAACTAAGAAAAAATTAAGTGTCCAAAAACTTAGTTGACTGTTGCACAAACTAAAGAGTAATTTTAAACTTTCATTGTATTTCCAAGGTATCAACCATCTAATTAAAAGTGAAGATTTCAGTCAATAAACTGTAGTTCCCTGATCTACCAAGAGATATGCACATGATTCTATTGTTTGGAGTATTAAGTTTTTTTTTTTATTTAAATGATGACCATTTATTGACATAACATTATAAAGAATAATCTGTAAGGATGACTGTATTGGTATGTCCTTACATTGACCCTATATTAGAAGAAGACACCTAGAATTGTGTCTAGACACCTATAAGTCATGTCTTCTTTATGATATTTACCATCATAACTAATTGTGAATAGCTAGGTTTAGTTTATGACACTTGCATTGGGAATTTATGCATAGTTTAATAAATATATTTATTGCCCTTATAGAAAATACAGGTATACTTAATTTAAATTTTATATAGACTACCTTTTCATGTTAAAAGCACATTAGGAACCAAAAAATTATTAGAAAAATACTAAGGGGAATATTTGAGATGTAGTGGAGGTACACAATAAAGAAGAAAACTCAATGTGTGAGAGTGTGTGTGTGTGTGTGTGTGTGTGTGTATGTGTGTGTGTGTGTGTGTTGGGAGACTGTGGTTTACTAGGGTGATGATATGTGTGCTTGTTTCAAACATCAGAAAATATAGTGTATTTAGTCATAATACACACAATAATGCAAAGTGGATAATCTGGTCCCAGAATTGCAATGTTGCATTAGTCTGCATAGTGGAAATGGGTTATAACTGTTTAATTTCAGTCTGATCCAAACCTTAAATATGGATCATCTTCTGCTGCTCTTTGCTTTTACTAATAGACTTCTTATGCAACTCTCTCTCAAATGTCAACATAATCTGTTGGAAAGTGAAAACTTTGGTGAATCTAACAATTGTGTTAAGGTACTACTGAAGTAAATAACGTATCTTCTTTCTTTCTTTGGATTCCACTCTCCCTTTAACTACCCACCATATTCAGAGCACACATACTCTCAATCAGTGCCTACCAATCTCTCTATCTCCATTTCTTTTGGTCTGCTCGCCTTCTCTCTCTCTCTCTCTCTCTCTCACACACACACACACACACACACACACACACACACACACACAAACACAAATACATACTCAGTATCCATTTATCTCTGAGCATGGTGTAGAAGATTAAAACTGACAGTACCATAAAAAAGTGAATGTGTGAATGTGTTAGCACAAATAGAGCATTCTGCCTATATGTAATGCATCTCCCTGTCCACCCCTGATATTCAAGTATCACTGGGAGTGCTTGCCTGTGCCCAGAGACTGAACCCTGGGCCTGCACATCACTTTTTTCTTATTCATCAGTGTAACACTGAGGTTACTTAAAGTGTGGTCATGGAGAGCAAACTCTGGCAGTGAGTTTCCTAAATAGAAAGAAAAAACAGGGTGGTGCTGCAGTGTTTAAATTTGTGATAACTTATACATAACTTTTGGATTCTCAGAAGTAATTGAAAGCCATTTTGCAAAGAGACAACACAGGTTCCAATGAGAGAAAACCACGGGGTAGCATTTCCATGGCACAATGTTTTCTGGGATGCAGGAAATGCTCCATGTACCAAACAATCTTATTTTTATCATCATCAGCTTACAATTTCATTTGGGATAAATCCAAGGCAAAACATTTACAACCTTCCCCTAGTCCATCTCTCCAATTCTCTGAAGTACAACTGCAACATTTTCCCCATTGACAGAAATCATTTTTCCTTATCTAACACACCGTACTATCATTGTGAGGAGGTAAAAGAAAAATAAAATTCTGACACCCAAGTGCAATCCTTTTCAAGAAAGTATGTCCAATGACATATGATCTCACCTATAAGAGGAATCTAATAAACAAAATCAATTAATGAGCAAAAGATAACCAGAGGCATGGAAACATGGAAGATACTGACATCGAGCAGACAGGATGGGGCAAGGGGTAAAGGCGCAAAGAAGGGGAAGGGACTAGTCAAAAAGCATGGATGAAAGACCCACAAACATGGACAACAGTGTGAGGATTGACTGTGGGAGCAGGAGGTGGGCCAGGCAGAGGAGGAAAAGGGAGAAAAATTGGGACAACTCTAATAGAATAACAATATTTTTTAAAAGTATGTCCCAGCTCAAATCTCTTCCTTCATTATTTTCCTCTTTAAAAATGCCAAAACACCAATGACTATTCATTGAGTTTGAGATCTCAACAAAGTCTGAGGACAATACAACTGGTTTATTTTTAGTAGAAAATTAGAAAAAAATAATTTTTGAACACATATGTTCTGACATGATAAACAATATTAAGCAAACATAATGATGAGTTTTAATGAAGGCTTAGATTTTGCTGATCAGCATATTTGCTGATCATGTACCTGTAAATGGACCATAATCTAAATAAACCAGTTTGCCTAACAGAGAGAGGCAGTAGAATAGCTAGGATGTTATGAATAAACTCTTGCTACTTTATATTGTTTACAATCAAATTTCCCATGTGAAAATAACAATCATTTTAACAGTATGAAATAAAATAGCATTACTTGGGAATCCAAATTCAGTTCTTCTAAAAGCAAGGAAAACATTTATATGTGGTCCCCATATTCCAATAACAATATATATGGATTTGATAAACCTGCCAATTTTAGTTTACTTCTCAAATATGATGTACAAAATTAGACTTAGCAGTATTAATATAAACTTTTTATGTGATTATTATTATATTTTCATGAGATGCCACCAGTATTAGATAATTAGTTTAAAAATCATTCAACAATACAAATATTCTTCTAAATATAACACAAATAGACCTCATTTGGCAATGATTTCAGTGCAACTAGATCATTATTTCTGACATTCAGCAGTCAACATCCAGCATCATTGCGGAAGATGCTTTTCACTGTATCTAAACACTGGAAAATAACAATTGTGGTATCAGAGCAGTCATGAATAACACATGAGGCATGAATTTACATTTTTCATTAGCAAAGCTGACTGTTTTCTTCTAAAAAATGTTGTTTATTTGGGTAAATAATACAAAGATGTGGCTTTTATATGATTCCTGTATAATTGGAAAGTTTTTGTAATTAACTCCTTCACCAGTGGATCTGAAAAACTAAGGTTGGATTACCACCTGACAGCACCCTTCCCTCTCCCAAACTCAATGTTAAAAATGAAATGAACAAAAGAAAAGTTCCAGTCAGTTAATACATTGTACAGACATTATCTGTTAGCATGGACTGCATGTCTAACTCATTAGGGAGTATCCGCTCTTCTCTAGCCGTTCTGAACTTGGTCAGTCACCAACAAGTACAGAGCATCTTGTTCATGGTGCTTGCTGGTGGCATTTGTAATTGGAGAAGTTCATAAATATTTGCAAGTACAAATGATAAACAGTAACAAAAAAAGCCACAATACTTCCACATTAATGAGAAATTTCACACTACTTTCTAGGGCATTTATTTGTCTGCTTAGATACTTTCAAAAATATTCACAATGGCACTCCTCACTCTGCTAAAACCAAACATCATTTCAAGGTTGTTTACGGTCAAATCTTTGTTTTTTTTTTAATGTTTTTTTTCCAGTCAAAATTGTTTTCTTACTCCAAAACCACTCCCTAAATACAACAATTATATTTAAATAAGGCCATTGTGACTATATTATATATTTACACACTAAAGAAACCCACCTTTCCATAGCACATTGCCCTTAAGTTCTGAACTGCTCATTCATGCCATCACTCCTGTGCTTGGAAGCAGTTAAAGATTTCCCTGCCCTGCAAGATAGAATTTGCTGTCTCTAGCCAGTCACATAACACTTTCCTCTACTTGTCCCCAGGAAACATCAATATTGTTTCTTGATATTTCCAATAATAATAATAATAAATATCAGACATTATTCTAATTTTTATATATGAGTGCATTTACACTTACTGTAACTAAGCAGGGTTTCTCAGCTTCAACACTATTGAGTAGGTTAATTCTTTGTTGTGAAGAGCTATCCTACACATTGTATACAATTAGCAGCATCAATCTGCTGATGCCAGAAGTAGCCTCTCAGCTGTGACAACCAAAGTGTCTTTGGATGTTGCCAAACATCGTTTGGACAGCAAAATCACTCCCAGTTGAGAACCACTGAGCTGAAATGATAACTATTTTCATCATCCCCATTTTACAGATAAATTGAAGGACCAAGATGTAAATTACTTCTTCATGGTTGCCTGGCAAGGAAAATAAAAATGCATTATTCTCTCTATCTTCAGCTTCTATTTTATCAACTATTACTGTACTTTGACACATCTAAATGTATCCTGAGTGGGTTAAAGTCATAATATTGTAGCACCTCCACGTTCTATGCTTCTTGAGCATGTTTACTAGAGGTGACTTAAATAGATATTCTGACTGGTCCAGAGAATAAGTTAAATGTATATCCTTCTGTGCAAATGAACAGTTGGACCTCATCAGTTTATGGTAGGAAAACAATTAAATAAATATATAAAACTAAAATAAAATAAAAATGTACATATATATTTTTATTCTAAATTAGATACAAATCAACTGCCTAATATTATAAAAGATACAAAAGAAAAAATCCTTCTGATTGAATGATCATCCTTAAGTTCTTCTCTGGTTATTTCCTTGGCCAGAATTCCCCAAAATGTATCCCAACTGAAGTGACAATAGTAACAGTGATGAGGCAGCCTGGCCTAGGGGTTCAGGCACACACACTGTGGCGCCAGACTACTGGGCTCAAATGTCATTATCCCTGTTTATTATCTGTATGACCTTGTGCAAGTAACTTAACTTATTCAATTCTCTGCCTTTTACTTTATTATCTGTGTAGTGGAGATGAAAATCATATGTACATCATAGAGCTATTGCTATGGAATAAATAACATGGAAGTGTATAAGTATGTGTTAATTATGTATCCATAATTAACTTATGTATAAATTTAGTTACATAAGGGTTCTCTCCATGTCATCTGTTAAAAATACCCATCGCTAAAATGTGTTCTCCTTATATGAATTAAATGTAAATAAAAATAAGTATAAATAAATAAATATGTATACATGCATGTGTAGATATAAATACAAAATATATAGTTATAAGCACATGTATATGCTTGTCCATACACATATCAATGCACACCCATGTATACATTTTAACTATGCAGTTGGGTTATTTTGTTTTTTAGGAAAACCACAGCCTAAAATTTCCATATTGTTGTGTTAATATTTTCTCTCCATAAGCAGTGTTACTGAATTTCAAAAAGTTCTGAGGTTATTTTTCAGACCCCAATATCCTCCCCAAAAATCCTCTTGGGGTAGCCTGATTTTGTTTTGCTGTTTTAATTTTCAGTTATGCAAAAGCAAGAGCAGGTCCTCTCTTCCTTTATTTACCCTTTTCCTAAAACAGCAAGTCAGGGTTTTGGTTTTTTTTTTTTTTAATGTTTGTTGAACGAATGTTACTTGGGGTCCTGATTGGCTAGTATTGAAGAGCAGTTGGAATTGGCAAAATACATATGAGAGGAGTAAACTCTCCATGTGTAAATGCGTGATGCATTATACATATCTTACTTTTCTAAGAATTAGTGTGCAAAAGCATTGGGATGGTACAAAACTCTAGAGATCTTTGAAAACATTTCTGAGTCACTAGCATAGAATTTGTGTTTTTTAAGTCAGATGAAATCTGTTAGTGGGTCATTCTTACTGGGTGACATCTCTGAAGTTAACAACATCATCTCTATGAGTGAGGGATAACTGAGTGCATTACTAAATGAACAGCTGACCACAATATTCAGTGAATTTTAGTGATTTAAATCGGCAGCTACATTCAAGGGGTAAATAAGAGTTTTAAGAGCTCCTCCAGTAACAAAAAAAAAAAAAAAAAGGTTTAAATTATACAGGATTATGCAAATCAAATAGGGAAGCCAAGATTACTAGCATTTGTCTGAACTAAACATTTTAACATTTTGAGAAAAAGGCAAAACAATATCAAGAAGGCAGAAAACCAAACTGGAAAATGATTTTACTCACAATAATCTTGTGCAAATAGGAATTGCATAGATAGAGAATCAATAGTTGTACCTTATGCCCACTCATCATAAACTGCAATGGACAGCAAATTAAAGCCAAATAAAATGTTCCAGAACTTTCTTAATAAAATGTCAAATAATTATCAGTTATTCTTTTTGATTCTCAACAACATTTTCAGTTTTCCCAGAGATAAACTACTTGATAAATACATGACCATTTTTATACAAAAAGAAAATATCCTTTAAAACAATCACCGATGTTTTGTGAAAACATATTATGTCACCATCAAGTTTTCTGATTAAAATGACAACTTTTGATTAGTCTAAATTCCTATTATTAAAACTGGGCAGCACATTCAATACTGCATGTTGTCATTTCATATTAATTATAGTCACATTTTATAAAAGAGAAATAAACTTATGTTAAAGATAGATTTACTTTCTTTTCCTTTTCTCTTTTTAATTAAACATTCTCAACCCAATATGTAGATGGCAAAAAAACGATTAAACAATTAACTTTTTATTCTTCGGAGATCCCTGTGCATTTTAATTTACATGTTGATCATGTAGACAGAAAAAGTCTGCCAAGTTAAATTTGATTAAGCAGGGTAGAAAAACCCTTAAAATGAACAGAGAGCTGCAGCAGAGAATGCACTTCGACTAATTGTGTTAATAAACTAACTTGATGAGACTTGTTTAGTACAAAAGGTCCCTGACCTTTTGATTAACTGTAAAGCAGAGTTTTCCTCAATTTTTACAATTTTTAAACCAAACATTAAACCACTTAATACTTTAGGAAATAATGCAATGGGTAAAAAAGCTGTATTTTTGTTAGCTCAACAGTGAAACGACTGCTGCTTGTCCATCGCACACTTCTCATGTTGAAGATACCAGTGTTTTTGAATTACTTATTTTGTAATTCAGACAGACATGTGGCGGGGGGAATCTATGAAAAGCGTTAAGTTATATAAACCTTTATATTGTGTATAAAGGCTATGACTTATATACCAGACACATAAGAGTATCTGATGAAACATTGCAGTTGTATAATCTAACATGAGTGGAATTATTGCGTTGCGTATCCAAAATGGACACTGACGGTTGAGGGTGGAGTAAACCTCTCTTGTGTGGGAAACATTGCCTATCACTGCAATGTATAATATTCTTGTGTTATCACAATATTGAACTTTTACACATTTAATCATCTAGTTCCTTAGAAGAAAAATAGTGCAGCAATTCAGTAACTATCTAAACTAATGAGTTTTGACTGAACCAATTTATTTTGTGAATAGGTGGTATCTCAAATGTGTGTGTGCATGCATACACTGTTTGAATGATGTATATTTAAAAAAAAGGGAGTCTTCACATGAATACAGGGCATTTAACAAGAATTAAAGCCATGCAGTTTCCAATACATTGGGAAGGTTTTCCTGGTCATAAATAACAATATGTGTAAGAGATAACCTTGCATAATTTTAAGTAAAGATAATAATCGTGGACATCAATAAGCTGACATATGTAAAATGAATTCTAAAATAGCAGTTGCTCCAAAGCTTCAATGTTCAAAAGAGTAATAGTGAATAGACTTATTTATACTGTAAAATAATATTAAATTGTCATTAGGAAGCAAAATATCACTAAAGAAGAAAATATTTTGAGGCAATATTTGATTTCATTCTGCCATTTAAAAATTCTATGCAAGTGCATCTAGAGGTGCCCTTAATCTGAATCTGACAGTTTCCTTTAGCATTCATTGTAGTCAGTATGAGGTAGTGGTTAAGAGCATAGAGGTCTTCCATGAAAAAAAAAAAAAACTTTAAATAAAATAAAGACAATAATACTGGCTTGAAGATTATTTAAAAAGAGTGTTTTAAATTCAGTATATACTCACTATATGGTAGCTATTATTGTTACTATGTATGAAAATAATGTCTTCCTCATACACTGATATAAAAATACTGAAAGGTTTCTAGTATATCCTACAATGTGAGGTGGTATTATTTACTTTCTAAACAGTTTATATCAGGCTTTTTTAAAAATTTTTGTTCAAATACAGTTGTCTGCCTAGATCAAGTTTTATCAGGAATGTGATAAATCACTGGTTTAAAAATATCAGGCACTTTGGAAACTATTACAAATTAATTCAAAACTTAATTATATTTAATAAGTTATTATATTCTTACAAATAATTTATAATAATTTTACATCAAGTTTTTTTTTTTTAACTTAAATGTTTCCAGTCATTTGCTTTGGTGGAAATCTACTGATGACAATTAAAATATGATAGGACCATTAAAATCTGAAGTCTATGACAAAAACAAAACAACACAATAAAAAAGCATTTTCCTCTTCTACATGCTTGTCAAATTGCAATTTTGAAACTCAGACTAGACATCATGAAGAGGGTTTAAAAAATAAAATGTCAATGCATGATAAAAGTACAGATGTGTAATAAAAGTTTTTGTGATAAAAAAATTCTGTATAAGTGCAATCACCAGTTTGAGAAAACAAAATATATTTATATATTTAACTACTAGAAAACAAACTCAGTAGTTACCAATAGTAATTTTATTTAAGATTTTATTTATTTATTTATTTAGAGGGAAAGGGAGTGAGAAAGAGAGGGAGAGAAACATCAATGTGTGGTTGCCTCTCACATGGCCCACACTGGGGACCTGGCCTGCAACCCAGGCATGTGCCCTGACTGGGAATTGAACTGGTGACCCTTTGCTTCACGGCTGGAGCTCAATCCACTGACCTACAGCAGCCAGGGCTCAATAGTAATTTTTGACTTAAGAGATTACAAAGTGATCTTTTATATCTTTTTCTGTACATCCTTCTTTATTTTCTGAAATTTCTACAGTGCACCTTTATTGTATTATATTTATTTAGTACATATTTTAAATTAATATAGTTTATTGGTTAAATAACCATCAGATATAGACTAACTTTTTAAAAATCTTTATATTAATGTTTAGTTATAAACTTTAGTTTTATAAATTTAATAATCTATTCACTCAATTTTTACATCTATGAATGTTGAGCAATAATCAATAAGAACTTTGGAAGCTGAACATTTCAGTGCCTGTCTATTTCTTACAGTTCTTCACACTCTCCACTTCCCATTCTAAATATCTGTTATTTATGTACTTATATATGCATAATAAGTAGTTGGGGCAGAAATTTTTTTAGTTTTTGCCTAAAGAGTATATTTCTAAGAGAGATTTGTGTATATATTCATTTTAGTAACTGGAGTTTATAACAATCCATAATTGCCTGTGAAGATTCATTCAAAAGTTTACATTAAACACTATATTGCTTTTCCTATGTAAATATTGTTTCTGCAGACTCAATTAAATGCTTGGGTACATGTTGTACATTATATTGTAATTTTCAGTTCCAACGCTACTCAAAAATAATGAACCCAAAGTGTAGGTCAAGTATATTTCTCTCCATTTAATAATTATTTATTTTCATCAAATAGTTAATGAGCACCTACTATGTGACAAATGTTGCACCCACTCTCTAATGTTTTGAAATCACATTATATTACAATTTTTGCTTCACATTCAGATTATGCAAATTATTTTACTTTTGTTTTTCCTCAAATTTTGCTTGACTTTAATTTGTCTTCATTGTTGAAAAAATTATGCATGCTTGCTTCCCCACTTCCTTCATATTTCATGATTTATTCTCACAATACCTTGATCAGACAAAAAAATTGATTTTTTTGGTACAGTACAGCACTGTAACTGTTTTATTATTTTTTAAGTTTAATCCCTACTGCTCACCTAACACAGATTCTGGTGTTTTTTGATTCCTGACAAATATTTTAATAATAGATGAATTGGAATAAGCAATGATATGGTTACCACTTTTTCTTTCCATCTTCTAAAATTTGAAGGTGTAGAGACCTAATATCTCATAAATTTTCAGTTTTTATAATCCAGGAATGATTGTTCCTGGCTAGATACCAATTAAATATGTTGTAGAAAAACACTAAAGTGCATACATGTTTATTATTTTAATTATCTATCACATTTTGATTTATTGTGAAAATAAATCCTTACACTGATCCTTTGAATAATTTTAGTCTGAATGAGATAAATTCAGATCCAAATGTTTAAAAAAAGGGGAAAAAATAGAAAAATACTGAGACGCTCTAAAATATCATTCTATTTTAGAATTTGAATTATTTGACTTGGTTCCATGTTTTAAATGAAAGACTAGACTGGGTACCTTTTAAGTGGCCTCTGTCCATTGCAAGATCTAGGTTCCATGACATGCCTCGCAATGCTACCACGTGCTCTCGGAGAACAAAATGCTTCCACAGTGGGGCTCCCAAAATCTTCTTGATGTGAGACAAACAAAGCTATAAAACACAGAATGTGGAAATATATTATATTAGTGTAGAACATTTATACTAAGATTTATAAATATCCAGAATATAAAGATATAAGCACTTAACTAGAAAGCTCAGCATTTTCATTTACTTACTTACCTAAGAGCCACTCTTACGTATAAGCGGTTAAAATCCACCATACCACGTTCGCATTACACCCTGCACTTTTCTGCTTAATACCTGAGTAATTTTTTCTGTCTTCAAATTTCTACTCTTTTGTTCCACAACAAACCCTTGACTCCTTAGTGCTCCTTGAATGTATATCTTGAGAGTGAAAAATACCTGAATTCTCTCCATCCCTTTTCAAGTCAAATCAAAATCTTTAAAGATACTGCCTAGTTACAGTCAACATGAGATTAAGATGTAAATATCGAGATATGATATAGTAACATCAGAAGTCTCTCATAGTTAAGTCATTGCTAAAAGAGTAAAAATAGTCTGGAAAATGCATAGATGGATTTACAATGACAGATTTCACTGAAAAGAAAGTGAGCGAGTGTACTTGAGTAAGCTCTAGGGCTCTTCATTGTTACTCATTTGATCTAAGATCCCATAACAATTATCTTTACTGTACATTTTTTGACCTTCAGTCACCTGGAAGTTTCCCAGTTTTTAGGTCTTTCATTCCTTGATTTGTTCTGTTATAGATTTAGCTAAGAATACATAAATTTTAATATTTATACCAAGCCTTCTACCTGTTCACCTCAGCAAAGGTAAGATTGAACAAAGGAAAATTTAAGAGTACTTAGAATGTGAGGCCCTAAATATTTTTTTTACTATTATACTTCCTACAAACCACTCTTTTCACTTCTTCCCCATCCAAGATGAAATCTAAGACATCTTCTTTCTGTTAAACAGCTTACTTTTACTTGTTTCTGTAAAAATAACTTACCTTTAGGGTGGACTTTGTTAGAAAGGTCAGGTTATGTTGTGTCTAAGGAAGAAGAAAAAAACGTTTGCCATGAAGATACTGGCAGCAAACCCTGTTCCTCTGAGACAGATTAAAGATATTAAGTGGAGGATAGATGCATTATTATCTACTTTCACAATTAGAAAGATTAGATACTTTTCCCAAGATCACAATGCCAACAGTCATTAAATCTGGATTTAAATCTAAGGAGGTGTTACTTCAAACTCTGTTTACTTTCCCATATTTTATGACTTTCTATTAAACTAAGGAACACCTTAAAGATATCTACTTTCTAACATGCTAAAGAAGGAGCACAGCTTTCACTGCATCATTTTTAAAAGTGCCCTATTGACAACTTGTTTGGGCATTTAACAGTCATCTGCAATCCATTAATTTTAATAAATAGGGATGCTCAGTGTCTAAGTATTTTTTAACTTGCAGGATAACTGTATTTCTCTGTGGTTCATTCCTAGCCAAATTGAATACCACTTAGGTAACCACTTGGTTGCTATACGTTCTAAGTCTCGCTCCCTTATCTATCTAGCTGTGCAGAATCCATCATAAATTAACATTGTTGTATATTTGTTATTTTCCCTTTCTTAAATGTTAAAAGAAATAGCAATTTCCATGGAACATAAAGGAATAAAAATTTATGCAACATTCTAAACATCACATATAAATTCCTGATTCTCAGAATCATTCCACATCAGGGACATGCATCATCCTCAAGATAGCAATCAAAATAAAGGAAAAGATGAGAATCAGAAAAACACCACAGATGACTAGAAGGAAATTTGTGTGCTTTGGGGAGAAAGGAAAGCCACTGAGTCAAAATGAACCCGCACATCACACATAGGAAATTTTATTTGAGTAATATATGTGCAATGCTGTTTTACGAAGATAAAGCTAAAGAGATATTTGGGAACGGCAAGCTCCATTTTACGCCAGGCAGCTAGAGACTACCTCATTGGCTTGTTGTAAAATTAAATGAGAATGCATAGAAAGCACTTATCATCCTGCCTGGCTCATATCAAGCAGTCAATAAATGCTACTTCTCATAATTTTTTTATTGAGATCATTATTCTGGATGCCAAGGATGAATGATTTGGAAGGCTATACATTAATGAGTTAATGAAAAAATACAGAAACTTTGATGTCCTCAAACATTTTATTGAATCTGCCTGGTCATAACCTAGACAATTCAGTTCACAACGTTCATTGAGGATGGAGAATATTTGGTTTGTCTGTCATACTCGGAGATAATTAGTTGGATAATCAACAGATTTTTTATACCAACTACCAGCCTGAAATCGATTTGAAATAGTGAAATTTGTAAATTTATTTTCTACGATACTATTAATTGGTAGAAGAAACATAAGTATATATGTTCCACCCTAAAAATACAATTAGAGACCACATAATGTTTTTTATTACCTAGAAAGGAAATAAAAATAGTGTAAATATGATCATGCATTTTGTTAGTTCTACGTAACATACTGAAATAGTAAGAGTATATTGACTGTGTCTCTAGAGGAAGATCAGAAGCTTCAAACTGTACATCCTGAAAATCTGAAATCTAAGGACATGAGGAAGAAGGTGTCACATTTTTGCAATGCTTTTTGAATATGTTGCTGATGAGAACTGTGTGGCAGCGTGGTCATTTTGTCAACTTGGTTATTTCTCTCAGCTGAAATCCTGCAATTGCCATTAAAGCTTATAAATTAGTCTCTCATGAAATTAATTTGGTGATATCAGTGCCCCAGGCTCTACTTATTCCTGGTGAATTAGAAAATTTCACTCTCCTGTAGCTGGGAAGCTGAGATACAGATACAGAGTCAACTGCCTAGTTGTAGTCCAACCCCCCACACACTTGAAAACTAGTAAGAGAAAAAGCCTCTTACTGCTGCCAATGTGTGCCTGCCTTCCTGAGAGCGGCAGGCCTGCCAATCACAATGAAGTCGGAACTGAGTGGGAGCATCCTAGGTCAGCGCAGGGTTGGAATGTTTTCTTTTCACAGTTATTATGGAGGAAACATGTTGGGCAATTGACCAGCTCCCTGCAGAAAAGACCGCTCTCACCCTATGGCGAAAACGGAGGAAACAAAACAGGCTTTAGCCAAATAAATTGCCTGCAAAGTGGCTCCAGTCATCAGAGGCTGGAGTGTAACATTCCTGGGGAACAGAACAGGGGCTTTTGGCCTGGTAAGCTACTTAAATATTACAGGAGCAGAAAACTGTTTTTGTTTTTGCTTTTGTTTTTTTTCACTTAGTTTTTAATGCCTCTTGTGCATTATTCATTCTTCTTTGTTCTCCCTATCTATTGAGAAACATTCCTTTTGAAAATGCAAACTTGCCAGTAATGTCCTATGAAGAGAACAGAAAAAGATTTTTTTTTTCAAAAATAGACTGCTATAGTATTTTTAAAGGTGAACCATATAACTCAGGGCCAAGAGAGGACGGTGAATATTTCATGCAAATGAAACTCAAGAGGGTATCACTTCAAGGGGAAGAGTTAGGAGTTAATGACTGTTAGTTCACTTGACTCTCCCTACCAATAAGTCGTTTAGAGGAAGTGATTTTGGTCTTACTAGGAGAAGCTTCTGCAATGTTAGATAGCCTTCATCTTTATCACAGTTTAACTACAACTGTTTGCATGTTGTGAGTGCAACATATGTGTCTGTACCCATATTTATGTCAGTAGTTTTTAGAAATATTGACTATACCCCAAATACATGACAGCTTGGGAACTAAAATGCTGGGTTTAAAGACTCGTTCTACTTCTCTGGGTTACAGATTTCAGCACCAAAATGAGAAAAACAGAATAGAACTAACAAGTTAGGTGAGAATATTCAAGAATTTATTTTTATAAATAACTTACAGGAGCATTCGTCACAAATGCACCAGAAATAATAGCTATTTTTATTATTATTTTATATAGATTTTTTTAAGTTTAAGCAAAATTGTTTATTAATATAAACCAGAAAATACCAAGATGTTATATAAATCCATATCCTGCAACAAACATAAATTTTAAGCAAATATAGGATTGTCAGTTTTAGTAATTTCAGAAAAGGAAATACAAAGCAATCCTCTAATTTACAAATATAAAGTCAGGCAAAGAGAGAGAGAGATTTACGGTACAAGAAAACTAACAATGAAGAACTTCAAGGCCAAGAACCGAGAGGAAACATGGAAATCATGAGCTTCATGACTTTGAAGCAGGTGGGTACTTGAAATATTGGGGGGGGGGACTTTGTAAAGTATATCATTGTCTAGACACTATGATCTACACCCGAAACTAACACAAAATAATAATTTAAAAATCATGAGCTTTATGTTTGAGACTATCAATATTTCTCCGTGAGGGACCCTGAGAATCTAGAACAGGAAGGAAAGAAAGTAAACAGAGTTGCTATTCTTAATGAGTTAAGAAAATAATATGCTAAGTCTAAAATTTTCCAAGCAGGTGAGAGGCCTAATATCACCCCTGAGTTTGGAACATTCTCCTGGAGAAAAACATCCACCTTCAAATTATCAGTGGTTAAAATTAAATTGCATTTTCCAGGAACTTCTCAAAGATCAAATTATAAATCCTTTCTGTAACATATAACATGATCCTAGCCATCACATTATTTTTACATTTTCTTCTAGTGTAATTGCTGGCCCCCAATAAAAGAACAGAACCGGGCATGCACTAAGGCAAGACCCTGTTATTGGAAACTCAGAGGAGGCAATTAGAACAGATCCACAGGGACATCAGGAACCGAAGTTATCAGGAACTGACTTTTAATTAACCATGCTTAATATCTTCAAGGAAAAAAATCATGTTAGAAAATTTCAACAGAAAAATGGAATATCAAAAGAGTATAATACTAGCTGCTTGATGATTGGATTTCATAACATATACATCTAAAGAGACAATTTTTAATTGAAACATAAATCAGAAGAAAAAATCCATAATATACCATGGAATGAAAAGAAAATAAACAGAAAACAAGAGAGAATAAGAAACTTAATGAATAGAGTGGGAAGTTCTAACCTATTTATAATTGCAATCTTAGAATGAGAAGACAGAAAGCATAGGGTACAAGCAATTTTTGAAGAGATAGTAAATATTCCAAAATTGAAAAGGATATCAAGCCACATAGTAAGGAAGTACTTAATACCAATCAGAATAAAACTGTGTGTGTATGTATGTGTGTATATATACACATACATACACACAAACACATACATAAACACACATATTTTATATATACAGTTTTATTCTGTCATTCATATATATATATATGTGACAAAAAGGCACAGCTAGGCACATAAAACTATTTCTAAAAAAAAAAAACAAAGAAAATACTTAAAAACAGCCCAATTTTAAAAGATATATTGTTTTCAAAGAAATAATAGTTAAAGCAACAACTATATCCTCAGTAGAAATAATGAAAAAATAAGAATTTTTACCTTCGGAAAGATATATGAAAAGATGTTCAGTGTCACTTATCATCAGAGAAATGCAAATGGAAACCACAATGATGCATCATCTCACCGGTGTTAGAATGGATACCATCAATAAATCAACAATGAACAAGTGCTGGTGACAATGTGGAGAAAGGGAAACCTCATGCATTATTGATGGGTATTCAGACTGGTAGAAAATAGTATGGAGTTTCCTAAAAAAAATTAAAAATGGAACTGCTTTTTGATCCAGCAATCCCACTACTGGGAATATATCCTAAGAATCCAAAGACACCAGTTAGAAAGAATATATGTACCCCTATCTTCATTGCAGTGATATTTATAATAGCCAAGATCCAGAAAGAGCCCCAAAACCCTGAAGATTATTACACTAAGTGAAATAAGCGAGTCAGAAAAAGAGAAATATCATATGATCTCACTTATATGTGGAATCTAATGAACAAAATACAAACAGAGGCATGGGCACATGGAACAGACTGATAGCTGTCAGAAGGGATGGGAAGGGGGACTGGATGAAAGATGGTGAAGGGGTTAGCCAAAGAACATACATGCATAACCAGACAGACACAGACAGCAGTGTGGTGATGGCCACAGTGCTGGGAAGCTGGGGCGGGGGCTGGGTGCAGGTAGGCAAAGGTTGGGAATGGGGATAACTATAATAGTGTCAACAATACAAAAAGAAAAACATATTTCAATGGCATTGGCACCAAGATAGACATATCAATCAAATTAAACAGCATGGAGGTAAGAAACAGTGTATGTATAAATAAATTTAACTCAGTGCAATGGCGGCATTGTAGAGCAAAGTCTGCCTTTTCAATAAAGGGTACTCAGTCAGTTGAGTATGTGTATTAAAAATAAAACTGTGGGTTTGTAAAAATGATAATTCATAGTGTGTGCACTTTCGTTTTGCATGATTTGATGTGTCTATACTTCAATTTTAGAATTTTTTAGTAACAAATATTGTGAGTCCTTTTTAGGAGAACTAGAACCATGCTATAAAATTATATCTTTAAGCCAGATTTTTCATCCTAGCACAAGTTACCTAGCCTATTCCATTAATTATTAGTTAAATCAACAAAGTAAACTAAACAGTTTTAAGAGTAAAATAAAATGTTTTAAGATAAATAAAGTTTTCAAAAATCATGATCAGCAAATATAAGCTCTTTACGGAATCTTTGTATTTTGTTAAAAATGCAATGATAAAAGAACAAATAAATAAGCAAAAAAGATTCAGTTAACAATCTGTCTTTATCTAAAAAGAATTAGTCTAAAACCTAAAATAAGAAAAGGATTTGGTAAATAGCTAAAAGAGTGTCTGTTAGCCTCAGCAGGAGTTCTTTCAATAGAACCCAACTGAAAGATAGCAAAATAGAAGTGGTTTTCTTCAATAAATCCAATTTAATTCAATTGAACAGACATATTTTGAGTGACTACATGTACGGTTCTGTGTTAGATGATATTTTTCCTAATGGAAACTTACAAAGAAATTTATTTTAGAGCCTTTTTTCAATTTTTTTGCAGGCCAATATTCTATTTTCTTAGAAGCCATAGAAAAATACTTATTTTTCTGGTTGCATTCAATGATGACATGTAGTTAGAAGAGACCACTTGGGAAGACACAAAATGATCAGAGAAGTTGAAAAGACTGTATTGGCAATTACACAAATACCCATGTAGTATTTTATCTTGCAATGGGTTTCAAACTGTGTATCTGTGTTATTTTTAAATCTATGTATGAGTTTGTATGTGTTACATATTAGGAAACAAGCCAGGACAAACTTCTTTTCACATTCATCCTAATACCGATAGACAGCTTGTTCAGATTGCAGGGAGTGGGCTGAGGGTGGGAAGCAGGAGAGGGCCACTGGGGGAAACAGAGCTGCTAAACCATGATGATGGAACTGGGAGCCACTTCTACACTGAGCCATGCTCCTGGGGGCAGTGAGGGCATGGCATGCAGCCAGAAAATACCTTCACAAACCACCTGGGGCCATGGCAAAGAGAGTGAGCTTTGTAGCACTTCCCTGTTGAACCAAACACGTGCTTTCCCATACTGGGCAAGATAGCGGCAGGAGGAAGTTCTTACACTGAAAATGCACAAGACTAGCAAGATAATTGGATAAGAGGGAAAAAGCTTTTCTATCTCCTTCTGGTACCAGATGGGGTGGGCCTAGGGGAAGGCAGGCATATGCACAATGGAAGTTAAAATGGCAACAGCAGATGTGCTGAACCAAAGAGACCTGTCAGTCTCACCTGGGCAAAGATGGAATTGATTGGGAGATGGACCCACCCAAAATGCACAAAAGTTTATAAAGTTAATTGGTCATTCTGAGAAATCATGTGATCCATCCCACACCTGAAATTAAAATAAACCAAACAAAGAAAACTCTGTCTTGTTCATCACTAGCTGTTCAGGACCTGCGCTAGGACTGTGCACTGGCCTGTCTTCTCCATCAGCCTTAACCTTGCAGTCACATGGTTGATGGACCCAGGAGAGAGTCTCTCTCTCTCGATCACTTGGCGGAGCATTTACCAGTGCTTTTAAATATTCCTTGGGCTGGGACCACAGAACCTTGCGGCCCTGGAAGCTGCATGGCCAAAGGCAGTGCCAGCTCCAGATTCAGCCTCGAGGAGGGAGCCTGAAGCCAGATAGCAGCCAGGAGCAAGCTAAGCTAAGTGGATGACTGATCCGCAGGGGTCCAAAGGATGGTACTTTAAAATGGATCAGGAATTCTGGGCATTGCCTTTTATTTTGGACCTATCAAGGACAACTGGATTTTGTCTGGATATTGCCTAAGAGATGAGATTTGAGATGGGGAGTTTCCCATTCTCCCAATTCGTTCAGCATTTGAATAAAAACATTTTTTTCCTTTCTCACCAGCCTCTGCCTCTAGAGTTTGCCTTTTGGTGGTGGCAGGCAGCCAAACTCCACTTTGGTCTGATATGAATCCCATGTACTTGTTTATGCATATTGCCCGAGTTGTTGGTTTATTTTTTGCCTTTTTTTCTTTCTGTGTGTGTTTTATTTTTCTTAAAATATCAGACCAAATGCAGAGTTTTTATTTAATATTTTGGAGAAAAAATAATAATATATACAGCTACCACTATTCATTATCATAAATACATAATCATTTCTGTAGGTTATGGATACATTTTGGACATAATTAGTATAAGACTAAATTAAATAAATAAATCACACTCCAAATTTAAAGCCAGTTATATTATAGAAACATAATAACCAATGAACATTTTCTTTACTTATACTTTTCAAGTGAAAATAACCAGTCCATCAATGAAGGAGTACATAAAGAAATGTAATATATAAGACCCTCCAAAAAACAGAGCTCATATATTAAAAATTGTATATTTATTCATATGTGTTTAAAACTCAGTCACCTTAAAAGTACTCTCCATTTGATGCAATGCACCTATCAAGATGTTTTTTCCACTACTCAAAACAATTTTTGAACTCATTAATTTTGATGTCTTTCAGTAATTCTGCCATTTTTTGTTTCACCTCTTTCACATTGGTAAAAGGTTTCCCCGTAAGGACTTTTTTAATCTGGGGAAACAAAATCATTCAGGGTGAGATCAGGTGAATAGGGAGGGTGGGGCACAGAAATCAAGCTGTTTGGGGTCAAAAACTGCTGAATACTCAACGTGGTGTGGGCAGGTGTGCTCATAAATCACCCATCATGAAATGGGCAAATGTTGAAAGAGTTTTCAAAAAATCTCTCTGAAGCTGAACACAGCTTCTCATAACAATGCAAACTGGTTCGGTGATACAGATGCATTCCTGGAACACTCGCCTAGCACCTTGTGGGGGAAGCCCACCTTCCAGAAGATAATTCCATTTTTGTGCCCCCCCTCATGTGTGTATATATACACACACATGCATGCAAAATGGATTATTCAGCCACGAGAAAGAAGGAAATCCTGCCATTCATGACAATATAGGTGGACCTTGAGAGCATTATTTTGACTGAAACAAACCCAACAGAAAAAGACTAATGCTGTATGACATCATTTACATGTACAATTTTCTAAAAAGCCAAACTCATAGAAACAGAGAGTAGAATGGTGGTTACTAGGGGATGGTGTGCGGGGTTGGGGAAGATGGAATTCAAAGGGTATAATTAGAACTTGAACAAGTTCTGGGGATCTAATGTAAAACATAATAAAATAGTTGATAACAATATATTGTATAATTGAAATATGTTAAGAGTGAAAAGATGACAATTCTCACTACAAGAAGAGCTAGAGAAGTGTGTGAGGTGAAGGAGGTGTTAATTTACTAGAAAACTCCTTTCACAAAGTATAGAAGTACCAAATCACATCA
This sequence comes from Anoura caudifer, assembly GCA_004027475.1. Classification (NCBI taxonomy): domain Eukaryota; kingdom Metazoa; phylum Chordata; class Mammalia; order Chiroptera; family Phyllostomidae; genus Anoura; species Anoura caudifer. The sequence goes on along the minus strand of PVKU01000070.1, from coordinate 154,433 downwards.
ATGTACATTCTAAATACTTTATAATTTCATGTCAATTATACCTCAATGAAGCTGATATTTAAAAAACACAATGTATCATAATTATTTGAAGATTTAAATGATTATTGTTATTTTTGAAAGTCTATATTAAGGACAAGTTAATTATCCTGCCTTTGCTAATTTCTGCAACTTTTAGGGCTTCTTTTTCATTTTTTTCAGGGAGAATAATTTTTTTTAGTGCTGACATGACTACCTTTATCATTAAAAAAGAAGAAAATGTATATTATACATTTGTTTATTGAAACTTCAGTCTATGCTCAGTAGTTATTTATCAATACAGAAAGTTTATGTAAAGTCCACATTACAAACATGGAATAAGATGAGCATTAGATTTCTCTGTTTTCTCTTTTTAAACACGTGCAGTACTTGGTGAGCTTTGTAAAAATCATCTAGTTCTGTAATATTAAAAATGCTTCTACATTCAGTTCAGTGTACCAGGAACCATGTTTCATTTTCAATCTCAGGACCCTGTCCCCGATTCAAACGGAGCTGTGTTCTAGGTAAACTTCCTGCTTTTGAGAAACGGTTCTAAGCTGGTCCTCAATGCCTAAGTTCAAATAGTTTTTCCCATTACTCTTGTTCATTTTTTTCTCCCGCTGAGCATTTAGGTCACTTGCTCTTCATCTCTTTTCCTTATAATCCCCTATCTTTCAATGACGTCAATTTTTGTTTCTCCTCTATTCATTCAGTACAAACTCAAGAGCCATTGTCAATTAATGTAGTTTTATTATTATCTTAAAAAACTCACAAATAGAATCATACTTTTCACATACTCAGGAAGCTGCATGTTCTAATTGATATTCTCCAGAGAAACAAAAACAATTGTGTGTGTATGTGTATGCAGGGGGAGAGAGAGAGAGAGAGAGAGAGATTTGATTTAAAGAATTGTCTCACATGTTTTTAAAGACAAGTTCAAAATCTTCAGGGTAGGCTTGCAGGTGGAGGGAAGAGTTGCCATTTGTGTCCAAAGGCAGTCTGCTAGCAGAGTTTTTTTCTGGAGGGGATGTCAGTCTGTACTCAATTAAGGTTTGCAACAAGTTCCACATATATTATGGATGGTCATTAACTTGCAAAGTTCACCTAGTTAAATGTTAACATCAGCCAAAAATACCTACACAGAAACATCTAAAATAATGTTTGACCACATATCTGGATACAGTGGCCCAGCCAAACTGACACATACAATTAATGATCACAGGCACATTCCATCTACAGGCAAAATGGTGCACTACTGTGTAGGGACTACTCACTCCCATAAACATTGTTACTACTGATCATGAAGGTAAACTTGTCAAATAACTATGATAACTAACAGCTTCTTAGCTCAGTGACAGGAGGGAAATCTTACTTATTTTGGATACATATCTTTACAAAGTCAAAAATAAATATATATATTTTGGATATATATCTTTATAAAGTCAAAAATAATAGAAAATTGAAATAGTTGAGTAACATTGCTGAGCAATGTATCCCAATTTTCAGTTTAAGGTATTATGTATGCAATTATAAAACAAATGTCATGTAAAAGTGGGCCGACTCAATTATTCACTTCTCTGCCAGTTGAGGTGGAATCACAGAGGAAACCACCTCAGGTTCTTGATACTCGTTGGTTCTGAAGGAACCATGGGTTGCTGTTATTGTAGTGTCTCGTATGTTCTGTTGGAACATACAATCCTCAGTGCACATTAACTGTGACATCTCACTTCAAGTGCAACACGCAGATAGGGATGCCTGTTCATTAACAGCCTGAAATGCCTGAAGTTTCTTTGACAGTCAGATGCAGAGATTTTGTGAGTGACAGCATTTTTGCACACACTCTTTACAACTATGACAAAGAAACACAGTCTTAAAAAAAATCGAATCCTCTCCAGCAGAGTCAAGCACGGACAACAATAGTTTCAAAATACTAATTATAACTAATAGGTAGCTGGAATTTGCCGAAGGCACTGGTCTGACTCATTTATCAGCCCTCCACTTCACGCTGCTGAAGTGAATGTCAACCTCTCAATTGGCTAAACTTCTCATTTCCCAGGAAGGCTTACAAGGCTTTTAACTCCTGTAAGAGCAAACTGATGATTTTGGTAAGATAATGTCACTGATAAAATAACCCTCTTGCTTATGCTGAGCACCTCAGCAGACAGTTTTGCAGAACAAAAGTGGACTCTAGCTGTGTTCAGTCCATTGCATTGTGAACCGTGCTATCCACATTGCTTCAGAGAATGCTTAGCTAATGATTCTCTTGATTCCATTGGATGGCCCAGTTACACATCTTGAATTTCTGTTCTCACATAGGTACTATTTCAGATTTCAAAATTATTGCTTGCTTGGAGAATGCTTTAGGAAGAGTTTATTTTCCCTAGAGAAGGAGTTTTATAAATTCCTTAACATGCTTACAAATCATGCTCTGAACACTCTGGGCTCCGAGTACTCTAGAGGTAGGAGTTGGCAGTTTACATTTTAACAATTGTGTGGAACGATTTTGTTTTGATTTGGCTTGGGTTTCTTATATTATGATCGATCTACTTGTATTTTTAAAATCCCACAGGGTCCACTCTCTACGCAGTTTTTTGATTTCTTAAAAAATGAGGCTAAGTTTCATGTGCACCAGTTTAAATCTGGTCCCTATCTCTGTAGTGAAAAAGGAAACATAATGTAGCATTCTCAAAACAAATACTGCTTCAAAGAGTTGTATATTATTACTAAATCGCTCCTTAAAGATTAACATTTGTGGGCTTGAAACTTCCTTAAGCCGATACTTATAAGGCCGATTTGTTTAAAATGTCAGTTTTCAAAACATGTTAAATATACCCAAAGTGGCCAAACAAGATTATCTGTACAACTTCAATCAACATTTTAAACTTTTGCATGTGTATAGGGCTACACCATTAGCATATAATTTTATGTAAACATAATTTATTGAGGAAAAATGAAGGAAGAAAGAAAGATTTGCCCCACAAATTGTCTCAATTCCTATTCCATTAGTTGTTCTTTCAGCTGCTCATTCAGGGAAGGTCAGATCGTAATAAAAGTTCAGGGAAGATTTGAAGCTATAGGGGATTCTGTAGATGACCAAAAATGAGATCCAGAGGATACGTGGGAAGTCCTATGAATCAGGAAGGGTTATGAGATAGGACAATATTAAGATAAGTAATGTGTTGTGTATAAGTGTCCATGTTATTAGAGATAACTTCAGATTTGGGGCTTCTAGAGTTTACTAAAATATATTGAGGTAAATGACATGTTTGGGTTAACACTGGTGGATCTCACAGCCTTTGAAGGCAGACTCTGTGAGAGGCTGAGTCTAAGGGAGCAGATTTGTCAACCTTAGCAGAAATATAAAAATCCCATGACTCTTTCTTCTTTCCTGGGAAAGATGTGTGTGATACACAATACTCAGAACTTCCCCACTTTCCGCTTCCAGACTTCTGCATAGGAGGCATGGACAATGGTGGAGAGTTGTACTCCCACAGACCAAAAGGACTTTGGAGATGCTGTTTTTCACTCTCAGAGTTCGTGGAGTTCTGGAGCAACTCCTGCCTTTTGGAGCTGTCTTTTCTGCAAAGGAAATTTGGAAGCAAGGAGGAAATTGGTCTTATCTAGAAAACAGAGGATTCAGGGGCTATACACCTACATACCCACTGACCTCCAACACACACACGTTCCCACACATACACATCTGTCAATCATATATTCAAATCATCTCTCTCCATATTTACTTCTTCCTTAGTTTGTCAACAGAATGTGGAACTGTCTTTTCTTAAAACTTCTTAATTCTAATTTATTTATTTTCTTTTACACCTATCATGCAAATGTTTATAATTAATATCTTCATTTGAAAAGTACATATGTATCAAAATAAAATGATTCTCTTTTGCTTTGCTGAATTTTATTATTTTAATTCTATCCTAAGAATTGTACTTCTGCAAAATGTTTTTTTTTAACTAGAAACCTTTTCAACAATTTTGATTGCATTGTCAAAATTTCATTTGCTGTAGTAAATGTCTTTCAGAGTAAACATTAAAAATGCAATGTGGGAAATATTACTAAAACAACTGCTAGCCAAAATGAGGAGGAAATACTCCAATAATATGAAACTAATTTCAGTAAGCCAGAGGGAAAATTGAGAGCACTACAATGGTTCCTTCTCATCCTTAGTGGATACATTCCAAGACCCCAGGTGGATGCCTGAAACTGTGGATAGTACTGAAGGTTACACATACTATGTTTTCTCCTGTACCCACACAACAGCAACAAAGTTTAGTTCCTAAATTAGGCACCATAAGAGATTAACAGCAACAACTAGTAAATAAATACAACAGCATAATCTAGTAAAAGGGATATGAATGTGGTCTGTCTCTCTTGGATAACCGTCTAATAACAGATAAGTTTACTAAGTGACTAATAGGTGGATAATGTGTACAGCATGGATACATCGGATAAAGGTATGATGCATAATCTGGGCAGGATGGTGGATGGTGTGAGATTTCATCAAGCTATTTGAAACAGTGCATAATTTAAAACTTATGAATTGCTTATTTCTGGAATTTTCCATTTATTTTTGAACAGCAGTTGACCATAGGTAATTGAGACCATAGGAGGTAAAACCATGACTAAGGGGTAATTACTGTACAAAAAAGATTTAATAATGCTCCACAGGATATAAATTACCCATGTTGCTATTGTAATAATCGCATTTGATTTTGTATTGTTACTAGATCCCACAGTTCTGTACAAACCGGACTTAGGTATGCTGTAGATCCAGTACACTCAGAGTCCCAGTTAGCCTGACATTTGAGTATGTAAACTAACTTTAGTTGAGCCAGTGTGTGAACAGTTGCCAATAAATGTACACAATCAATCATTTATGAGTATATTATCAAGGGCTGTGTCTCTTATACTGTTTAGTTAAGTTCATGTATCAGAAAGTGCAGTGCATACATAGTTTCAAATGGATTTACGGTTGGGTTAGTCAAGAAGTTCAGTATGTAGTTATTGTATATGTCATTTTGTCTATTTTTCCAAATTTTTCCAACATGTGAGCCCAGAAAAATAAAAGTTAACTGAATAAGATCTAAAAATGAATATATTAATAGAAAGAAATGTAAATATTTCTTTACTTCATTCTTTTTAATAGGAAAAGAAGATGGGAATATAAGTGATTAACATTAGCTCAGCATATCAACATATACAGGGTCCAGCATAAATAACACCCTGTTTTTATTACAAAATCATAAGCATGTAATTCTGTAACATAACAATATCACACTCAAGCACACAATATGACATTTTAGGGGAGATGTTCAAATTAAGCTATAAATTATTATACCCATATTATTACCCTACCAACCACACTCAAGCAGGTATTACTTCCGCCAGACCCAGTATAACAATAAATGCACCTACATATGAGACAATCCAAATCTCACCATTAGGTATCTTGTTACCAATGCCATCATTTAACATTGGGCCCTAAATTAAGCATAGTGCTGTATTTCTGATATTATAATAGTATTCTTGCGGAATTCAACAATTTAATAGATAAAGTTTTCATGTATGAACACCATACAATTAAATAAGTAAGCAAGGTCATATAGCAAAAGCTAAAAAACTATACATATAGAATGAGATATTTTTTAAAAAACTATATTTATATGAGGTATTGGGTATTAAATCAACAAATATCTGACTCACTTTAAATTTTCCTTAGTTGTATGGTGTATATCCACTCCTTGAAAGCCTAAGATCTGGCTTACCATCACAGCAATAGCAGCTGTATATCAAAATTTGCAGCTAACTTTTCATTTGGGTAAGAATCAATTTGGTGTAGTCCTTTACTGGGAGAAGTTCCTGATTTAATGTCTCTTCCCTGTAACCTCCTTCTTTTTTCTTCTTCATAGGAAAGTGCTGCTTAATATTTTCCTTCCCATATCCATTCCCCAGTCCTGGCTACTTACTGAATAATCAGCTTCTTTGATTATCCACTCTTCTTGCATTTTTCACCTACCTTTTTCCTTGGAAATTGTGTTTTTTCCTTGATTGGTTTCTTACTGTCTAAACAACTGGGGACTCCTTCAGCATTGTCTACACCTTCAGTTGTGATAAAGTTCAGACTTTCATAAAATTCTGGGACTTTGAAATAGATACCTAATTTGTCATCTCTAACTTCGGTCCTACCTACATTCAACAATCTCCATACAGACATATTTCTAAAAGTTAAACTAGTTAATTTATCCTAATGTTAATTTCTCCTTTAGTGCTTCCTATTTTTTATAGCATAGTTTGCAAATTTGATTAGGCACACAAATTTCTCCACCAATGATCTTTTCTCTACCTCTTTGGCCTAATCCTCTAAGCAGGTTCCTTCTATCAATTTATTATTTATTCTGGATCATAGAAGCTTGTGAGACTAGTTCAAGCCAAAACAATCTCTGTAGCATTGTTCCCTGAAAAAAAATTGATATAATTTTCTTTAAAAATTGATTTAAAATTTTAAATTATATACACCGCATATTATATATTTAAGAAACCTGAATTTTATGACCTTCATGTACATAAATATAATTTCTCTGATCAAAACACATATTTTTAAAATGTCCCAATGTTATGTATTAATATGATTAGAATTATGATAATTAAAACTACATTCTCAGAAATTTAAATTACACAAACAATTGCAAGATTTCAAAAATTTGATTATTTTTGTCATGCTTGGTGTGTTTGTAAAATTTTTCCAAAGTAGAACAAAGTAATTCTTATAAGAAATAAGAAATTCTACAGCTCTCTTAGAACTTGAACAAGAAGAAAGGCTAAATTATTTTAGAATTTTTGAACACATAGAGGGGAATAATCATAATATGTTTATTACCATGAAAAATAAAATAAAAATAAAAAAAACAGGTCTGGCTGGTATAGCTCAGTGGATTGAGTGTCAGCCTGTGAACCAAAGAGTCACTAGTTTGATTCCCAGTCAAGGCACATGCCTCAGTTACAGGCCAGATCCTAGTCGGAAGCGTGTGAGAAGCAAACACACATTGATATTTCTCTCCCTTTATTCCTCCTTCCCTTGCCTTCTCTCTAAAAGTGAATAAATAAAATCTTTTTTTAAAAAGAAAAATAAATAAATAAAACTACATACAAATTAAAAACCGTAAAATTAAACCCCAAACAAATCTGGTTGAAAAGGAAGATCAATATTTGAATTCTTAAACACCAGTCTATTTCATACTTTTTATGTTAAAGTAGCATTGAAACCTGCTCCAGAATTGAGCTGCCCGATTTGTAAAATAGAATAACATGCATTTGCTCTTTAGAATAAAACAGCATAAGTCAACACATTCTGTATGAAATGAATACACAAAGCCAAACACAAAGTTATATTACATTATTTTCAAAATAAAATGTTAGCTTCAATATCTCATTATAAGAGATAATTTGGGAAAGCTTTCTCAGACCAAATTTGAAATAATAAACCATGGCTTCAGCCAAGAGGATAAAGAAAAGTCTCTTTAAATTCCTGTATGTTAGACAACAGCTTGGATTGCTCGCTTATTTGTTACAGATCCACCAGATCTAACCAGATAAATCTCTTTTAATAGCACAGTTTGATAACAGTTTTGACAAAGAAAACTGCCATCAACTACTGACTGCCAAAAAATACAGCATTATTATGAGATATTGGCCAAGTATATGGGCTCACAAAAAAATTAATTAATTGGTCTCAGATGTCTATTTCTATTTTAATGCTAGAATTAACTCTTTAATTAACCTATTTTATTAAATAGAGCATACATATAATAGCTTCAGATTAAGCATTGGAACTTGCTTGCATATGAATGCTGGCTTCTTTTTTCTGTAAGTAGGCCGAAGATTATGCCATTATATCTGGATTTATTCACACTTCAGCGAACCCGGACATCCCAGTGCGCTGTAATCTCAAGTACTCATTCATTCGGCCAATACCCGCAGACAGCTGCTATGTGGCAGGTATTGTGCTAGACACTAACAGTACAACGTTAACAGCAGTTACCCAGCAATATACATTTTATAAGTTATCCCACATCAAAGCATTACAACAATCAATTTATCTTGAGAAACATCGTATATTCTACCACACCTCCAAATATCCAGAGCCAATTTTCTAAATTTTCAAAGCACTGCAATATCTTTGTTAGAGACTTTAAAAATATTTTTCCATTACCATTTAGTCCCCTAATACCACACTCCCTACTGAGCAATCACAGACTGAACTAAAAAGGAAAATGGGAACAGACTTGTAAGTGGAGAGCAGGATGACAACTAGCGGGGGTTGTGGCAGACCCTTCTGCATGATGTGGGCCCAGCTTCCACTTGGAGATGCACAGGACCCATGCCCACAGATAGGTTCCATCGTGTGTAATCAGATTTGTAATATACCTAGGCTCTTTTGAAGCTTGCTCTTTGCTAAAACTCCCTCACCCTGCAAATGCTTACTGTGACTTCCTAAAATCCATGCTGAGCCTTTCAGGGACCAGTGTAATTGGCTGCCTATTCATTTGCTAATATCCTTCTTTTGTGATATAATGCGGGGCATTGGCTCCTTTGTTGTAACCTGAGGATAGTGAAGGAGAACCATCTTGTAATGTGGAGAGAAACATAGAATAAAGGCCTGTCATGGCGGAGGCTGCGGCTTTTGCTCCCCTTAAGAGAAAAGCCATGCTGTCCTATTTCCTCCACTGGACTCTGTAGTCTGTGTGTATGTTTTAATTCATCCATAATGATGCGGACACTGCTGGCTGATGTCTGCCTCAGGGGGTGAGGGTTGGGAGGTGGAGAGATTGAGCTACAAGGAGAAAGGATTCATGGACATAGACAAAATCTTATAGTTAAAATGAGACTACCCCTATTAGAATGGTGAAAATCAAAAACATTGACAATACCAAATGCTGGACTATTACTCTTTGCAGGTGGATGCAAAGTGGTACAGCCATTTCGGAGGACAGTTTTCAGTTTCTTCCAAAATTAAATACAGTCTTGCAATACAATCCAACAATCACACTCTTTGATATTGATCCAAGTTAGTTAAAAATGCATGTCCACACAAATACCTGCACATGCATGTTTGAAACAGCTTTACTCATTACTGCCAAAACTTGGAATAACCAAGATGGTCTTCAGCAGGTGAATGGACAAATGAGATGTGGGTCTATCCAGACAGTATAATATAATTCAGCACTAAAAAGAAATGAGTTATCAAACCATGAAAAATCATGGATGAATCTTACATGCATATTACTAAGTAAAAGAAGTCAATCTGAAAAGGCTACATATATATGATTCAAATTACATGACATTCTGGGAAAAGCAAAACTACAGAGACAGGAAAAACATTATTGGTTCCCAGGGCTCAGGGGGAGGAAGAAATAAATAGAGCACAGAGGACTTTTAATGAAACTATTCTTTATGATACTGTAATGTTGGGTGCATGTCATTATACATTTGTCAAAACTGACAGAATATACAAGACTGAACCCTGATGTCAACTATGGGTTCTTGGTAATATGTCATTATAGGTTCATAAGTTTGAGTAAATAAATGTACCATTCTGGTGGGGTATGTTGGTTGGCAGTAGAAGAGGCTATGTTTACGTGGGGATGGGGGTATGTGGAGAATATCTATCTCTTCTGCTCAGTTTTGCTGTGAATTTAAAGCTGTTGGAAAAATAAAATCAATTTAAAAAAAAATTTATGCCACTTGATTATTTAACTTGCATGTCAATAAATTATTATCATTTTCTCATGGAACCAACCACCTTAATAACACATTTCAGAAACATTTCATTCATGTGATACAAAAATGAATTAACAATTTGGCAAAGTAATTAAAACACTCTAAAATGTCAGTTTCCAAAACAACTCACAAAGAAACAAAAGCTAGTATAATCAGCTATTTCAGTAAATTGATTAAATCAATTAAAATATTTCATCTTCTACTCTCTGTACATAAATCATTAATTATCTCTTGAGTTACATTTTAAGCACAAGTGCAATTTTAACAAACATATTTTTAGAGTCAAGATCTGCATCCACATAGGTAATATCCTCTAGTAATTCCCTTGTTTAACAAACATTTTTTAAGCTTCTAATCATTGTTAGCAACTTTTTCTGTTGTGGGAAAAAGTAAATATTTTATGATTTGTAGGCCACATGGTCTGTCACAGCTACTCAGTTCTGCCCTTCTAGTGCAAAAAACAGTCACCAACAAAATAGAAATGGATAAGCAGGACTTGTGCCAATAAAACTTTATTTAAACATAGACAGCTGGCCAAATTAGGCCTGAAGGCTCTTTTATTCAGACACCTTGTCTAGATGATAGAGATAAACGTTTTAAAATTCCTGCCTTTAAGAATGTACAGTCTCATGAAGGAAAGGTATGTGTGTATTTTATTGTTTTAATGACTCTTTTATGGTATTGTAAAAGAGGAAGATTGACCAAAGGAAAAAAAAAGGTGCATGCTTTTTCTCATGCTTCCTGGGTTAAGAGTGCTTCCTCACAGTCCAGGTTGCTGTTTTGTTAAATATTTGCTCAAAAAATCGGTCCTTTTCTCAGCATATTGTTCTGGAATGCATGGGACTGCCAGTGATGTTAAGAACTCACCCACTCACCTCCTACTTTCTTTAACAACTTATGGTAGCAATGTATCAGAAGATATATGAAAGGATGTGTGGGAGAGTCAGTCATCATTCTCATGTAAGCACAACCAGACAAAAAAAGGCAAATCCCACTAGCTAAAAGCAACAAAGGTGCAAAACAGAAGAACCAACCATGGGCCCTAGAGGTGGAGCAACAGGAAGAAAGTGGAGTGTATGATATTCTAAAGGAAGATAAGAGATTATAACATGGTCTGCCTCAAGAGTCTAAATTGGGGAGATAATGAGGTCCAGGCTTCCAAGATCTGGCCCTGCCAATTTTCTTGGAGGCAATACCTTGTAGATTTTCTGGGGACAATGGTCCAAAGGCTCTAAGGTCAGGTGACCTGTTAAAATAGATTACATTACTGGCTGAAGCTTTGAACAGTAGTCAGAGTATTATGTTTTCAACAAACATTTATGGAGCACCGGTGTGCCAATATAAGGCTAAAAAGAAAGTCCAGCTCCCAGGTAAAAGATCACTTCTGGAGCTGTATGTGAGATTATTTCCGGATAAAATTAGCATTTGAATGTGTAGGCTGAGGAAAGAAGATTGTCCACAACAAAGTTAGTGTGCATCATCAAATCTGTTGTAAACCTACACAGAACAAAAATGGGAAAATCTGGGCTTTTTTGCTTGAGCAGGGACATCCATCTTCTCCTGTCCTTGGACATAGGCACTCTGGATCCCTGGGCCTTCAGGTTTGGACCAGAACTACAGTGCTGGCTTTCCTAGGCCTGCAGATAGCAGAGTGTGGGCTTCCCAGCCTCCATAATCTTATGAGCCAATCCTTACCAATCTTTTTCTGTAGAATTATGTACATCCTACTAGTTCCATTTCTTTGAAGGATCCTAATACAACTGTCAATGTCTATATGTCAGTAACAGTTGCTGTTGGGATATAAGAGACAGTAATTTAATTTCTGAATTTTTTAAGTTGGGGGAATACATGAGAGATATATATGGCAGTTAAAACAGACCCCATGAAGTCCATCTTCTAAAACCTGTTTTTTCAAAAATAATAGTGCAGTTACACAAGTCAAGGAGAAGGGGAGAATTAATAACATTTTATTATATTTCTGAAAGCTCAATTGCAAATTAACTTTGAAAATGAGAATTTTTATAAAACATACAATTCAGGTTTGAATTAAGCAGGAAGAAAAAGAATGAGAAAATACCTCATTATTCTGAGTTCAGTAATTCCCTGTTCTCATATGTTACTGTTCATTTCTTATGTCATGTTCAATAAACCCCTAAACTTGACTTTGTGCTCCTCTTTTTTTACCCCATACACACTGAATGCCTTACTAGTTTTACCACCATCTAGTGGTAATATAAGGTGATTGCAAGTAAACTCAATATAAGTGGTATTGAGATGAAGGGAAGCATTTCATATCTACTTTATCACAATATACGTACCTAATGAACACTCTTTTCAGGTTCTTAGTACACTGCAAAAACAGACAAATTAAGATAATCAAGATAAAGTCAAAATCAAGATAAAATTTATTATAGAAAAAGGTTTTAGATATTTAAAAAATTAATATTGGTTATTTATGATAATATAAATAATTTTGATTATTTATATTATAGGCACAACTCTAAAAATAAGTGCCTATAAATTTATTTTGTGTTTGCTTTGTCTGAAACACAGGAAGTTCCTTTCTTTGGATTTAGATGAAGGGAGTAATCTCACTCTAACTGCAGCCAAATTGTAAAGAGACAGAACGTAGATGTGTTGTAAATAAGCAGGACAAGCCCATGGCCACTCTGGAGTTCAGAACTGGACTGTGATACACTTCATCAACATTAGTGACTTTCACTAGCAGAAACTCATTTAACACTGTTCCATAGATTTTTAGAGGTATCTTTGGCCAACATAGACAAGTAGGATGTTATGGGGTTCTTTGTAACTTACATGGCTATGGATACGATTAATTTTTAAATAAATAAATGAAGAATGAACACAGTCATAAAAAAGAAATAGAATAGATATTTTCCTGAGATGAAAAGTTTTATATTCATCTGAAAAAACTGTGATGATAAAGTGCTTCAGGAAGTACTATGGGGGCAAGATGGCCTCCTGTTAGTATCTCTCTTCTGGGAGAACAGTCTTGATATGACAAGTATTGAGGGTTTCTTGTGCACTGCACACAACTACCAAGCACATGTTCATTGATACAACTATGTTGCTCATAAGTTTTTTAACTATAACAGGCAGAGAACTGCTGAAGTTTTGTTGTATGTCAATGGCAATATTTATGTAGAAGCTTCATTTTTTTATCATTAAATGAGAGGAGTTAATGGTAGTAGTAATAGTAATTATAACAACTAGTGCTCATTAGCTAATTATTACTTTCATAGCATCATATTAGGCACTTAGTGTATATTATTTTTTAATTCACTCTTCCCCCAGTGTATATTAATTTAAAATTTCCTTTCAGCTTTAACAATGTGGATTCATTGGTGTCAGCATGGCCTCAGATACCACAAAAGCTAACCAAGGAGAAGTTAGAAATACATTAATGAATGTTACTAATATTCTGATGCAGTTAATAATGTCTAAATCACAGCAGGTGAAAAGAGGCTTTAAAGTATCATGATCATCTTAAAAACAAGAAATACTATTAAAAATACTTTGGTAATTTGCATTATTTTTCCAAACTGGTGCAGAACAGCTTCTATATTGTAGCAACCTTGACAACTTATCTTTGTGAGAGTCATTCACACACTGAACATTTTATTTGGTGTGACTACGAGGTATACAGATGTTTGAATGGCATCAGAAGCCTCACAGATGTGCAGAAAATATGTTATTAAGAAACATAATTTAGAATTAGGAAGCATATTTCTTCTGTACAGTTCATTGGGCTTTACAAATATTTCATTAAGCTGCATTACCCTGCTGTCAGAAGGCGGGGACTATTGCAAATTTTACAATAAACTGCTATTGAGGGGTTATTCATTACAATACAAAGTATGTGCAGTTAAATGCAGATGGGAAAATAAATATATCAAATCACATTGAAAGGCTGTGGTATTGCCATTAGAGTAATGTGAAACCTTAAGAAGAAAATCCCCTTTGGGCTCTCTTTTAAAAGTGCACAGCAGAACCAAATGCACCTACGTGCAGAGTGCCCAGGTGTACTTGAAGAGACACACGTATTGTCTGTACTATGATCTATAATATTCACCTTCCCTACACCTACCTTCCAGAAGAATTTCGAGTATGCAGAACCCATCGGGCACAGGAATGCCTTGTACCAATAACTTTTTGTAAGTCTATCAGAAAGCTTTGGCTTCATATAAGCTACACCAAGTCTCACTGGTTCAGGATGTCAAACCAAATGACTCATAGTTTGCAGGTTGGCTGGGTGGTTCTCTGGGTGCAGATCTGGGAGGATACTCAGGGAGCTCCCGCATGCATCTGTGGTCAACTGCAGGTTGCCCGCTGCTTGGCTCTCTCATGTGTCTGGGCAGGGAATGTGATGACATCATCTGCTTCATTAACTCTCTATTCTTTAGGATGTTAACTTGCAACTGTGCCCATAGTGCAGGGTTCATAGAAAGGACAGCAAAAGTGTAGAGTCTGTGAGGTCCAGGCTTGGGGCCAGCGCAGTGCCACTTGCATTGTGTAAGCAGGTCACCGCTCCTGCCGGGATCCAGGTTTGGGAAAGGAGGTATTACTACCTTTTGATAGGAAGAGCTGCATTATGCACAGTGTAAAGATCTGAGTGGATGTAAAAAAAAAAAAGAATTAATGGCCATTTTTGAAATCCATCATGGTGGACATATGTCATGATTTCAGCATTCAACAACTGTTAACCAGAAGTCCTTTTTAAGAGAATTTACCACTTACATCAGTACTTGTTTCAGGGGAAAAGGGGATAAAAAAGCCAGAACTTGCTTTCCCAGATTTCCTTTAACTCACTAATGAGATGGATTGATGTGACTCTAGCGTGTGACCTACACTTAATGAATAGGTGCACTATTGTGAGATTTTTTTCACTCCCATAAGGGAAGGGACTATGAATAATTCACTATCTGGTGAAGATGTAGACCGCAGCAGAGAGACAGATGGCAGCATCCCCATGACCTCCCATGTGACCCTCATGGCCTGTGGCTGTATCACGTACAGTGGGATCTCTGCAGTGTGACCCAGGGCAGGCACAGGTCCTGGCTACCAGGCCACTAAACCATACACATCCCCTGGCCCCCCAGAGAGTTGGAGAATTACTAATATTCTCAAATAAAGTCCTTAAATTTGCCAGAGTAGCTCCTGTGGATTAAAACTCAAATCCATGATTCATGTAGTAGAGACACAGGGTAGATTTTCTCATTTCTAAAATAGAAATAATATCCATGGTTCATAGTTAGCACTTCATAAATGATAGATAGTTTCTAATATTTTACCTTTTCTAAACATTTTACCTTTTCCAAACATTTTCACTAAACAAAATTATGTGTCTTTTCTTAATTACTAAAAAGCACCAAGAAACACTGGTGAGTTTTACTTTATTTTATACATAAATATAATAATCACAATTAATTTCTTCTAGTAATTCAAACATTTGACCTTAGGTTACCTTATTTTTCTAGTCAGACAGTAATAAGAAGTCTGCATGACACAGAATAAAGATGTTTGAAAAAGCGAATAGAAGACAGGAAGATCTGTTCTTAAACCTGTCAGATACAGGACACAGATGATTCCCTCCTCTGCTTGGCTCCTACTTCATTCACACAGTTGGGAAAGTGGCTGCCTTGTTGACCTCAGGGATCATTTTGATGTACATGGGAAATATTATATGTGCATTATAACATAAAGTCTTTGAAATTATGAAGTATCATACAAGTATAAGAGATTACTTTTTAATATTGGAATTTCTCAAGCTCCTTATCTGTGGTATAAACAAATACAAACTTTTAAATTTTAATATATTTTCAAATTTTATCTTTGCACCTCCTCTGGCATCTGAGTAGATGTGTCCTCAATCCAAATTTAATTTAGATTGAACATTTTATAGTTTGGGTTGAAAATCTTGAGGTTAAAGTCCTGCAAAGTAAATATACTTTACATCACTAGAAGAAAGTTTTCTTCCAAATCTGATTTTAGAGGAAATACCACTTTTCTTTCCACTGCCTGGCACACTGACTTACAGAAAGTAGGTCATAAAATAATTTAAGGTAGCGAGGGCTACTAATAATAACAAGACTGAATAATATAGTAAGTTTTCTGGAATATAACCTAAGTGACCATCAGTAAACGAGTGGATCAAAAAATTATGGTGCATTTACACAATGGAATACTACGCAGCAGGAGGAAAGAAGGAGCTCCTACTCTTTGCTACAGCATGGGTGGAACTGTGAGTATTATGCTAAGTGAAATAAGCCAGGAGGTGAAAGACAAATACCATATGAAATCACCTATAAGTGGAACCTAATCAACAAAACAAACAAGTGAGCAAAATATAACCAGAGACATGGAAATAAAGAACAAACTGACAGTGACCATAGAGAAAGGGGATACGGGATAACAGGGGAAAAGAAGGGGAAGGGTCATCAGGGAACACATATAAAGAACCCATGGACAAAGTCAAAGAAGGGAAGGATTGAGGGTGGGAAGTGGGGTGTGTGGTACAGGGGAAAGTGGTGGCAGGAAAATGGAGACAACTGTACTTGAACAACAATAAAAAAAGTTTTCTGGAATACAAAGTCTTATGAAATAATTTAGTTATGGTTCTAGCACAGTATATGTTCTTTAAGTCTATGCTAATGGTTTCCTCTTTAAAATTTGTACATCAATCTTTCTCCTATATATTGTCCCTCTATTAGTTTCTTAGAGGATTTGTGCAGACTACATTTGTAATTTGCAGATTTTATTTCCAACACTTTAAACTAATTATTTTCTTTTGGATGCTACAAGGGAAAATCCCTTTAGTAATGAAAAAGTTGATAATAAAAAGCAATGAAATTATGGAATATAACTTAAAATAAATTTAAAACAGAAAAATAATAAAAGGATTTAAGGTATTACCAATAAAAGAATTTAAGAAATTATAAAATATGCAAACATAATATAATGTTTAAAACCATAAAAGGGAAGTACAAATACAATGGCAAGTAATTCACCATAAGTGGCAACTTAAGCAAAGGGCAAGTGAGGATTTTAGTTAAACTTTATCTTCCTCTACTTACTTCATAAGTTTATTTAAATTCTAAAAAAAAGAGTATAACTTCTGTTTCTTGTTTTTATTTTCTGATAACAGTTTAAATTTTCCCTCTTTTTTTGTCCATGAAATCTACCCAGTTCTTGTTTTCTTTTTGTTTTAGAAATTGTGCCTTCCAAATTTTAAATGGCCCTTTGCTCAGATATCATCATTCTCTATAGCAATACTTAAAATCCTTTGGTGGCCTGTTGAAGTTGTTAAAAAAGTTATACAACTCCTTCTGAGAACTGTAGGTGCTCTCATGAGCTGATCTTGCCTACTGTTATCTTCATAGTCTTTATTAGTCATTATAGTAATTTGTAGTCAGTATTCTCTTCACTCATCATCCTTACTGACCACAAAGACCTTTCTTTAGGTCTACTGCATATGCAACAACCTTACATGATGGGACTTTGTGTACCTCTCTAACAAAATGGGATTCTGTTCTCTACCTGACTTAGAATATTCCAGCCATAGTAACCTCCATTCAGTTTTCTGACTACATGGAAACTTTTTTCCATTACCAGTTAGTTTCCTTATACCCCCACCCCTAGGCAATCACCACAGTGTTGTCCTTGCCCATGTGTCCTTTTTGCTTTTTGCTCAACCCTCTACACCCTAACCTACCCTCCCCAACTATCATCCTTCTCTCCATCTATGAGTCTGTCTGTATTTTTATTTTTCAATAAACAGTACTATCCTCAAAACTCTTTTATGGTTTCTAATACAAAGTGTGGAAGCATGAGAATTTCATCTCCCACAATCACTTGCATACAGAATTGTAGATTAAATTCAACTAATAAGAAGAATTTTATCTTTCTCATGATTTCTAAGACTGAAGAGCAGCAAGGGCTAATATTGTTCCTGTAGCAGCAAAAGCATCTCATGATCTCCAACAGGTACTAGACACAAGTTTCTTCTAGGTCCTGTCCCTCGTCTAAATAATCACCTACTTGATGCTGCAGACAAGCAACATCAACCACAGTGGTCCCTGCCATCTCTTGAGTTTCTTTATTTCCTAAACTTTAGGAGTGGCAGCCCTGACTGTTTTGCCCCAAGTTTTTTAATGTGTGTGTGCGTGCATGTTTCAGTGTGTTTTAAAACTTCTAATTCACTTTAAAAACTACTTCTTTTAATTACCTATAGAAAATTTTATCTTTTGACCCAACCAAACTTAACAATTGGTGAAAAGTGATCGATCCCCTGTAAATGAATTTAACAATTCACTGTTTCTGTGGGCAAACTTGCAAAAATAATTGACTTGATAATTCTGTGTACTGGCATTTTTGTCAGAGGATGTAAAAATATTGCCAACTTTACAAAGACTGGATGAAGAGATATTAAATTTTAATCTCTGAGATGGGAATTAAGGGTAGGTTAGTGGTGCCAAAACCAAAAATAATAATAATAATAATAATTGCAGCTCAGAAGATTTGTGGAAAAAGCACAAAAAAGATAAAATGGAGAAATGCTAATCCTACTTAGTTTGTAATATTAAATGGACTTCATTTCCTTCCATTAGTCTGAAAGATATCAGTTAGGTTGTGGGGCTAACAGGTTGTGCAATACCTTGACCTAGAAGAGGCAGAATATGTGCTAATATGCCAAGTCTAGAATGCCTCTGAAATGAAATCATCTAACTCAATAGTCTAGGGGACCATATGGAGTAGGTATTTTAGTCCAAATGTTGTTTTTTGCACTGTTTTGGCTAATGAAAGTTCTGGTTTGCATCCAAATATTCATCAAAATATGAACCAAGAAGATAGATTCAAATTAGAATCTAACCTATCACAAAGAGTTGATAAAATCTACTCTCTTACTTTGTAGCTTAAAATTCTTATGGTGTGTGATACAATTACTTTTAAATTCAAGACCTGTAAGGCTAAATTAAAAATATATGTGTAATATAGAAGTATTATATTTTCTGCCTGTTTATTTATATACTTATACCTATATTATTACTTCACAGACTCTATTAAAATGAGGAATTTCTTGTTTTTTTTTCTCTGCTATATCTCCATTGCCTAGAATAGTGCTAACATTTATTAACTAAATGAAGAAATGAATTAGTAAATATAACTGCTTACAATATGAATAAATTCTACTTAGAGCTGGTAGAAGAATTGAAATATTTAACTATAACAAGCTACCAGGGTTTCTTTAAAGTGTTTGCCCATTGATATATTGTTTCAGTGCTATCAAACTTTTTGGTCTCCAGACACTTTTACACAAATGAAAATTATTGAAAAAATACAAACAACTTTAGCTTAGGAAGGTAATAACTATCAATAGTTACTGATTAGAAAATTACTGTAATGAAATTTTAAAATATATACAAATTCATATTAAAATAATACTAAACCTATTATATAAATAAATGGCATACTTTTATAACAAATAACTTTAACATAAAAGTAAATTAGCAAAAAGAATAACATTGTTTTACAATTTTGAAAATCTCTTTGGTATTTGGCTTAATAGAAAACAGCTGAATTCTCATATCTGCATCTGCATTTAATCTATTGCAAGATGTTGTTTTGATTGACATTTGTGAAGAAAATTCAGGCTGATACAAATATATAACTGAAAAAAGACAGGGATGCTTTAATTACCTTGCAGAAAATCATTGATATTCTTCTTTTATACTACTCCAAAACTTCTAAAATGGTGGCATCAGCTCACTAAGTTATTAGCACATTTCATTTTATAATATCAAAAAAATCTCATTTATAATTATTATGTCTGTATTCAACTTAAATGTTCTTAAGTATTGAAAGCTGTCAAACTCATGGTAGTGTATTCAAGTTGTCAAAAATCCCAACTTTCACTTTGAACATTCAAATTTTAATATTGGGACAAACCATTGTCAGTCATTTTTTATAAAGTGACAGGTTCATATCATTTAACTTTGGTAAAACACTTGCCAACTCCCCAATTCTAAATAAACATAATCTATCAGTCATATCTTCAAGTACAAAAGATAATTCATGAAAGAAAAAAAAGCTGCTACCTCAAGATAGTAGTGGAGTAGGTGAAAGGTACACTCACCTTCTCCTAGGACCAAACTTGGAATTACAAGTAAAATACAGAGTAATCAACATAAATAACCAGCTGAAAATTAGCTGAAGAGGAATGTTGTAACCAAGGATTTACAGAAGCCACACCAAGACTAGTGGAAAGGACGGTCTCCACTCCCATGGGTGGAGGCTAAGTTTCTGAAGGGATATCTCAGCTGCAAAGGTAACCCCTGAGGCACATGAGGTCTCAACCCTGAGCTGGGCTCTGCAGCCCAGAACACCAGAGCAGCGAAGAGCCACCCACATAACAGCTGGCTGCAGAAAGCCACAGAGACTCTATCTACCAGGGAGAGAGAGGAGTCTGTTAGAGACACAGGGGCCCCCTTAATAGGCCAACACACAAAATCTCTTTTGCAGCCACTCACACTGAGTGATACTCATAATCAGTCAACCTGAGGTTCGATGCCACGCAAAAGCAGGCCAATAGCGGTCAAGATTCAATTACAGCCCTGGCTGGTGAGGCTCAGTGGATTGAGTGCTGGCCTGCAAACTGAAAATTCAATTCAAAGTCAAAGCTCATGCCTGGATTGCAGGCCAGGTTCCCTGTTGGGGGAGAGCAGGAGGAACCACACATTGCTATCTCTCTCCTTCACTTTCTCCCTCCCTTCCCCCTTCTCTAAAAATAAATAAATAAATCTTTTTTAAAAAGATTCAATTACAACAGGAGGGCCCACATGACCCATACAAGGGACATCCCTGAAACACCCAGCTCAGGTTTTCAAGGAGACTGGGCCACTGGTTCCCATAGGACACCTACTACATAAAGCCACCCTACCAAGGCTGGGAATCATAGCAGATCTACCTAATACACAGAAACAAACTCAAACAGGCAGTCAAAATTGGGGAGGCAAAGGCATATATCTCAAATAAAAGCACAGGAGAATCTCCAGGAAAAAAGCTAAATTAAATGAAGGCAACCAATTTATCAAATATAAGTTCAAAAAATGGTAACAAGGATGCTCAAGAAAGTTAGTAAGAACTACAACAGCTTGAAAAAGGACATAGAAAGCATACAAAGGAACCTGTCAGGAATGAAGAATACAATATTGGAAATGAAGAATCCACTAGCAGGAATAAACAGTAAGTTAGATAAAGTAGAGAATCAAATTAGCAATTTGGAAAACAGGTAGCAGAAAATACCCAATCAGAATAGTAAAAAGAAAAAGAGTTTTAAGAAATGCGGATAGCTTAAGGGACATTTGGGACAACAAAGCATAACAACAGCTGCATCATAAAGATGGTGCCAGAAGGAACAGAGAAAAAACAATGGGTTGAGAAACTGAAAGATTAATGACCGAAAACTTCCTTCACCTGGTGAAAAAAGATACACAAATCCAAGAAGTACAGAATCCCAAATAAGATGA
Source organism: Anoura caudifer (assembly GCA_004027475.1). Taxonomy (NCBI): domain Eukaryota; kingdom Metazoa; phylum Chordata; class Mammalia; order Chiroptera; family Phyllostomidae; genus Anoura; species Anoura caudifer. Next base: position 133,083 of record PVKU01000070.1, on the reverse strand, counting down.
ACCCAAAATGAGCCCAAGAGGCCTACATCAAGACACATAATTAAAATGCAAAGGTTAAAGACAGAAAGAAAATCTTAAAAGAAGCTCCCATAAGACTGTCAGCTGATTTCTCTACTGAAACATTTCAAAACATAAGGAATTAGCATGAAATATTCAAGGTGATGAAAAGCAAGGACTTATATTCAGACTATTTTACCCAGCAAGGCTGTCATTTAAAATAAAGAGAAGTAAAGAATTTCTCAGACAAGAAAAAGCTAAAGAAATTTTTTTACCACAAAACCAGTATTACAAGAAGTGTTAAAGTGTCTACCTGAGGAAGAAGAAGGACGAGGAGGAGGAGGAAGGATGGGAGGGGGTGGAGAAGAAGAGGAGGAATGTACCTGAAAGAATAACATGGCAATAAATACATAACTATCAAGAATCACTTTAAATTTAATTGGTTAACGTTCCAATCAAAAGACATAGGGTAGCTGAATAGATAAGAAAATAAGCCCCACACATATTCTGTGTACAAGAAATGACCTCAGAATGAAACATATACAGAGACTAAAAGTAAAGGATGCAAAAAATATATTTTACACAAATGGAATTTTTTTTAAAAAGCCAGGGCAGCAATACTTATATCTGACAAAATAGACTTTAAAACAAGGGCTATAGTAAGAGACAAAGAAGGACACTACATAATGATAAAGGATCAGGCCCTTTATCAATAAGGGGATATAGCCCTTGTAAACATTAATGCACTAAAAATAGGAACACCTAGATATATAAAGCAAATTTTGATGAACATAGAGAGATTAACTATAATACAATTACAGTATTGGGGATTACAATTACAGTTACAATAGAGGATTTTAACATTCCACTGACATTAATAGATAGGCCTCCCAAATAGAAAATCAACAAGGAACAATGTCCTTAAATGACACAGTTGATCAGATTAATTTAAGTGAAAACTGCAGAGTCTTTTTACCCAAAGCAGTGGAATGTACATTATTTCAGATGCACATGGAATAATTTATAGGATAGACAACATCTTAGGGCATGAAAGAAGTCAACAAATTTAACAAGATTGAAATCATATCAAGCATCTTCTTTGACCATAGTAATATGAAACTAGAAATCAATCACAAGGGAAAAAAACTGAAAAATACACAAACACATGAAGGCTAAATGACATGTTACTAAACAATGAATAGTGCAACAATGAGATCAAGAAAGAAATCATAAAATACCTTGAAAGCAATGAAAATGAGAATAAAACAACCAAAATCTATGAGCCACAGTGAGATCAATTGTAAGAGGAAACTCATAGTATTACTATCCTACCTCAAGAAACAGGAAAAATCTCAAATAAACAATCTAACTTTATACTTAAAGAAACTAGGAAAAGAACAACAAATAAAGCCCAAAATGAGTAGAAAAGGGAAATAATAAAACCAAGCCTTTATTATACAAAATGTTAAAGGGCCTTTTCTAAGAAAAGGAAGGTGATCAAAAACATGAGCAGTAAAATGACAACAAACTCACAACTATCAACAACTGAACCTAACAAACAAAGACAAACTAAGCAGACATCTAGAATGGAAACATAATCACAGAAATAAAGATCACATGGAGGGTTATCAGCAGGGAGGTGGGAAAGAATGGGGGAAAAGTTACAGGGAATAAGAAGGATAAATGGTAGGTACAAAATAGGGAGACGTTAAGAATAGTATAGGAAATGGAGAAGCCAAAGAACTTATATGTCCAAGGAATGGGCATGAACTGGGGGGAGAGGAATGTTGGTGGGAGGGAGGGTGCAGGGCAGAGGGGAATAAAGAGAAGAAAATAATGAGATAACTGTAGTAGCATAATCTATAAAATATATTTTAGAGAAATAAAAAAATTAAAAAAAATCTGTGGTACATTTACACAAAGAAATACTGCACAGCAGCAAGAAAGAAGGAACCCCTACTTTTTGCAACAGCATGGATAGAAATGGAGAATATTGCCCTGGCTGGTGTTGTTTAGTGAATTGAGTGCCAGCCTATCAACCAAAGGGTCACTGGTTTGGTTCCCAGTCAGGGCACATGTCTGGGTTGAAGTCCAAGTCCTCAGTTAGGGGCACATAAGATGCAACCACACATTGATGTGTCTCTCCTTTTCTTTCTGTCTCCCTCCCCCTCTCTAAAAATAAATAAATAAAATATTTAAAAAAGAAATGGAGAATATTATGCTAAGTGAAATAAGCCAGTCAGCAAAAGACAAATACCATATAATCTCATGTAATAGAGGAATCTTAAAAACAAAACAACAACAACAACAAAAAAAACAAAAACCTCAAACCAGAAATAAATTGATGCAGAGTCTAAAAAGCGATACAAAACATTAATGAAACCAAGAGCTGGTTCTCTAAAAAGATAAACAAAACTGACAAACTTTTAACCAAACTCATCAAGAAAAAAAGAGAGAGGGCCCAAATAAAATCAGAAATGAAAGAGAAGTATCAACTAATACTAAAGAAACATAAAGTGTTCTAAGAAAATTTTATGAACAGCTATATGACAACAATTTGGACAATCTAGACAAAACAGATAAACCCCTAGAAATACACAATCTTCCAAAACTGAATCAGGAAGAGTCAGAAAATTGGAATAGACAGACGGTAACTATTGAGATTAAGCAATAATAAAAAAAAAACTCCGAACAATCAAAAGTCCTGGACTTGATAACTTCATAGGTGAATGTTACCAAACATTCAAAGAAGAACTAACACCTACTCTTCTCAAACCATTCCAAAAAATTAAAGAGGAGGGAAGACCCCCAGGGTCATTTTACAAGGTCAGCATTATCCTAATTCTAAAACAATGTAAAGACACTACAAAGAAAGAAAATTAGGGGCAAATATCTGTGAATGTTGTACATGCTGAAATCCTCAACAAAATATTAGCAAACTGGGTCCAGCCATACACAAAAAAGATGGTACACCGGGAACAAGTGGGATTTATTCTAGGAATACAAGGTTGGTACAATAGCCAAAATCATAAATGTGATACACCATATAAACAAAATGAAAATTAAAATTCCATAATCATATCAATAGATGCAGAAAAAAATTGATAAAATCCAGAAATCACTTATGATAAAAATCTCAACAAAGTGGGAATAAAGGGAATATATATATACAGCAACATAATAAAACATAAATATTACAAACTCACAGCCAACATCACACTCAATGGGCAAAATCAATAAGCTTTTCCCTTAAGATGAGGAAGACAATAGGGATATCTGCTTACCACTCTTATTCAACATAGCACTGGAATCACAGCTAGAGCAATCACACAGAAGGAAAATAAAAGGCATCCTAATTGGAAAGGAGGAAGTAAAACCATCACTCATTGCAGATGACGTGATACTGTACATAGAGAACTCAAAAGATTCCACCCAAAACTATTAGAACTGTTAAGTGAATTCAGTAAAGTAGCATTATAGAAAATAATTATTCAGAAATCAGCTACATTGTATACATCAATAATGAATTATCAGAAAGGGAAACTTAGAAAACAATTCCATTTACTACTCCATCAAAAATAAATAAATAAAATACCTAGGAATAAATTTATCCAAAGATGTAAAAGACCTGTATTCAGAAAATTATAAAATACTGAACAAAAAATTGAAGAAGATAAAAATAAGTGAAAGCATATACAGTCAAACCTTTTTTTTCAATCATCTCCCATCTTGAACAATTTGGTCCTCAACCAAGTCGTTCACAGAAATAATGTCTTGGTTGTTGAACAACACTCTGGTTCTGAATTCTTTGCCAGACAACACTTTCATGTTGTTACCTGTGTGGTCAATCACGTGTTCCCTCAGGCAACAAACCAAGGAGTTTCAGTTTTGGAACAACAGCCTTCTGGAATAAATTGAGCTCAAGAAACAAGGTTCCACTGTATCATGTTCATGGATAGGAAAAATTAACATTAAAATGTTAATACTACCCAAAGCAATCTATGTATTCAACGCATTTCCTTTCAAGATACTTTTTGTCATATTTCAAAGAACTGGAACAAAAATTCCAAGAAGTTCACACAGAACCATTAAAAAACAGAATAGTCACAGAAATCTTGGGAAAGAAGAATAAAGTGGGAGGACTCATGTTACCTGATATCAAACTTTTCTACAAAGCCAAAGTAATCAAAACAGCATAGTGCTGATATAAAAACAAATGTATAGAACAATGGAACAGAATAGAAAGCCCAGAAATAAACTCACATCTTTATGGTCAACTAATATTTGACAAAGGAGGCAAGTACATACAGTGGAGTAAAGAGATAGCCTATTCAATAGTGTTGGAAAAATTGGACAGATGCATGCATGAAACCAGACTACTTTCTTACACCATATACCAGTATAAACTCAAAATGGGTAAAAAACTTAAATGTGAGACCATAAAAATCCTACACAAAAACATAGGCATTAAAATCTCAGACATTTCTTGTAGCCATATTCTTCCTGATACATCTCTTCAGGCAAGGGAAACAAAAGAAACAAATAAGCAAACAGGACTACATCAAGCTTAAAAGTTTCTTCAGAGCAAAGGAAACCATCAACAAAATGGAAAGACTACCCACTAAATGAGATAACATTAATGAATTCATAAGGAGTTAATATCCAAAATTTATAGAGAACTTATACAACACCAAAAAAAAAAAAAGCAATTTTTAAAAATGGGCAAAGGACCTAAACAGGCACTTCTCCAAAGACGTGGTCAATAGACATATGAATAGATGATCAATATCACTAATCATCAGAGAAATGTAAATTAAAACTACAATGAAATATGGCCTCATACCTGTCAGAATGGTTATCATCCTTACATTAGCAAACAACAGATGTTGGCAAGGATGTAGAGAAAAGGAAACCCGCATGCACTGATGGTAGGAAAGCAGACTGGTGCAACCAGTGTGGAAAATGATATGGAGTTACCTCAAAAAGTTAAAAATGAAACTGCCTGTAAAAATAAGGAACTCTCACCCTTTGCAACAGCATGGGTGGACCTGGACAATATCATACTAAGCAAAAAAAGCCAGTGACAGAAAGACAAATATGATTGCATTCATTTGTAGAATCTAAGGAACAAAACAATCTGATGAACAAAATAAAATTAGAGGCATAGATACATGGAACAGACTGACAGATCTCAGAGGGGAAGGGTGGGGGAGATTGTAAGATATTAGCCAAAGAACATACATACTTATATGCAAAGCCCATGGACACAGACAACAATGTGGTAGAGGCCTGGGGGTGGGGGATTTGTGATGGGGGGAAAGAGCAGGGGAGGAATGGGGGCCTTCTGTAATAGTATCAACAGTATATACTGTTGATACTATAATATATATATATATTATGGAACGATCTGATGACCCAGCAATTCCACCCCTGGGAATATATTCAAAGAAACCTGAAACACTAATTTAAAATATTATGTGCATGTTTATGTTCATTGCAGCATTATTTACAATTACCAAGATTTGGAAACAGCCCAAGTGCCCATCAGTAGATGAGTGGATAAAAAGGCTGTGGTGCACTTACACAATGGAATACTACTTGGCCATAATAAAGGAAATCTTGCCTTTTGTAGCAGCATGGATGGACCTGGAGAGCATTAGGCTAAATGAAATAAGCCAGTCAGCAAAAGACAAATATGATTTCACCTATATGTGGAATCTAATAACAAAATAAACTAACAAACAAAATAGAAACAGACATATAGATACAGAGAAGAGACTGAGAGCTGTCACAGGGGAGGTGTGTTGGGGGTCTGGATGAAAAAGGTGAGAGAGAATAAGCAAAGGAAAAAAACTCATAAACACAGACAACACCATCCTGATTACCACAGGGAAAGGGGGTGGAGGAGGTAGAAGAGGTTACAATATACCCTACACACAATACAATATGCTGATGATGTGTTAAAAATTATATACCTGAAATACATATAATTATATTAACCTACCTCACCCCAATAAATTAAATTAAAAATAATAACAATATTTTAAAAAAGAAAAAAGCTACTACTTCAACTTTCATCCAAACAATTGCCAATACTTTTTCCCCTAGGACCATCAACAAACTTTGGTATGCAACAAAATTGTTTTATGCATATTTTTGACATTGTCATTCTAAATATTATAATGATATATAACAAAAATTGATATTTAATAAAATTAATGTTTAAATAAAAGGTTTCATCATGTTTTTGGTGGTTGTACGTTAGTTTTTCTTGTGAGAATGTAGAGCTGAAGAATCCAATGGCTACTACTAGTATAGTTGGCACCACTATGGTTTTTTTTTTTTTAATTACTGCTGATATTCAATATTATGTTAAGTTTCAGGTGCACAGGACAGTGATGAATCATTTATATAACTTTCAAAGGGACTCCCCAATAAGCCTGGCATCATATACAATAGTTACTATAATATTGTTGACTGCATCCCCATGCTGTACTTGGCATGCCCCTATTTTGTAACTGCCAATTTGCACTTAGTAGTATTGTCACATTTATCATCCAGTCCGCAAAGCCCCCTTCTCTATAGACAACCATCAGTATGTTCTCAGTATCTGTGAGTCTATTTCTGTTCTGTTTACTTTCTTTTTTAGATTCCACATATAAGTGAAATCATATGAGTACGGTACTTGTCTTTCTCTGTCTGACTTCTTTCACTTAGCATAATCCCCTGCATCCCTGTTGTTACAATGGTAAGATTTCATTCTTTTTTCATTGGAACCACTCTTTTGAATAAAGAAGTTTTATGTAAAGGCACCAGAAGTTTTACTCTTAGCTGCTTCTGACCATTATGATGAATATCAATAGAAGGGTGGAAAATTTTGTTTTAGTAACACTACAACCCCCACAACATTTCTGAAAGGCTTCCCAGGACCCCTTCAGAAACAATCAGACATGGAGGTAGAAATCTGTATTAGCATGCTGGTCTGCCATAACAAAATACCACAGACTGGATGGCTTTAAAAACAGAAGTTTATGTTCTCACAGTAGTGTGGGCCAAAACTTCAAGATCAAGATATCAGCAGGTCTGGTGTCTTCTGAATCTTCTCCCTTTGACTTTCATATGGCCACCTGCTTTCTGTGTCCTTGCATGACCTTTTCTCTGTACGTGAACATCCCAGGGGTCTTTAGTGCTAACCTTCTCTTCTTAGAGTGACACTGGTCTGATTGGATTAGGACCACTTATATGACTTTCTTTAACCCTAATTACTTCTTTAAAGGCCCTATCTTCAAATAGTTTCACAATCTGGAATTAGAACCTCAACATATGAATTTGTAGGAACACATTTCATACCATAACAGCATTCTTATTTTTGTCAGCAAGATTTAAACTCTCTTAATGTTGTGGAATACTTTTAGTCAAGTTTAGACCACTGTCTTTATACACATTTCCATACGCATCAATTTATTTACACATATATTGTAAAATAATTCAGCAAAGACTCTATGGAAAACTTTTCATCTAAAGTAGAATATTATATAAAGATAACTACTTTCAATCATTCCCTTATAATTTCAACCCACCTTGAACTTTTTATTTCAATGTTTCACATGTATCATTTCAGTTATTTTAAATGCAAATATATTTAAGTGCACAGATTCTTGTTCACATACTCACACATCCATAGCGAATTCACCCCATTATACATGAAATATATCAATGATGTAAAGTTAGTATATTCAAGTATATTTCAAATGTGCACTGCATATAGAATGTGTGTATATGCAAATAGCATTCATAGATATATATGAATATATACATATATGTATGTATACATATATTCATACAAATACATATTTTATATATGAATATATTCATATATATGAATGCTATTTAGTCCACACTTCTGTTTACTAATTAAAATTTAAGATGAAACTATGGCCCCTTTTTAAACTCAGGAGACTGGTTCTCTATCTAAATGGAAAATATCTAACCCAAACATCATTTCTCTACCACAGCAGCATTACAAATTTCCACAGATTCAGAAATCCTTTCTTCGAAGAACCGGCACTGGGTTTAACTGCTCTCTGAGTAGAGAACGGTGATGGCTCAGGCACACGGATGTTTTTGTTTATAAAGAAATCACATAACTATAAGCATCTTAGACCAACATTATTTATTTTTTGAAAAAAATACATAAACATTCCATATAGGAAAATCATGGCACATGCTACATTTACAGTGCATGTAAAAGTTGGTCTCTTCCTAAACATCTAGTTGCGAACTTAAACTTTCTTCCTTTATTTGTGATATTTTGGCAATTAATAATTTCCATCTACAATATGCAGTTGCCACTCATTTCCCCCAACTTCTATTCTTACTTGTGCAAATTGTTGATATCACAGTAAACTCACCAAACTCATATTTATAATGATGGAGACCAGCAATCTTCAACCAGTGAGCTGCAAGGATTTTTAAAACACACAATACCTTCTTAGTCAGGGGCACTGATGTCTTTTTCCTTAGATAGTCAAATAAAAAAAAATGACAGCAGTCAACCCAATGTAACTATTTCTTGTCAGATTGCCAAAATGTATAATACATTTTTTAGTGTGCCACAGAATTTTAGTAATTTTTTATGTATCATTGGATGCAAAATGTTGAAATTCACTGACATACACTACAGAAATCCAAATAACAACAACATTCTTGTTCAAAAAGGTGGATGCTACAGGGCATCTATGGATACCCAGTAGTTATTAGTCCCGAGGAAATTTATCACCTGGTGACTTTAGCAGAAATCTTTGTATTCAGGCTTTCAAGCTTTAAATTTGTTTTTTGTTGTTGCTGTTGACAAACTGAAAGTTTAGCAACATTATCAAGGACAGGTTCATGTTAATTGAGTTTAATAGAAAGATGCATGATACTAAAGGTCAACTGATTAATTTTTAATAAAATATATAATTATCCTATAAACTGAAATAGCCATGTTGGTATAATACATGATACCTAAGACATATGTTGAGGTTCATCAATTATTTTGAGTATTTTTTAAGGCTTTGGGGCCTCTTTTCTATAAAAACTAAAGAAATGGACTTAAACATGATATCATGTTTACAATTATCTTGGGATATATATTGTCAGCCACATCTCTCCAATTGGTTTTACCAAGTGGTTTCTACTTTTGGATCAATATAAACTAATAGAGATTAAGCAGGAAAGTTCAAATAAAAGAACAATACAGTTTAAAAGACTGGTAAAATGTCTTCCTGATAGAGAATATTGCAATTCATATAGGCATTTATTTAAGCTGTGCAAGACAAAAGCAGAACCTTGGAAAATTTGGTCCAAGATATTAGTTTGGCTAGAGTCATTAAGACTGGCAAATGAAAGATGATTGCAATTTCTCTCTCCAAGTATAACAAAGTCTTGGGAATCTAAAATGCACTTATAATCTCAAGGAGTTTGTGGGGAAGGTTATCATATTGGTATTTCAATGTGTTATATATTTTTGTTGTATAGTAGACTGACAATGTTGAATTCTACCTGAGCTCTGTGCTTCTGAGAAACAATATGTTTAAGAAACTCCCCCTATGTTCTTATTGCAAAGAAACACCCTTCTGTGTATGAATTAGATAAAACTCACAGATGCCTTCCTAGTTTAAGGATGACAAGGCCAGACAGAGATTTTTCAAATTCCCATTATTTGCCTCATAAAAAATTAGCTGAATTGCTGTCTTCACTGATGAGTCAGAAGAAAATGTTTGTTAATGAAACTTCGGTTAAATTTACTTACTTTCTTCAGGCCCTTGAACCTTGTCAAACCTTCAACAAGCCAGCACAAAATCCCTCCTTAACAGCTCCTCCTGACAACAGATTAGTTTCAGGGTAAAAATACTCTCAGCTCTGCCATCTGATCACCTCACCCTTTCATTCTTCTTCCCACACTCAGTTTTTTCAGCCTTGTTTACTCCTCATCTATAAAAGAAAAACTTGTTTTGGTATTATGTGACTGCAGTACGTTTAACATCTTTGCTATCCACCAAATAGAATATCAAAATTATCAAGTGATATTTTGGTGTTGATATTTGTCAAATATCATCAATTCATTTGATCTAAGATTTCACTTTTCTAGCCATAACTGATATTTAAACTTCTGTTAGAGAAATATAATTACTGTTGTTTAATTGAAAAAAGTTAAAACAACACAAATTTTTAAATTTTATTTATAAAGTTTTGGGAAACGAATGCTACAATTTTCTATGTGAAGTCTGTCAATGAAGGGAAAAATAAAAATCAATAGCTCAAAATGAAAAGAAATTGAAAAGATAAGATCAAATTATGAAAGTATGTAATAAAGGCATATATAAATAGAAGAGATAATAGAATGTATCAGAACAAATTGTCAAGGTAAAACATCATTATTTAATACAGCATGTGTCTGTGCCTCAATCTTACATAAATCAGATCACAATGTAGAACGTTATTGAGATTCTCAATGAACACAACCTTCATTATAAATATTCAACTAAAATGGAATGTGTAAAACAGTAAAACAGGAGATATGATTAGCTAAAACAAAAGAAACTCATTAAAAGAAAAAATGCTTGTCTTCCTATAAAAGACAGTACTAATTATTAATCAAAATAATTTGTTTCACAACTTATATATTTCATGTCAGCACATTGAAATCAGAAGAGATAGCTTGGCCTGCTACGGAAACTCTGCACATGGACTTCCCCATCTCTTTTATTCAGCTTATATCTGCACAAACAAAAGATGAATCACTTTAATGAATTCCGATCAAACAAATCAGCAAAACAAATCAATATAGCTAGAAGAAATTATATCCCTCATCATGAGGGAATAAAGTTGAAAAAAACCTTTTAATTTTTTCATAAACCAGTTAATTAAATGCACAGCATAAATTCCAGTGTGTTTATTGTCTAATTTCATACAGGTGGGGTAGACAATAAAATTTCCTTTTTCAATAAGCAACTACCGTTAGTTTCTTGAGGCTCTTAATTGACATATAAATCACATATTTAAATTAATCCTTTTAAAGTATACACTCAGCTGGTTTTAGTACAATATATTCATAAATTGTACAACCCTAACCTCTGATTAGAGAACTTTTAATTACTACAAAGGACTAGGCAACCACTAAGCTACTTCCTATTTTTGTGTACTTGCCTATTCTGACATTTCATGTACCTGACATAAAAAAAAAAACATTGTGGCCTTTTGTGTCTGACTGTTTCCACTTAGTGTAAATTTTGAAGATTCATCCAAGTTATAATATGTAATGACACCTCATCCATTTTTATAGCTATGTATATAAAGTAAGTCCTCACTTAATTTTGCTGATATTTGCTTGGGAAACTGTGACTTTAAGTAAAATGATGTAATATGAAATCAGTTTTACCATAGGCTAACTGACATAAAAATGAGTTAAGTTTTTATGGTGTATATCTGGTCACAAAACACACCAAACTTCTAAACAAAGACCCCAAACACTTCGAATATTAAACTTTGAGAAAAATGTGAATTATACATACTTTTAAGAAAGTTAAATAAAACAAGGAAGATTATTATTTTCCAACCTTCCTACCCCAGTTCAGAGGTTTTCAGTGGCCTGTCCCGCTGCTCAGGGCACAAGGCGGGAACCAAACCTTGACAAATTACTCTTCCATTGCAGGGCCACTCGCATACACACCTGTGCTGACTCAGACTGGGACAATTGAGACATGACAATTCCTCACTGGGCACGACTTCAGGACATGGGAAGAAACTGGAGTACCTGGTGAAAACCCAGGCAGACATGGGGCAAACATGCAGACTCCATACAGAGGAGCTTCAGCTGCAAATCAATTTTCTTTTTCTCATTAATATTATTACAAAACAATGATGAACAAAATGATGTTATTCGAGAACTGCTGTATCACATGTTCCATGTGCCCTTTAGAGGAATGTTTATTCTGCTACTATATGTCTATATATCTGCTAGATCTCATTCAGAGTAATATGAACTTCAATTAGTATGCAAAATTATTTCTCCTGTATAGCTTCATTCCCTTCTCTCATTTCCTTCCTTTTTGTTATTTCGATATGAATTGCATCTTTATGCATTTTGTGCCTCAATACATTTTATAATTGTTGCATTATATAGTTATCTTTTTATAGGTAGGAAAAAAGGTTAAAGGAAATACATGTTTTTAAGTTGCCTTTAGTATTTACCTATGTAGTTCTCATTACCATCTACTATTATTTCCCTTGAGCATGAAGGACTGCCTTAGTATTTTTCATGGCTGGTTCACTAGTGAGTAAGTCTTTCAGTGTTTATCTCAGGATAGTTAATTTCATCTTCATTTTTGAAGAATAATTTTGCTGGATCTAAAATTTGGGATTGATAGTCCTTTACTTTCAGCAATTTAAATATGGCTTTGACTGTTTCCTGGAGCTCATGGTTTGTTAGGAAATTAGCTTTAAACTTATTGATGATTCCATATATGTAATAAGTCACTACTTTTTTGCTGTTTTCAGGATGATGTTTTTATCTTTGCTTTTAACATTTTGATTATGAAGAGTTTAGGTATAGATCTCTTCCTTCAAAGAACTTCTTGGATGTGTCAACTAATTTTAAAAAATCAGATGTAGGAAGTTTGAAGTCCTTTTTTTTTTTTTTTAACATTTCTCTATCCTTTTCTTACTGTTCTCACTGTCTGGACTCTTTTTTTTAGCATGTTGGTTTGTTTAATGATGCACCACAGTTTCTGAGGCATTTTCACTTTTTCTTCTCTCTATGTTCAGCAGACTAAATATTCACAATTAAACTTCTTCAAATTTGCAGATTCATTCTTCTGTCTACACAAAGCTATTACTGACCTTTGCATTGAATGCATAATTTTAGTTATTGTATTTTCAGTTTTAGAATTTGCATTGTATTCCTTTTTTATGTCTATCTCATTATTGATATTCTTCATTTGGTGATATGGATTCTCATGCTTTCTTTTATGCCTTTAAGACTTGTTTCCTTTAGTTCTCCAAAGGATCTTTAAAAGCATACTTAAAGTCTTTGTCTAGGAAATCCATTCCGTGGGCTTTCTCAAGGATAGTTTCTACTGGTCATTTTTTTTCCTGTGTATGGTCCATACTATCTTGTTTCTTTGAATGCCTCATAATTTTTGTTGCAAACTGGACATTTTAAGTAATATAATGTAATAACTTTTGAAATCAGTTTCTGTCCCTTCTCCTGAATTTGTTATTATTGCAAATATTTGTGTCTGTCTTTGTCTTCTTTTTATATTGATATTTATGAACTAATATCTTAAAGTCTGTATTATTTGTCATGTGTAGCTACTAAAATCTCTAGTTAGCTTAGTGGTCTGCTGTTTTTAGACAAAGGGACAAATATCTCCTTCATAAGTCCTCCAGTCCTTGCTGAAAGACACTTTCTATATTGGGTCATGCCTTCACTAGGCAGTTGACCCTGATGCCTTAGCCTTCACTTCCTACTTCCCCAGAGCCTCAAGATCAGCCAGACTTGAGAGTTGAGGTCCTTTTCAAAATTGTCCTGTGCATGTGTAAAGCCCTTTGCAGGTTCATGTACTGCTAGATTAATAATAACGTATTGGAATTTTCCAGAGTCCTTATGGACATCCCATTCCCAAGCTTTCTTTTTTTAAGATTTTATTTATTTATTTTTAGAGAGAGGGGAAAGGAGGAAGAAAGAGAGAGGGGGACATCAATGTGTGGTTGACTCTCACGTGGCCCCTACTGGGGACCTGGACCACAACCCAGGCATGTGCCCTGACTGGGAATCTAACTGGCAACACTTTGGCTCACATCCTGAGCTCAATCCACTGAGCTACACCAGCCAGGACCCAAGCTTTCATTTTAAGCATTCTGGTTGACTCATTAAAGACTCCAACTATGACCCATTGCCCCAGATAGCTCTGGAAGATAAACAGTAACCTTGAAATATTTTCAATGCACACCTCCAGAGGAAAGTCTTTTGACCTTGGGAGAACTTCAACTCAAGTCAAATGAAGATATTCTTCAAAATAGAATCTTCCAGGGAATTATCCGACAATAACAAAGGATTCTCTGAGGATGAAACCCTTTTCCTCTCCTTCTGCTCAGTGATAGGATGGTAGATTTCACCATGTTTGTGGACTACTGGTTTTCAAGTCTTACACTAAGCTAGAGAGAGGGGCATGGAATGTCAAAATGCCAAACCCCATTGTTCACACTAAGATTCAGACATTTTTCTTGAATATACACCTCTCCAAAACTTCTGCAGACTTTTGGTTAATTTCCAGCAGCCTGAAAAAGTTGATTTAGCCAATTGTCTAATTTATTTCTTGTTTTTATTGGGCTATAGATTTTTTAGGTCCTTAATTAGCCAATTTTTTGCTTACATAAGTAACTATCTCACCATTAGATTTTTTTAATTTAATCTTTATTGCGTTTTTCCCTTACCATTCAGTCCCTTTATACCCTCCTCTCCCCAGCAATCACCACACTGTTGTCCATGTCCATGAGTCCTTTTTTCTTTTTGCTCAATCCCTCCACCCCTGATTTCTCCTCCCCCACTCTCTGTCATCCTGCTCTCCATCTATGAGTCTGTCTATGTTTTGCTTGTTAGTTCAGTTTGTTCATTAGATTTCATGTATGTGTGAAATCATATGGTATTTGCCTTTCTCTGACTGACTTATTTCCCTTAGTGTAATATTCTTCAGGTCCATGCATACTGTTGGAAAGGGTAAAATGTTCTTCTGTCTTCTATTCAACTTGGCTATTAGTTTTACAAGGCATTGCCTTCGATTCCAGCCAGTTGTCTTCATATTACAAACACTTTCAGTGAGAACATGAGCCTTGGTATAATGCTTCTTTTCCCATCCAATGTGGAGGTTTTGCTATCAAGAGCTCTTCTGATAAATTTCCAACTTTCTATGTAGACCATAAAGACGATAAATGTTCATCACCAAAATATCATGAACAAGTCCATTCTCCTTTATTCACTAAGATTATATAAATGCAATTCTTTTCTTTATAGTTGCTTGTAGTTTGGAGTCAGTGGCTTGGAGTGTGAAGCTTGTACTGCTGTTGAGGGACAATGGCCAATATTGCTTCATATCTGCAAGGCTCAGCTCCCTCTCTTCTGACATAAAAGCATACTGGCCATCACTTATACCTGATATTGCTTAAAAATTAAATTTTTATATAAATCATATAAGCCATGTATAAGCCCAAAACTCAACATTATTTACCATTATCATATTTTCTAAATTGTTCCACTTCTTTTATATATTGTTCCCTCACTTAATCACTTTAATATTGCCATTTACTCCCCAAATGAGGCATTTGAAAAAGAAAGCACATTTTAAAATGTATCATGTTAATAACCAGATTTTCTTTCTATTCAGGATATTAGTCATTTAAATGTCATGAATGGAGAGTAAAATTACATTGCAAGTGCAGCTAAATGGCAACCTGTTACCTTGGCCATAAATTTCACTGTGTTTGATGTGGTACGCACAAGCACATCAAGAGAAGATATAATGAGTCGTTTTGCAATCTCATCTTCTCATTTAGAACCATTAAGGAAAGTAAAGAGTTATATTCTGTATCAGAAAGGATTGCATTTATATTTTTTCATTTCTAAAATAGGTTTCTCTCTTTGAAATGGAAACAGTTTCCTAACTTAAAGTACGTAATTACACACTCCATTAAACAAGTAATTAACAGATTACAATTTGAAAAAAAAAAGAAAAACTTGAAAATGAGCAATTTGGATTCTGAATGTGAAGAGTAGTGTTATAATTAGCATAATACCTTTAGAAATACATTAACAAGCACACAATAAAAAGAAAAAAAGAAACACTGTTTCCTTCATACAGATCATACACAACAAATAGCATTTCATGAGTCAAACATCAGCAGGGTTTGAAGAAAGCTTGGCCTTAGAATTGTTCCTATTTTATTCTGAAACTAAAAAAAAATGTAAGATTTTGATGTATAAACGTGTGCTATCATAAACACTGTGACTCTTCAATGGTTTAAAATGTCTTTCAACAATAATTCCCTAAGGCAAGTGGCCAATGCTAGCAAGCTCAACATGTGTAATTCAAATTGGTCATTTGAAATTGCAAAAAAGGCAGGCTCCAGAGTTGTGTGTGCACGGTTCATTTTCACTGCAAGGTTAAAAATGTACATAAAGGGAATTCAAAGGGAACCTACACACTAAGTCTCTATTATCCTGCCTTCCAAGAAAAAGACAGAAAAGATTCATTCTGTACTGAGAGAGGGAACATCCTTCTTGCTAATCTACCTCTAACAAACCAAAAAAAAAAAAAAAAAAGAGGCTGAGTAATTGTAAGCACCACAAACAACTTCCAAACATAGTGTTAAAATAAAAATCCAAATAATAACTAGCCCTATATTTTTTCTTTTATTATGCAAAATTGTGGGCTAAATTTCCTCTTCAAATGACTGCAGGAAGGGAAATGTGGAGATACCTTCATGTCCTGTCTTCCAATGAAACTACCTGCAGGCTCTTTTCTATGTCCTTGAACATCATCATGTAGGGGCAGAGGCATGTCAAGTCTGAAACCCGTGCTCCTGTCCAAGGCCTGATTATGATTCCTTTTCCGAAATATGAACTGACCCTGTGAGTAAAAGTAAGTCATTTAAAGCATATTGAAAATAACATTGTCCACCAACTGTTTTGCTAGAACCCATATGTCGTTTTCATTTCATATTGAAAATAAACAAAGCAGATCACTTAAAAAAAAAAAAAAACAGAGGTTACCTCCTGCAAGCTTACTAAAAACAGGCAGGCAGTAAGTTCAAATACACCAACATGTAGATGCTACTGAGAATGCCAAATAGCTACTGACTTTTGAGTCATCACTTCTAGCTGGTGGTGAAGAGAAACTGATATTGTGTATTACTATTTCATTTGCCTTACAAGATTAGTTTCCTAGTGATAAAATACCGCTGCGAATTAAGATATCAGGTGTTTTCTAAATTAGAATTGAATTAGAATTAAACTAAATTATGTCAGCATAACATTTAAGAGAGGCAAGAAGTTCCATGATTACCTTTATAACCATACTTTCACATTGTGCCATTTACTTCACAAACCTCTTTTAAGATCCTGTGGTAATTCTTAACTCTTATTTATATCACCATCAGTGTCACCTTATTCTGGAAAATTTTGTTTAATGGATTCTTCCATGAAAGTCTATAACATGTTGGTGCCGATTTCACTTATTATAACGTGTCCATTGTGAGTTTCGATAATATATGAATTATGTGAAACAAGCTTATCAACTTGAGTGAATACTCCATGAACATCACTTTGACTTATTTTTAAAGTAGACATGCAGGGGGTGGCCTTTTTGTGGTGGGGGGGGGAGAATTAGATTGTATTTCTTAAAAATAGATAATGCATTATCATGAATGTATTCTATGGGGCAAATCCAGGATTGTTCACAAGAAATCATTGTTTAAGTGTTGTGCTTCATACCTGGAGCATTGTATGTGAAGTTAAAAACAGAATTAGAACACACTGGATCCTTACCTCTTGGGCATGACTCAACCATGTCAACTACTTTCCAAAAGATCGAGAATACTTTGGAAGCTATATCATTTATACACAGCAATTCCAGGTTAAAAAAAAATCCTAACTGTACTTAGATTTCTCAAAATGTTTTAAAGAATGCCCTCCTTCCTCATTTGAAGCATCAGTTTTAGCAATTACACATTTTGTCAATTATTTTGATAAAAAAAAAACACCTGGTATTTCTCCATTACATCTCACACCCCTACGCAAATACTTAGGCTCCTAGGACAGTGTTCACCTGCAACTGCCCTCTGGCTAATCTTCAAATGAAGTGACCAGTGTGGAGATTTGCCAAGTTTCTCACATATATATGCCATGTATCTACTTTGCCACCCCTACTGGTGAATTACTGGGGGGCAGGCGTTTTTATGACACCTCAAACCACCTACCACTTTCTGCAATCAGACCTAATGAGGGTTTACATAATGTACAGAAAGACATTCTGAAAGCCTCATGTCTATACTGTCCTGCATATACCAGGACCTATTTTTGCTGATGACTATGGAGCTTGCAATGGCTAAATATTAAATATCAACTTGGCTAACTATGCTGCCCAGTTATTGGTCAAACACTGATATGCATGGTTTTATGAAGTTATTTTGTAGATGTGATTAACATCTACAGTCAGTAAACTTTAAGTAAAGCAGATTATACTCCATATATGGGTGAGCCTCATCTAATCAGTTGACGGTTTTTAGAGAAAAGCTGAAGTTTCTCACAGAAGGCAAAATGTTACCTTGAGACCGTAACATGAAAACTCTCTCTGAGTTTCCAAGTCTCCCGAATGTCTCACCAGTTCTGGACTCCAGACTGCAACATTAGCTCTTGCCTGAGTTTCCAGCTGGCCAGCCTGCCAGCTTCCACAATCACATGATCCAATTCCTTAAAACAAATCTGTTACATGGCTATACATATATCCCACGGGTTCTGTTTTCCTGAAGAACCATGTCTGATACAGGGCTATTCCATGATGGAATTCTGCTTTTATAACTGAGGTCAGAGGTAATTGCTATACAACATCCAAAAAACAAATGGGCTCCTTAAGCAACTGTAATATTAATTTTCTGTGAAATAATTCTTCCTAAATGACTGGGACTGTCTGTAAATAATTAAAAATATCCCAATGGATATGGGTTAGTAGTTTTTCACCAGTGTATTTATTCATGAACTTCAGAAGTGAAAAATGTTATTTGTGTTTAAAAAATGTTTTGAGAGTACTTTATCTATGTTCAATACTGTGCTAAATTTTGGTACAGATGTGAAAAGTGATTAGAAATCTATGGTGTTCACAGTCTAGTGAGATAAATAGAGGGTGGGAACAATTCTTCAAACAGAAGCAATGTCATGTACTGCAGACGCTTAGCAGAGAATGAGATAAGTTTAACAATCATGAAATTAAAGTATCTGGAGTATATATGGTACATATATGGGATACTGCTGAGAAACTGACATTGAACAAGAGAACACGTTTCAAATTTCTGAGTCTTATTTTTCCCATATACACTTTTGTTTCTGAGGAAAATCAGCAATTTCCTATGGAAATCGAATTTGCTTATTTGTAAAGTGATTGCCATATACTGCTCACTCTCTCATATGGTAGATTTGATGATTAGCAGTGTTGCCCTTGTGAAGTGTGGTCCGACAGATATTGAGCAGCAGGCACACATGGCCCACCCTCTGTAACTGTGTGTCACCTCCACCAACTATTGTTAAGCTGTCACATGTCAGGCACTTATCATCATGTCTGGTACATACTAAGAGACTGACTATTGATAGTTAGCTTTCAAAATGCATGCACAAATCTGTGTCTTTTCAATCAACCACCAAGTGGTTCAGTATGTTTCTTTGGCTAGCATTTAAACAATATAGTGGAATGACTCCTAACTAGTTACATAACAAAACAAATGGTCAAGTTTCCGACATAAATAAAAACTAAACTCAGAAGTATAAAGTACCCTTCAGCAGTGGATAAACACTGTTTGTGAATTAGAAGATCTGACTTTTAAAGTTACCCTGCACTACTAAGTAATTAGTGCAATATTGAAAAAAGTACTTAACTTATTTGAGTTGCAATTTCACTGTTTTCTAATGAACGAGTTGCATTAAATGATTCATGAGGTCCCTTTTGGCTCTGATATTACAGAAACATGAATGTTTATAGTCTGATTCATATACAATTCATCATATACAGGCACATCTGTCCAAAAGAAATTATAGGAAATACTGCTAAATATCTACTATCCAAACAATGAACATGATGAAATTTAGTTATATTGGGATCATATTATTAATACAAATGCAACTGATTAGATTTCAGGGGGGTCACGTAGGTGCTTGATGGGATGTCTGAATTTGCTAAGCTAGAAAACCACAATTATTTCTCCTTTAGTCTGTTTGAGATGAGATCTTAAAAATCAGAGCATTCCAGTAAAGCCTAAAGAGAAAATGATCTGTCCTTGGAGTGAATGTTTGAGATATGAGTTATTACCTGAGACTTCATTTGGGGGGGAGAGGTGACAGAATCTTGAATGATCAGGGTCAATATCTTCTCATAACCAATAATCAGATAATGCTAGACACTGTAGCAATTAGATTGACCAGTTGGTTCTATAGGTATTTCCCTTCTTTCATGGTCTGATAATTCATGTCTTCTTATGCATTTTTAGATGTCAACTACTTCTCTAAGTCAGGTGCTCTTCCTCAAAAAGTAATTGATTTGCAATGCCAGGAAACAGCTATGGTCCAGAATGTCACTTGTATTATCACAACCTTGCCTGACATTCAATGCCAAGTATGGTATGTAGGCTGGGTGTGTCACTGGACTAATGATATCTGTCCAGTAACTAAATGTGACAACACTCACTTGTCTTAATCTCAAATCCTTGAAACAATTGTTTCCAAAAACTTAGAATATTTGTAAATCTCAAAGGAGATCTTGTCAGGTTCATTAATATTTTTTTTTCTTTCCAGATGATAAAACTGTACCCACACCCAAATGGTGTAAGGATTATACATAAAATGTTTTTGAAACAAAGTATTGCAATATTTTAATTACCAACAATTAGATTCATTACATTAACTGAAATATAAATAATTTCTTTGCAGATTTTTTAATTAAAAAATTCTTAATATATGAGAATCAAAAATTCACACGATCTAAAATTTGAATTAGAAAACTGAGCTTTCTCAAAAAAGATTTTGTCTGATGATAAATATTTGAGAGAAACTGCATACAATTAGATATTCAGATTCTTTATCTACTTAATAGATAATTATACTAAATTTCTCACCATGGACACTCAGTCAAATCTTCAAATGGATTAAAAGTTAAGAATAGTTTATCCTTTTATATCTAATAAAGATTTTTTTAGTTGAGGTTGTAGTTCTCACAACCAAGTCATTTATATACAATATCTGTGATTTTTTTTGCTTTGTGTACCAGCTATACTGTTATTTACTTAGTGTTTTTATAACACATTTTTCCTCAAATGAATTAAGTGTATTTTTATTACCATTGTACTAACATTATAACAAACATTAAGTGTTTAAAAAGTTAAACCTACCAAAATAACCATTGATTTAATCAGCATATTAAAATTAAAATTATACATTGAAAATTCATTTTTAAAATAAAGTGAAAATATTTTATTGCTCAATAATCAAGTTTTGGATCCTTAAAACTTAATTAAAAATTAAGATGAAGGCCAGTTTGATAGGACAATCTCATTGCATTTTATATTAACCAATTCTGAGAATCTCAACTGAAAAATATACATATTTCGAAACTGGAAAATATATGTAGTTGTTTTTTGCGATAACTTTTGATGCTGAGAATTTCTTATCAATCAAAATAAGATATGTGGCTTTGAATAAGAAACTTTTGTTACAAAAGGTCGTCTGAGGTGTTCTCCCAATTCTGCTCTTCTTTCAATGTGTCAAGTAATCCAGTGATGTGTTCAATAACAGGGAATAAAAGCTCGTTTTAGCTAAACAAAAGTGGTGTCCAATTTGGGAAACTGTACGTGGAGACCTTATCCTTTTGTTATCCTTCAGCAACGATGTCTTTACCATTTAACGCACCAGCCTGAAGTCTGGATGACGGACTCTCCAATGTTGCCATCAGTAAATTAGTTCTGTCTGCTTTGCATGTGGAGCACTGATATAAACGGATTTTATAAGAATAGATTAAGGCTGTATATTGAGCTGATAGATCTGAGAAATATTCTATTATGCAAAGGCAGTATGTATTATGCATACAATACCATGTTAAAGGTTTTAACTACAAAAAGGCAACACTAAAATTGTTTTTTTTTTTTTTTTGCCTCTGTCCATCAAAAAGGGAAGGCTTTCAGTGTAAAACAGGTTTCAGTATAAAATCATCCCTATGTATTGTAATTTCCTGAATGTACACACATATTAGAAAACATTTCAAGAGTTCAGTGGCCTCTCTTTACAATGATTGATATGTTTTTACACTTTGTGGATGTCCAATTGTGCTTGTTAGCAGAGACTGGCAGAAGGAAAGGTCTCCATAGTCTCAGTATTTAGCTCATAAAAAAACACACCAAATACCAACTAAAATCACAACAATATTACAGGAAAATAATATTCCCATAATATTTTCAGTGTTTATTTTATAGCTATTACTTCTACAACACTAACAGAGGATTATCTCTTTAGAGTAAATAGATTTTTATTATAGTCATGATAATATTTGCTGCTTTAAGGTTTTAACAATATATGTGATTTTACAATGAACTATTTTATTTGACAGAAACATCTTCCCACTTCTTTTGCTTGTATTGTCCCTGCTTATTATTTAAAGTTTTTTGGCATCAGATGTGATAAGTTTACTTGCAAATTACTCTTGCAAATATAAACTTTAAAAGAATATGAAAAGTAAGTATTCTAAAGTTTTGACAGCTTTTCCAACCAGAATGTTAACAAGTTTCTAAAATGCTTGAACATCTTCCCACTTTGCTTTATTCTTTGGAAGTTTCACAATGATGCTGGAGGTCAGATAGCGTCACATGAGAATTTGGAAGCATCCAGACCTATAGAAATAGTTTGTTCTTGTTTATAGTCTCATGAAAACATACATTTGAAATATTTTCCCATAATATTTTCAATATTTACATTATGGCTATTACTTCTACAACACTAACAGAAAATTAAGGTTATTAATTAGTGTATCTTTCCAAAGATATATGCAAACTTCATTAAAATCAAATCTAACAATATTAATAACAGTGCTAGTAGTGATAGCTATAACTTAGTATTTATACTATGTGCCTGATGCAGTTTTGAGCACTTTAATCATGTTAACTTTTTGACTCCTCACATCATATTTAAATAACTTTCACTTTTAAAGCACTAACATGCTCAACACAGAAATGCTTATAATATATATACAAATATGGAGCACAAAACCAATTTCAACTCATACTTACAGTATTTACCTGTAATTGGCAGGCTTAATATTAACTTCTACAAATGGAGTCTCCAAAGCTTGATGAAAAAAACTGAATACTATGGACCAGTTCAGCGTATAAAAACCATGCCCGTGACTTATTTTGCCCTACTGTCCATACTTGGAAACAATAATGGAAAATATTTCATTGTAAAGGCTTCATTCTTTCTGGACTCTCTGAGCACCGCATCTGTAATTCACCTGGTCATAGTAATAGAAATTACTTTGTTACGATTTACATTCATTGTGTCATAAAGCATCAAAACATTTATTACATCTTATGCTTGATGTGTTAGTTATATTGTTTCAGTATACATTAAAAGAAATACCTAATTATTAGAATAATGATTGCACTATGTAATGCTGATGCTTTTATGAAGTGTACAAGTTAACTGTGAAATTCTAATAATTGTAAGTGCTGCTTGAGCTGAGGTGATATAATTTTACTTGATTTATGTACCTTGCTTATGTATGTCAGTCATGATTTCGGTCATTTTTAATGCTGGTTATCTTTTTGTGAATAAAAGGAAAACATGGTGGGAGCGTGCTTGAAGGAGGAGGAACTACAGAAAATTCCACACTCACACAGGAAAAATCTGTTAAAGCATTCTACAAATACGACTAAGTGAATATGGTAGCTGTTGGCCACAAAGGGACTGTGTAGGACTGATGACTGGACACAAAAGATTGCTGCAAATGAAGATTTTGTTGTCCCCTCTCTGACTTTCTAAAATGACACAGAACTTGCATGTTCTGGGCGCCATTCCCAGAAGTACAGCATTCTCTCCAAAAACCCACAGATGCTCTTCTGGGAACGAGGTGGCGGCAAACACAGAGGAGCTGACAGTGAGCCGCAGTTCCTGGAAACACTGCCTTCTGGAGACGAGGCTTTAAGGAAAGACACGGAACTTCATTCTGCTCTCTTCTTCCCATGTCCTGCAGTTCTGTAACTCTCACAGATTAATAGTCTATGGGAGGGAAAAGCAACCTTGTGGTTGTTTGGAGAAATTGCTAATACATTGTTTTGAAACTGGAGACATGCTGGTTTGAGTTCTTAAAGACTGTAGTTTCTGAGGAAACATGCAAAGAAAACCTGGAAACACCAGCAGACCAATTCACTGAACAACCACTGCGGACCAATTCATTACACTTGGCCTGAGAATACCACACTTTAAAACACTTGCTTTTAAAATAAAACAGTTGCTGACAATACAGATCCCCTGCATTCTCATAATTACCTATACTTTATAATGAGCACATCTTAAATTAATAAGCTGGTAAATTTTAAAAAGTCACCTTAGTAATTGTCAACCGAATTCTTTGTTCTATTGGTCCTTGGAGACGGAGTTACTCAGGAACAGCCAGCCGTGCCCCATAGGGGGTCTCCTGAATTTAAGAGTAACATTTTGCTATCACCAGCTGTGCCATTTGAGAAGTCTAGAAAAACCTGTGGGAGCTATTACTATCCTCATTTTTAAACAAAGAAAGGGAAGCACAAACCATTCACCAAATTGTTTTACAAAATATATTTATCAGGATTACAAAAATCCTTAGGAATCAGACTAATTAAATAGTTACTCAATTAGTTGAGACACAACAGCAAAGAATGTTTTCTGATTTAAACTTTTTTTTTGTTTTTAGATGCCTAAATAATACATTAATTACGCTGCAATGTAAAAATCTATCATGTGCCTACTGTATTTTTTTCTATTAGTGAACTCCTTCACGTTGGAAGGAGTATAATAAATCACAATATCATTATTCTGTTGGTTTTTGAGGTTTGGGTATGATTTTTTGTTTGTAGGTTGGCCTCACATACTTAATACCAGAGTGACCAAAGGTAGAGGTCACGTTCTATTTATCCTGAAGTGTGTGGTTCCCAGCATAGAACTTAGTATGTACTAGGTTTTCAGTAAATGCTTTCTGGAAATGAGTGGTTCTGGAAATGAGTGAATAATAATTTTTAAGAAGAGCCATTGCCTTTCAGTAATTACATCAAAATCAGACACAAGAAGCAAAGAGAAACTGATAGGTAATCTCAGTCTGATACCATATCTTAAATGTCTTTGCCCACTGGGACATTCTGTGTTTCCAACCAAATTGCTGAACACTTTTATGTCACAAAGCTGTCTTTAACCTCACACTTTCTTCCTGTTCACTGTGTATAAAGAATAGTCATTGAAGATCACACTACATGATAATGAGATAACATGGCTATGGAAGTTAATTTTTCCCACATTTGTTTCAATATATGAGTTGCTGGTGGAGAACAACCCTTCCGACAATTTCCAGGACTTGTTCATTTCCCCTTGCAGTGTTCACTTTTATTTTTCCAGCACTTACAGCATATTTATTTAAATGGAAAAGAATCTAAGACATTCACAAATCATTCATTGTATTTGCCAGGAGTAAAATATAACAATACAAAAAAGGTACTGCCAACATCAGGATGTCCAAGTGCAATGGCTTCTGATAGAAAAGGCAAATAACTCTTAAAAATATTCTTGCAGTTTCAATGGCCTTACTGGGGACAGACACATTTTTGTAATGCCAGGACAGTATGTTAAAGCTTGACAGAGCACTTATATGTACTGATCTGTCATGCTACTAAATTTTATTGTGGAGTAATGCCAGTAAAAAAATCTACTTTCTTCTCATGATTACATTTGGCAGACCTATTGTTCTGTGCATTTGCAGGTAGCAGTCACTCAAATATAATGATTTAAACACATTCCAACTATTGATTTCTGGGCAAAGATCCCCCTACTGCCCCAGAAAAAAAAATGTATGAAAAAACTGTATACATTATCTGTATTTTCTCTGCTATTTTTGTACTGATCCAGCATATACCAGTCATTTTTTTTCCTGAGAAACAATAACACAAGCCTGCTCAAATAAATGAACATGCCCAATCATTTATAATTCTTGTTTTAGTAGGTATTTCTTTTCTTTATTTTTATTGTCGACATTATTACAGATGTTTCCATCCCCCCTTTGTAGAATTCTTTAATTATTAGAAAATTAATACAATGATTCAAAGGGAAATAGAGGAAAATAGCTCTTGTTACTCTATGAGAGATTTACTTAATTTCCATAGAACAAGCCAGAAAAATAACCATAATGACTCGTGTTAAAAGGAATGCTAGCATTGAAAATCCCATGTGGTAAAACTTTTCATTCTTTAATTTGTTAATTATTTTTTAAATATTTTATTTGTTTTCATAGAGGGAAAGGGAGGGGGAAGGAGAGGGAGAGAAACATCAATGTGTGGTTGCCTCTCATGTGCCCCCCACTGGGGACCTGACCCTCAACCCAGGTATGTTCCCCAACTGGGAATCGAACTGATAACCCTAATTTTTTAATGTTTTATTCAAATAATACTATTGAGTATCTACTTTGTATTAAGTACCATTATAAAAATTAATATATGCATATAATATGTATATCATCTATATATCAGTAAACAAGGCATATAACTTCTCCCTGTGCTTACCTGATAGTGAAAAATGACAAAAGTAGATAAATTTACAAGTAAACACATGCAATGTAAGATGATATTAAACACTATGAGAAAAAAACTAGTTGGTAATATATAGTCAATAATATCACAATAATTTTTCATGTTGACAGATGGTAATTAGATTTTCAAGGAGCTAGAGGTGAAGAGGGGTTTTGTGGAAACTGTGATGTGTGAATGATCACACCCAGAACTTACAACTGTAAGCATAGTTTGATGGCTACAGTAGGGAGGGTTGGTGGAGCAGAGACCTGGAAGCGGCTGAATGCAATGGTGCAAGAGGACACGCTACTACTTGAGAACACCTTCAGCGAGAGCCATCTTTCAGTAAGAAATGAAAAAGGAACATTCGCTGAGTAGGTTGAGGATGTGTGAGATTTCATTTTATTTATTTTTATTGAATTTATTAGAGTGACATTTGTTAATAAAATCAGATAGGTTTTAAGATCACAGTTCTATAATACATCATCTGTATATTTTATTGTGTGTTCACCACCAAAAGTCAAGTCTCCTTCCATCACCATTTATGCTCCTTTACTCTTCTACCTCCCCAACCCTCTTTCCCGCTGGTAACTGCCACACTGTTGTCTGTGCCTATACATTTTGTTTATATTTAGCTTAATCCCTTCACCTTTTTCACTCATCCCCCCAACATCCTTCCCCACTGACAGCTGTCAGTCTGTTCTCTGTATCTATGAGTCTGATTCTCTTCTGTTTGTTAGCTTATTTTGTTCATTACATTCCACATGTAAGTGAAATCATATGGTATTTGTCTTTCTCTGACTGGCTTATTTTACTTAGCATAATATTCTCCACGTCCATTGATGCTGTTGCAAAAGGGAAGAATTTCTTCTCTTTTACAACCAAATAGTATTCCACTGTGTAAATGTACAACAGCTTTTTTTATTCACTCATCTATTGATGGGCACTTGAGGTGTTTCCAGATCTTGGCTCTTGTACTTATAAATAATTCTACAATGAACCTAGAGTTGTGTATTTTTTTCCTGACTGGTGTTTTGCATTTCTTCAGATATATTCTAAGCAGTGGAATCACTGGAAAATAAGGTACATTTCTTTTTAATACTTTGAGGTATCTCCATACTTTTTTCACAGGGGCTGCACCAATCTACATTCCCACCCACAATGCATGAGAGTTTCCTTTTCTCCACATCCTGTCCAATACTTATTGTTTGTTGATTTACTGATGATACTCATTCTGACAGGTGTGAGGTGATACCTCATTATGGCTTTAATTTGCATTTCTCTGGTGATTAGTGACACTGAGTATCATTTTATATGTCTATTGGCCATTAGTATATGCTCATGAAGAAGTGTCTATTCAGGTCCTCTATTTTTAGTTGGATTTTTTTTCGGTTTGGATTTATGTAAGTTCTTTATAACTTTTGGATATTAGCCCCTTATCAGATGACTCACTGGGCAATATTTTCTTCTACTCAGTGGGTTGTTTTTTCATTTTGTTGATGTTTTCTTTGCTGTGCAAAATGTTTTAGTTTGATGTAGTCCCATTTGTTTATTTTTTCTTTTATTTCCTCTGCCCAATGTGATATATGAGAAAAAATCTGCTGCAACAAGTGTATGAGATTTTACTGCCTGTATTTTCTTCCAGAAACTTTATGGTTTCAAGTCTTACATCTAAGTTGTTAATCCATTTTGAGTTTATTCTGGTGGAAGAAACTGGTCTGGTTTTATTTTTATGCATGTATTTGTTCTATTTTCCCAACGCCATTTATTGAATAGACTGTCTGTCCCCCATTGTGAGTTCTTTGCCTTCTTTGTCAGATATCAATTGACTGTAAAGGCACAGGTTTATTTCTGGGCTCTCTATTCTGTTCTATTTACCTATATGTCTGTTTATATGCCAGCACCATGCTGTTTTGATTACTATGGTCTTGTAGTATAGCTTGACACCTGGTAATGCAATTCCTCCTACTTTGTTCTTCTTTCTCAAGACTGCTGTGGCTTTTCCGGGTCTTTTGTGGTTCCATATAATTTTTGAAACTTACTCACTAACCTGTAGAGATTCTAGATGTGAAATGGGGCTTGTTCCTCAACTATTTTAGACAAAACTAATGTCTTTTGTATTTTTATTTTATGAAGCAATGCAATGTGTTATAGGTGTTTGATTTGCTTGTTTTACTTAGCTGATTAGGAATGTTAATTAAATTGCTTTGATTTGTGACTATATATCTTGACATATTTTAGCTATAATTAGAAACACAGAAAAGTCAACTGCAAACAAAATGTTATTATATAAGATAGACCACATGGAAAATTGTTTATGTGAGAATCTGACCATCCAAAAACCATGTGAAAGTTTAATTTTTAACATCTATGCCTTTAAAATTATAATGTAGTGGAGCTGGAACTGTCATTAAATGTAAAAGTATTTTAAGGAAAAACCACATTGCTGCCCTTTTCAGAAATTTTTAGATTTCCTTCCATTCATTTTATATTTATACTATTTAAAAATCAGACAAAACTTCAAATACTTATTATAATTTTACTAAATGGACAGTGACAAAGAAAAGCTATTGTACTATTTAGTTATGATTTCTGTTTCTGTAGTTCCAAGACCATATTTTCAGTTCTTTACTACTCCTAATTATACTACAATAGATCACTTATTAGCAGCATTTTCAAACTGTAACTACTATTTCTATGAACTCTTCTTTTTGTGGAATTTTTATTACTTTGCCAAACTTGTTTTCTTATTCTACCTGGAAACAGCAAGATTGCATTTTGTAGCCTCATTTTTCTTTCACAGTTTCAGTTGCAGTTGGGCCAGGTGACTAAATCCTGCCCAATGGGTTATGATTGAAAAATATATAAACCTCTAGGTTCATCCCATTTAAAAACTCCCACCCAATTCCCAGCCCTCTCACTGCCTCACACCATGAACTAGATGCAAAGAGGCCATCAGGCATCTCTAAGACCCTGAGGGAGACTCCACCCCCCTGAGGGAAGTAGCTGCAAGATGAAGAGAATGTGTATCCTTGAACTATAGCATGTGGAGGCACCTGCAAAATACCAGCAGTGTTTCCATGTATGAGTGCAAAATGAACTTTGTTAGCATTGTGTACTGAGAGTTTTGTGATTTTTAAACAGCAGTTAGCCTTCCTTGACTATATACTTATATCCTACCTGACATTCCTTTTTCTATAATAGTCAGCAAAACATACCAGATACAGGAGGACAGAGAGGAGGAGTAGATGCAATAAGTATTCATCATCAGTTCTTTCCCAGTCACCCAATCTAATTAATTGCCAAGATGATGTCAATTCTACTGTCACAATATTTTCCTTCTTTGTCCCCCATACCTCTACATTTTTTAACTAATAAAGTTTGAATTTTTAAAATGAACATTTAAGTATATCAATGTATACTCCCCCAAATTTAGCCAGAAATAGTCTTTATCAGCTTTTACCTCGGCCTTAATTTTTTTCTGTAAAATAAGTTTTGCATCATCTTGTTGACTCTTTAAGATGCTCACAATATTCCCCCCACCAAAATTTGTTTCTGCATAGCTTACTAGATAAATAGATATTTACCATACTTAGAAGTGAATGGCTCATATGCCACCTTCTCCATGAGGTCCTCCCATAATTTCCCTATTTTTAATTAACTTTCACATTCAGTAAAAATGAACTGTATTACAGTATTTCTAGCAATAATAGGATCTATCCTTATTTTTGTAAGGTTGCATCAGATTTATATTACCATATAAAAAGTTACCATAAACTCTTAAAACAATCCCTTATTATACTGTAGTTGCATAAGTCAGAGTTGTGCCTGGCATGGTTTCTTTCTTCATTGTACTGCAAGACTGAAATCAAACTATAGCTCAGACTGAGCTCTTATCTTAAGACCCTGGAGGAAAATTCACTTCCAACTTCATTCTTGCTGTTGACAGAATTCCCTTTCTAATGGTTGCAGGGCTGACTTCCTGTTTTCTTTCTATGTGAACACCTCCATCTTCAAAACACTAAACCCTTTGTATACTTCAAACCACTGACTTCTACCAACAGCTAGAGAAAACTTAGCTTTTACAGAATGCGTTCAATTAGGTCTCCTTGGATAATCTCCCTTTCTTATAGTTGTACCACATGGTATAATCTAATCACGGAAGAAACTCAATCAAACTCAAAGTCCTGACGATTACTCAGAGAATGTATTTCAGGGATGAGGCACATGGATGAATGAATTAGAATTCTCCCTACTATAAGGACTTTAAAATTAAAAAGAAGAAATTCTGTGAGTACTTAGTCATTGAGATTTAGCTTCACTGAAATGTAGGTTTGATTTAGCAAGAATTATAATAATCTTTTGGTAAGTGTAAAAGAGGTTCAAAATATTTAAGCAACCTGATCTTATTCTTGTAGTAGCAGTGGGTATGGAGAAAAGGTTTAAATAGAAAATTTTGACTTTGTGTCCAATATTCTCTTGGATACTTCATAAACACATTTGGGCTTCTTTGGCTACTTTAATTACTGTATACATGTTACTTGATTATAAAATGCTAATGCCCAAGTATCAAATTAGTAGAGAAAGTTAGAATTTTCTAAATTACTTTATGCAACTTACTCTTAATCATGTGATCTTAGAGAGCAGGGGACTGTTTGTTTATTCCCCACATATATTCATTACTATGGACTGTTATAACAAAATACCATAGCCTGGATAGTATGAACAACAAAAATTTATTTTCTCACATTTCTGCAGGCTGAAAATTTGAGGTCAGAGTGCCAATATGGTTGGTCTCTGGAGAGAATCCCCTTTCTGGCTTGCAAATGGCCACATTTTAGCTGTGTCCTCATATGGTGTAGAGAGAGGTCTTTCTATGTCCTCCTCTGTTTAATACGGACAAAGATTTTATCACATTAGAACCCCACTCTTGGCCACAATTACCTCCTAAAATCCCTATTTCCAAATACAGTCATGTTAAGAATTCAAGGTTCAATGAACACACTTCAAAAGGAGACACAATTCAATCCATTGTATCACATTACCAAGCTTGGAACATACACACAACATGCAATGAATGAATATTCCATTTTGATTTCCATTTTGACTCAATCAGCTGAAATCTGTTCAGATCAGACCCATAGAGAATCAGGTAAAATAATGTATACTTTAACTTACTTTTTAATTTTATTTTTAGGGGTTCAAACCATTTTATTAAGGGTCAAAGGGCTGAGAGGATGAGATCCAACGTGCTTGGCCCAGCAGGGACTTCCCCAGCTTCACAGCCACAGCTGCAAAAAAAGTCACTCTTTAATTTTTAATTACATTTATTGGGGTGATGTGGATTAATGATACTACATAAATTTCAATTATGCAATGTTCCATAATGCATCATCTGCATAGTGAACTGTGTGCTCACCACCCAGAGTCAAATCTCCCTTGATCATCCTGTATCTGACCTCCTTTACCCTCTTCACCCTACCCCACTTCCCCTTGGGCAGACTTCACACTATCCAACTCATTCTTTATTTTTATGATTAATGGAAAGTAGTTAGAGAATAAATACTACTAAAACTTTATTTAAACTCCCTATAGCTATAAATTAAAATTTGTAATTAGAAAGAGACTAGTTACTAACTTTTGTTTTGGCTAGGAGGCTTAGACTTGACTCAGATCTTGAAAATCTAGGTGGATCAACAGTTTCATAGAAATTATCTCCAGTTAAAATACATTCATCAGAAAGAAAAGTGATGATCAAGGCAGCCATATACATAATTTGTCTTGAATATACTCAGTAGCTTTAAATTTCCATGTTCTGAACAATACTATTTAGACATGGCTTATGGCACTTAATGTATATGTTGGGGACCAGGCAGGTAATATTCAAAATTCTCCTTCAAATAGTATTACAGAGCGATGTCATAGTTTGGCATTATAATGAAATTACACTGTGTACTCTTCACTCGTTAAACTACAAAATACACTCATTCCAATATGGCACTATTATGACAAAGCCAGAAGGGAGGAACTCTAAACTTATTAACTTATACAAAGATGGCATTTGTTGTCACTCAAATCAAGAAGCGATTAACATTGAAATGTTTCTTCTGGCAAAAAATACCCATTGCTTTGGCCTATTTTGGTATCTTTGATGTCTGTATGCAAATGCTCTTATGGAACTGGAAAATATGTTGAGCACATTGTAAAAACAAGTGTAAAAAATCTCGAGAAAATTAACATTTTTTAGCTATTAGATACAGTCCTTAGCAATATTCAGAAATATTCTGACAGCTTTCATGACAATTTCTTCTTCTTTTGTTTAAAAAATTCTACTCCAAAGAAATACATTCAGCCAGGTTATAATTAACGTGGCTGTCAAAAGATATTATGCATCATCAGCTGCTTAGCATCCTAAGGTAGACAAAGAGTAGCAGTAGTATTGTTTTCTGTCTTATCAGGTCAAAGCAGTGGCAACTTTAATTAGAGTTATTGTCAAGACATTGCTTAAACTGTCACATGTTCCTGCACCTTTTATTTTAACCTTATCGAGGGAGGGGGGAGTTTTGATTTATAAGTTGGTGAGCCTCATCTCATAATATGTGTCCTAACAACACCCCTTCTTGTATTTAACAACCAGTGACTGGCAGCTGACCTACCACCTTTACCATAATGCTAACAGTCTAATGCATTTATTTCAACTATTTAATAATATATCAAGCAATTAAGATTTCAAAGTGTAAAAGTCATAGGGAATAGAACTAAATATTTGTGGATTTTTCCTATATAAGTTACACTATTTTATGAAAAGGATGCATTTTACAAAATAGCCAAATAATTGATTTAAAAATGATTTGACTTTATTCCTGTAAGCATCAAGCTTGCAGGAACATTTATAACTTGAATGATCTGTGAACATAAACTCCGTTGCAATGTCTTTATTTTTTTAAAAAGTATGATACAAAACTTTCAAAAAAACATGATATTTGATGTGTAACAAATGTTGTTTTATTTGAAAAAATTATAGATAAGTCTGTATTATTTTTAGACAGATTCACTTCTTTGGCTTCATATGTCCATTGTCCCTGTATAATGAATACTCAGAGTCAAATAAGAAGCTTATCTTAATACAGATAAATCCAGTTCATGAAAATGTGAATTATTTTGTCTTTTTATTGCAAATATATTGTTTAAAAAAGGAAGAATATTTGTTTTTACTCTGGTGGATAATTAATTCACTTTACTTATGTTAATTTTCCAGGAAATTATGTCTCTTCTTAAAAAAAAAAGAACATTTCTTATAACATACTGACTTCCAGGTCATGGCATATGCAACTTAAGATAATAAGACTAGCAATTCCTTTTCTATTTTGACAGACTCGTCCAAGAACATTATGTTATATTTAATGAAGTAGGCTATCGCTGCCTTTGGGATGTATCCAGGCAGTGCTTCGCGTAGGTGGCTTAGCTGTCCATTACACACAAATGATCAACCGAGAATGATCCCTGGCTTCCCTCCCCAACAGCATCTTTTCCATTATTTCTGCTTACTTTTTCTGCAAGACATTGCCTGGAGTAATCGATCTCCCCTCTTCCGGCAAGAGTTCTCTCCTGGAACTTCTGCTCTTTCCTTTTCGTCACACTTATAAGAAGACCTCACGACCATGAGCCTGGGCTGGCTGTCAGAGGCAAGATAAAGTGGGAAAAGGAGACACGCTGCATCTCCGTTCATTTCCCACTGCTGTCTTTCAGCTCCACCTGAGGACTTGCCCTCCCGAGCACACCACACTAGCTCTTACTCAGGGCAGACAGTTTACGTTGAATATTTATCTTCCTGTGTATTTGACAAATATTCATTACATCTTATCTCTTCACTCCATAATTCCAAATTCTACTTCATGTGTCATGAAAATATGTTTAAGATAACCTAAAATGTTACAGAACAGAGAAGGAGAGGGAAATGGAGGGAGGGGAGAGGGAGAGGAAGAGGGGGAGGCAGAGATTATACTCTACTTTATTTCTACTTTGATTCAATTTTAGAATTTTAGTCTGTCAATGAAAAACACTTCCAAAGCTGAAAGAAAAGTGAAGTTAACCATCTCATAAAGTAATCACTAAGAAGAAAATAATAATACATCCTGACCTGGCAGGGAGAGTTGGAAGAATTTGGGGATAGAGGTTATGATCCTCACTGCTCCTTCTCTACCAGCCTGGAGTCTCCCCCTCTTTGTTCAGCATTTCCACTAGAGTCTTTTTACTGTCTTAGAGCTCCCCACTATATCCCTGCCCCGTGGTATCAGATCATAGGCACCAAGGTGGTTATTCTCCCTGACAGTGAGTGAGGAGAGAAGTGGGGGAAGAGGGAGAGACCTAGATTCTTTGGAAGTGCGTAAATTGTTTGCCTTGTGCTCTGGGTCTGTAGTGTTATGTGCGCAGTGCTCTCCACTTCGGACATTTAGGAAGATAAATTGGTTTCTGTGAGCCAGTGTAAGAATATAACTAAGACAGATAAACTATTCCTCCAGGCAAAATGCATTTTGAATTTCAAACTCTCAAGTTACCTATAAACTTTTGGAACAGTTTATGGTTATAAATCGGGTGCTGTGCTTGATTCCTCCAAAGAAATACAGCAATGAGTTTACTGAGTCCCTCTGAACCTCAGGCTTGCTCATCTTTGCGAATGCTTTGCCTGGTGTAGAGATTCTTGTGAAGATAAGAAAAGGCAACACACAACTCAGTTCAAAATTTTGCTTCTATTTTGCCCCTATTCTCAATCGGCAATTCTTCACCACCCTTCCTTTGTGTGGTTCCCCTTCTTAAGTGTGTGTGTGTGTGTGTGTGTGTGTGTGTGTGTGTGTGTGTATTTGAAAATAGTATGAGGAAGCTGGAGTTTGTAAGCTTAAGTTCTTTGAGCAAGTAGCTTTCACTTCAACCAGAGTGGCAAAAGGATTCTAACATCAAAATTTTTGAAAAGCAGTAGATTAAAGTATGATATCTCCTAATGGAATATACATTTGAACACAGATCCCAACAACAAAAATCATAAAGCCAGTGTAATAAAGTCTTCCATCAGGTAACCAGTTAAGAGGTACTCAGAGGACTGCAGAAAACAACTTCTGAAGGTGAGGGAAGCACAAATAATATTGAATACATTTTCAAAAGTGATCAGGTCACTACAGATGTGAGACTTATTCCTTTAGTTTCTCAACAAGCATTTACTAAGCACCTGCATTTCCCTAGCAAACACCATATTAAGTATGAAAAGTGTAAAGATGAATAAGATATAGGTCCACACCTGAAAGAATTGAGACTAAATAGAAGAAGAATGGAGTATGATGAGGTGAAAGGTCCAAGCAGAAGGGAAAATCGGAGGTCAGAAAACCTTAATTCAGTTTGTGGAAGTTCAGATGGGATGAAACAGTAAGGGGGCAGGTCCTGGAAAAAAACGAAAGGTCTAAGCAGTTTGTCCATCTGCCCAGGTCAATCTAGAGCAAACCAGAGTAAGTGGCTTCCTTTACACTGCAATATTATGTACTTCAAAGCCTACTCAATAAATAGCACTCTTCCTGCTTAGACTTTCAAGGCAATATGTCCCTTTAATAAATACTGGAAAACTTATATTTTAACACCTCTGTGTCATCAAGGAGCTGTCATGTGAGCCAGAAGATACGTTCGAGAAGGAGAGGAAGCATCCCACATGAGAATGACAGGTAAGCCGAGGTCCTTCAATAGACTAACACAGGAGCAACAGCACAGGTCTCACTGGAAAGTCCTGTTGACTTGTGCTGTTCACAGAGAGGTTGGTGGCAACAGCTTAGTCACAGAAAGACTAAAAAGAGTAAAGTGGTTTGTTTCTCCAATGAGACTGCTACAAACAGCCTGCACTCCCCTGGCAAGGCAAGGTAAATGGAGTGGTTTGGTTCTCAGCAAGACAACTCAGCTCTCACAAGCTTTCATTGGCACATTTTTTTTTTAGCAACAAAAGGCTCCAGCAGCTCTAGAAGCTCGTCTTCCCAGAGTAATTTATGAGTTCTTTCCATTGCTTTTTCATCCTTCCCTAGGAACACTCAAGCTTTCAAGTTGCTACCCACAGCTTACCCACCACTCTCTATTTTGGTAGAGAAATGAAAGAAATAAGACACAAGGAGTATTTTTGACTCTTACTCTTTTGCATTCAATAAGCACCAGGTCTCAATTTCTGCCCAGCCCCTCTGTTATAGGAACTTGGCTCTATCACAGCTGCTCCTTTTGTAGCTAAATCTGTCCTTGACCTCTGCTTTCCACACCACAGTTCTCTTCCCACATATGGGGGCACACATTCAGCTTTAGGATACTACTCATTTGAAACTTTGCGCATGGCCCTAATATTTATTTGCTTAACAAATATTTATTAAACAGTCAAACACAGGCATTGCACATGGTGCTGAGGATAACAGTAAGCAACATAGGGCTCCTGCCTTCAAGGGGTTTATACTAAAGTGTAGAAAAAGGATCAAATAATCACTTATAAGATTCTTTGAAAAAGTCAATGAGGAAAGATACATTATAAGCCCTGTAAGACTCAATCCATTTGTTCTTCACTTTTACTCTGAAATGATACTTCCTTATGAAGACACAGCCTGTAAACCAAACCACTCTACTTTCTGGGGAACCAAATTCAAAACCAGGCCCTCGGAATGTGGTATCGGGATTGACATTTCCCTGTTCAGATGGATAGTAGGGCACCATGATTAGGGGGCAGTGATATCATTTGGCACATGGTAACATTGCAACCTGTGATTGATGGAAATGAAGTTAAGGTAGAAAGTTAGGCTTTGGGAAATGTGGCAGCTGTATGAACTTAAAGCCATGGGGTTTAAAGTGGACTAGTATATACTAATTCAATGGAAGCCTTGTAAGAGAAAATTATGAGCTAGGGACATCTCACTGCCAACTTAAATTATAAAGGACCACTTTTCTAGATTTTGCCAATTTTGGGACAACTGCCATTGCCTTTAGCTGCTGACTATTAAAAAATTCAGACCAGGATTATACTCTAAAGTGTCACAGCTACAAAAGGCAATGATCTTGGGATACCAAGTGACAGTGAGACACAAGGAGCCTGTCCTAAGCTGGGCATTATGAAAACCACAAAACAATAAGGTTAAGAGGGCACAGTGGTAATTTATGATGTATTTGGGATTAGGTTAAAACTGGTCTAGAAGGCCAAAGTTCACTGCATGAACAGTATGACAAGTAACTTGTCAACCTTTTCTATTAAACCAGTGACTTCCTCAACTCATACCTATAGCTGATGAAGATAAGGGTTCTGTGCAGACAAAAATAGAGGAAACACCTTGGGCCTGATTAACAGGCCACATTTGGTTAAAGGCTGGTGCTAGCCAAAAGTAGACAACCGAAGCATCACAGACTTAAAGTGCCATATTGATGGGAGATGCAACGGCCAATGCTTCTAATTGTGTACTTGTCTAATTTGTATAGGAGGAAAGTGACTGGAGGTGGTCATCTCGTGGCTGGCATAATGGATCCATGAAAACAGTGTATGCATATATGTTAATGCAGTAAACCCAAGAGCAAGGGCTCATTTTTTCACTACTAAAAGGTTTACTTCCCAGCAACCAAGACTGACACAAAGTCCTCTAACTGGAAAAATATAGCCACTTGATGAAAGGTAGATGGTATCAAATATTTTGCACTCCAGAGGAAGCAGAGATTTGTCCTTACTGGAATTAACACATTTTATCGGGGGATTCAAATACCTTTGTCACCAATTCAAAGGAGACTTCACAGCAACAAGTTCTAGTCAAATGGAATTAATTATATCACCTATGTCATTACTGAGTCTATTATCTTGGTAGCTCATTTGACTCTGCTGGTATCTGATCTCACCTTGTGTTGATAGCTGTAAGGTGGACAATCACTCCATTTGACTCGACATATTATATTTTAATATTCAGAATGATTCCAACTCCTTGGCTTGTACTTGTGCTTCCCAACACATTTGGCACTTTAAAGTTGCTTCATAAGAACTCACCCCAGGGTTTGTTTTAGGCATGTGCTGTTTTACAGTTTATATTATTACAAACTAAAATTGTGACATTTCAAATAATGTTAAAAATGTATTAAATATTCTGCTTGCATTCTGAAAATAAACCATAGACAGTATTCTCATCTGTGAAATGAAAATATCATTCATTGCCTGACCATAAATTATATATTTGATATTCTTAGAAGAATGATTGGTCTATATTAAAGCTTTCTGAATGTTTTTATTATTATTCATATGTACATCATTCATAAGGAACTTGAAATATGAATACTTGTATATATATGTGTATATACATATATGTATTTATCGAGAAAATAGTCATTGAACAACAAGGAATTTCAGCTTCAATTTAGTATGGAGACTGAAAATTGTAACCACTAGGTAAGTAGGTAGGTAGGTAGGTATGTAGGTAAGTAGACAGACAGATGTGATAGACAGGTGTATGTCTAACCTGCTATTGAACTGTTATGAACCTTAAATTTAGAACTTTAACTACTGCTGATTTTTTTCAGGTACCCCACAAAAATGAATCATAATGCAGCTGAACATGTGGTAAGATGTCAGCCGCAGTATGATTCCTAATCAGGTGAAATAATTCCTAGTTTTCCTGCCAAGAAGAGTCCTTACCTTTTTAAGAACACCACTTAATCATCTGGGTACAGGTTATAGATCACTTTTCTTCCATGTAAGCAGTAGACTTCCAAGTTGAAAAAGGAACGGCTGTATACATGTTTTATAGCTTAACATTATCATATACCAGAGGACATATTTTTGCTCTTAACTCTTTCTAATTGATAGATGCATGTAGAAAGGTATTAAATCTTTAATATCCTAGAGTATTCTTAAATTTTTTATGCTTTCAAGCCTTTACATATATTATTCCCTCTTCCTGTAATATTTTAAACTATTTTATTTAAGACTCAGCTCAACTGTCATTTTCCCATGAATGTAGGTCTAAATTAAAGAGGAAATACAAATCTTTCAAAAAAATCTCACACTATTTGCCCTTATCTCCAACTTATGAGCTCTCTATTCTTCAGTCCCATCATACCATCAGATCTTTATCCAAATATCACCTTTGCGGAGAATCCTTACCCAGACACATCAGTGGTAGGCTCCTGTGGTTGCTGTAACAAATTATCACAAACAAGGTAGTTTAAAATGATAGAAATTTATTTTCTCATTTTTTGGAGGTCAGAAAATTACAAAATAGGTTTACTGGGTCAAAATCAAGGTCTGAGCAGGTTCTCACTCCTGCTGGAGACTTTGGAGGGTAATCCATTTCCTGCTCGTGTACCTTCTGGTGGCTGCCAGCATTACTTGACTTGTGGCTTCATCCTTCCAATTTTCAAAGTCAATATCTTTAAAAGTTTTTCTCCTCCATCTTCACAGAAACTTCTCTGTGTGTCCAATTTCCTGTCACCCTAATCCCATGAGGACATTTTTTAATGCATTTAAAGCCCACCTAGATATTCAGGATCCTTAATCATGTCTGCAAAATTTTTGCCAGGTAGAATAATATTTACAATTTCCAATAATTAGGACATATTATGTGGATTACCACCTGTTCTTACTGACACTCCTTATGTCCCTTATTTATTTCAGTGTACTGCAAATAAATTGTACCTCTCAAATATACTGTAGATTTTACTTATTAATCTTGTTTTATTTTTGTTCACCGGATTACAAAGGCAATTCCATAAAATCAGTATTTTTTTCCATTTTTAAAATATAGAAGGGCACTTTTCATTCAATCATTCCTAAAAATATTTGTTGGAAAATGAAAAAAAAGAAAAAAGGAATAAAAAGTGATTGTGTTGTGAAATTTATTCCTTTATTTTAAGTTATAGAGCAAAAAATTACACCCTATAAGTACATACATGAGAGTAAACTTTCCAGAAAATTATTCAAAAAGATCTTGTACAACTCTTTTCTGGGAATATGATCAAGGGATTTGTATGCTCAATGATGGTTGGAATATATATATATATGTATATGTATACACACACACACACATATATAATCTTCTAAATCTAACTGAGATTATTTGAGTCTATTATACCATGTTAAGGCATTAAACATTCTTAGCATCACATCATGCCTCTTTTTCCCATTTCATCTAGACCCCATCACTCTGACTTGATAAATGGATGATACTCTCAGGGTTCTGATTCAGTAACAACCTTAATAAAATCAGTTATTTTTCCATTTTTAGTAATATCCACTGCAGAGAGGAAGAGATAGTGAGCAGGTAAAGAGACAAGAAAGAAAGAATATCACCCAAGGATTAACTATTAATTTAGTATTAAATATTGCCAAGCAAGTTAGTTGTCCGCACTGGAGCTGATGGAAAAAGAAGAGCCAGGATGGATGAGAGTCAGGTGTTGGAGCCCAAGCAGGGAGAAGAGGGCAACCATTTAGGGACAACCATTTAGGTTCCTGGTGTCAGATGTCGGAGTTAAGCATCAGGGCAAAGGGCACAAGATATCAGAGCTTGAGGGAACTGGAATAGAGTGTTTAGGTAGGGTGGGGATGCCCAGGAAAGGGTGACAGAGCTTGAGTTGAATTAAAAGGACATCTAAGTGGGCAGGAAGCCAGTGTGGTTATGAGAGTCCAAGTAGGATGAGGAAAGCTTTTGAAGTTGAGTTGCCTGACACAGATCCTGAGGACACAGGTAAAATGAAGTAGGTGTCACTACTGGGGTCTTGGCATGGGTTGTCAAGTGCCTAAGATAAACAGGACTTTCAAGAGCAACACAGGGGAAACACACATATATTAAAAATATTCATACTAATATTGCTATAGATCTATTTTTGAGGTACACATCAAAATTGCACAGAAATGTAAGAAAAATAAATTTAAATTCACTAGGGGATCTCATCAGGAATATAGTATAATGGTGGTACAGGATAGTACTTTTCTCTCCAGTTGATCATGAAAGATAAATGATTGAGTTTTTGACTACGTTTAATCATTCAATGTCTTTAAAATATGTACTGGTCAATCATTTGGTAAGTGGACAGAAAAGTTCATAGCCCTGGGCCTTGATGTAATTAAAACAACTTAGAAAATGGAAATAAGTTAATGTAGATAAAAAGGAATTGAAATGGGGGGAAGCTCACATGACATCTATAGCAGCCATGTGGCTGAATTACTCAGACACCCAGATCATCCATCATGCATATTTTCAGTCAGCTGTAGGAAGTGCAAATAGCTAACACCTGAAACTGAATTACTTTCAGGATCTGCTTTAGCTCTTAAACCAAAGACTTATCATGCATAGGTCCAAATCAACAACTGAGCTGAAAATGCAATCTATCTGATAAGGGAGCAAAGAGACTATATATGAAAATAGTGTCAGCGTTAACCAGCATTAATATAGTTAATGAATTATGTTAAATGTAAATGCATTAAACAACCCAATCAAAAGGCACAGTTTGTCAGAATGTCAATAAAGAAATGAAACAACTATATCCTGCCTATAAGAAACACCTATAATAAAAAATAAAAAAGAAACACCTATAAATTAAAAGACAAAAATTATTAAAAATTAAGGTAACAGAAAATAATATGCCATGCAAGAAACTACCTGAGAGAACAAAAGTAGTTATACTAATAACAGACAAAACAGACTTTAAGATAAAACCAGTTACTAGAGACAAAAAAAAAAATGCATTGTGTAAGAGAGCCAGTCCTTCAAGAGGATATAAATATAAATATGCACCAAACAAAAGAACACCAAAATACATAGTAAAAAATGGCAGAATTGAAAGTAGAAATAGACAATTGGCCATGATAGCTGGGAGGCTCCACCTGAAGAGCTTTGAGGATGCAATTCACCTTCAGAACCAAACCAATGACCGGTCAGTCTGCACATTCAAAGACGTGTCCATTGCTGCCCAACAGGGGTCTGACCTAAGGGAAAATCTTTTCATTGAAGTTCCCAGTTAGGCTTGCCAACTGACCAATCAGTATAATGGCTGGAGATTCTTCCTGCTTAATCCTGCTTCTTCCTCCTTATGGTTTTCCATTGTATTCTGAAGAATTTTCCTATCCTGTCCTTCTTTTATCTTTTACAAATGCTACCCCAATAAACTTTTCACAGCTATCTTACCAACTTCTTACTATGTAACCCCATGGACATATCATAAAATTTATTAAATTTGGTTGTATTATAGAGATATTTGACATATTTCTTTAAAAACCCAAATTTAAAAATAATATGTACCATAAAAACAAATACATACCAATATATATAATTTAAAACTCTTTAAGGTGTCATTGTTGGAACTCAATTTTGTAATGAAACTGACTTTAATATAACTACAAAAGTGGTCACCTTGGCCATTTTTATTCTCTTAGTATTATTAGTATTATTCTTATTTTGTTAATTCTTCAAATGACTAAGGAATTTATACATATTAAATTAAAGTTGGGTTGAGTATTTAAGATTTCTGGCGCTAAATGTGGAGCAGTGAAGTTTTAGTGCAGAAACAAAATAAATCATCTACATTTAATTTAAAATGTAACAACAACTATAAAATACTAAAGCAGTTTTTAATAGTTCTAAAACACAAACATAGATTTTACTTGGAGCTGACATAAATAAGCATGACAACTTTCTTCTGTATGATTACACATTTCATATTTTAATTTCACAATGAGAATGTAAATGGTCATTTTCCTGTCAAAGCAACACAGATTTAATGAATAATACCAAATAGAGCACGTCTCTAATAGAAGAGTTTGTTTTGGCATCATTGCATAAAAAAGAATACTACCACCACTTTTGATTCTCTTGACTAAGAAACCGCCATCCTCACCCTTAACCACATTTACAGCACAGGCCACTTGGAACTGGCAGAGCTGCTGTGACCACAAACTGGCTCTTGGATTAGAGGTAATAAGAAAGTTTGTTTGCCAAATCTTGAACAATGAGTTTGGTTTCGTAGCATGTCTGCCAGAAACGTTCATCCTTTTCCATCTTTTTCAGCTCTTGTTTCTCTGTAGCATCCACAGAATACAGATTGCAACCATCTGGGGTCCACACAGAACAGTGTGAGGCCCGACATGCCGGCTTGAAACAGATTTATCTCCTAGAACATGAATGATAATAATGAAAACATGTCACACAGATTGTTATGGGTTGAATTATGTCCCCTGAAAAGGTATATTGATATTAAATGTCCTTATTACAAGATAAGTTCTTTACAAAGGTAATTGAGTTAAAGTCAAGTCACTAGGATAGGCTCGAATTCAATGTGACTGAAGTCCTTATGAAAAGGGGAAATTTGGACACCGGGTCAGACACATGAGAGAAGATGATGGGAACACTCAGGGAAAACGCCATCGATACGCCCAGGGGGATGCATGCCTGAGGCTATCACAGGTAGGAGGGAGACTGGGGACAGATAAGGGCCTCAGAACCCTCAGAATTTGCCAAGCCTGTTGACACCTTGATCTTGGATTTCTAGTGTCCAGAACTGTGAGAACACAAATGTTTGTTGTTTATATTGCCCAGTTTGTGCTTCTTTGTTATGGCAATGCCAGGAAAAAATAGATAAGATACACTGAATCACTGTAAAGCACATGAACTTCATCTCAGCAACAACTGATTTTTGAAGGCCCTTTACTATACTTCCCTTCAGTC
The DNA here is from genome assembly GCA_004027475.1 of Anoura caudifer. Classification (NCBI taxonomy): domain Eukaryota; kingdom Metazoa; phylum Chordata; class Mammalia; order Chiroptera; family Phyllostomidae; genus Anoura; species Anoura caudifer. Next base: position 88,795 of record PVKU01000070.1, on the reverse strand, counting down.
TGCATGATTTTGAATGAGACTGCATTTCTGTACTGGTCCTGTACATTGCCTTACCTCATTTCCTCTTAAAAAATCTCCCCACTCTTCATTAAGCAATGAAAGAAACAGCGAATACATTCTGGTTGAATAGAAACATCATTTTTGGTTAAAAATTAACAGTTAAGAAAAACCAATGAACCTGAAGAGCTTTTGCAGTAGGCAGCCTCTAGGTGGCTTCCAGGAACACTGCCTCATAGTGCTCATGCATTTGCACAACCTCCCCATTTTCAGCGTGGGCTGGACTCATGACTTGCAAAAAAAAAAAAAAAAACAGAATATGGGAGAATAAATAGAAAAAAAATAGACGATAGAACTTCTGGATGATAAAGACTGTGGTTTTCAGTTTGGGTAACCTCTTGCACTCTCTCTTTGGAATGATCACACGGGAGAAGCTGCTATGTTGTGAAGAACCCTATGAAGAGGTCCATGAGTGATAGTGAAGAACTGTGGCCTAAGTCCAAGAGTCGAGGAGAATTTTTTTTTTAATAATGTAAAAGCATTTAATTCTAAATCAAATAATTTCCCAATAGTGAAAATTAGTGACCGGTCAAGGTGTGCCACAGTACTTGGTGTTATTTTCTATCTATGGTTGGGACCTGGTCCCTGCTGACAACACATGCCAGGAGGTGGATAATCCAACTCATCAAGTCCTGGGGTAGCACTGCCACACTGGCCAGCACTCTGACAGTGACCCTGTAAGGGGTCTGGAGCACACAGGGGCACCCCACCTCGTGGGATGCATATTTTTGACCCACAAATTATGAGATGATAAAATGGTTGTCATTTTAGATAGTAAATCTTAGTGTAATTCATTACATAAGAAAATAAAGATAAAACAGAACTATAATAGTTTCTAAATGTTTTTTCTCATTTTTATCATATTATATTTAGATCATTCATTACACAACTTTTGGGATTCAGTAAAAATTTAAGTGATGTTAACTGAGGGACTAAGAACTGAGTTAGAGAAGATTAAGTTTCTAAAATGTTAGCAAAGTTATAGTCTATGGTTTTTACAACCCCTTCTCTCCAGTGAGATTTGCTTGGAAACAAACTAGCAAAGTATCCTTATAAATGCAAAGCATTTAAAATAACCTGCAAGCATAATACATAACTTAATTTTATTTTTCTCAGATACCCCAGCATTTCTTTCAGATTCTTTCAATTTCTTCTAGATACTGAAAAAGGCCATTAATTTTTGTTATTATTGCTAATGGAATTATATTATTTTCCAACACATGCTATTATAATATTAATAATGTTTTATTTGGTAAATCTATCACACTGTTAATAAGAAGATTAAACAATTTTATGAAGAAACTATTGATCACGAAGACATGTGGCACTGAAAAATGGAAGACTTTTCCAAAAAATGTTTCTATCCTACATTTTCCTTTAAGATTCCAAAAAACTTATGAGTTTTAATGAATAACAGATGAAATAAATATATTATTATTATTTAATCAAAACACTGTAATGAATGTAATAGTTTTCTATTGATGCTATAACAGATTACTACAAACCTAGTGGCTTAAAATAACACAACTTTATTTCCTAATGGTTCTGGAGGTCAAGGACATGACACAAGTCTCACAGAATGAAAATCAAGGTCTTGGTAGGATGTGCTCCTTCCTGGAGGTCTTAGGGAGACAGTTCATTTTCTTGCCCTTTCCAACCTGTAGATGCTGCCTGCATTCTGGGTTTATGTTCTTGTTCCTCCACCTTCAAAGGTCCAGTGGTTCTCACATCACTTCTCTCTGATCCGTTCTCTGTTGTCATACCAATGTCTGACCATGACTGGGGAAGGTCGCTGCTTTTAATGACACGTAATTCGAATGGGCCCACGTGGATAATCCGGTGTACTTTCCCCGTGCTGAGGACTGTTATCACATCAGCAAGGTATCTTTTGCCATACACAGCCACTATTTCGGGGACTAGGGCCTTTATTTTGCCTACCATAGTAGTTTATGATATTTGCTTAATAAATAATAAACACTGTAAAATATGTTTAATTCTGAGATTTCATGTCAACGTGTATATTGAAGAATGTAAAGAAATATGTAGATGGGAGTAAAAGACAGAAGACTGTACTTGAACAACAATTAAAATTTAAAAAATTGAAAATAAAAAATATGTAAAGATTTAATCATTCATACCTTTTCAAAAAATAAAATTTAATATTAAAACAAACTTTATTTTAAATGAGAATGAATAATAGTTATACATGTATATTTATTAATAATAACTGATTATTTCATTTATGTAAATTTTAAAGAAAGAATTGGTATAATTAAAAAGTATGCCATTAAAAATATAATGTGAAAATAAAAATAAAAATTATTGTAAATAAGACTATAGGTGAAATTAAAAGTTTATTGTTCATTTTTCAGGTGATGTTTTTGGTCCATTAGCATTAAAGTAGTTTAGATTTAAGACATCTGCCAATTTTTCATGATATCTATGATGCAGTATTCATACTGTAAACTTTGGTTTGTTGTAGTTCTCCATGTCAACAATATAAGTTGAACCGCAGACAAGTATTATTTCTCTACGGAAAATTACTGTACTGAAGAGGTAACATCGGACACTTTATTATATAATTATTAAGTAAGACTTAGAAAGCACAGCTCTGATTACATCGAGGCTTTACTTACTTTCCCTACTTCTGTTATGCTCTGAACGGATGAAAGTATTTATTATTCCCCAGTCATATTTTGAAAAGCACATGAATTCAGTCTTTTACCACCCAGAAATATTTCACTATACTTTTAATCAAGATAATACAAATCCTAAGTAAATTCAAATCATTAGGAGAATCACCATGACAAAAATTTAATTTTGTTTTTCTGGGGAAATATGCAATATACTTATGTTGCTTCAATTAATTAATAGTAATATTTTTAAGATTTACTATATCCAGAAGGAAGTAAAATAACATTTGGAGATAAAAGCAACTGTTTAATTACATATATAAATAATATGGAGAATTATAAAAGGATGATCAATAAAAGATCTTTAATCATAAAAATTAAGACTAATCTTTTTTAGAAAAATGGAGGAAAATAATAGTTAAAGGAGAAAGAAGAAAGATGTTAAGGGATAAATTTTTCCTATTTCTGAAAGGACAAGTTGGGAATGAAATTACCATGTCATTTATATTCTACTGACTGTAGTAAAACAATGATGTAACATTTTATTGGAAATGTCAATATTAACAATATTCAAAAATCACATCATTTGAAAATTCATAAACATATGGTAAACAGTGAATGAGACTTCAAAATGCTCAAGCAGGTTACAAAGTTTTTCAAGCCTTTCCGAAAAGAATTTGAAGGCTGTTATTCTAAACTGCAGTTCAGACTCAAATTCAAGACATTAGTTACATGCCCCATCCCTCAAGTTTCCAGCTGAAGTTCTGTATGTTGTATTCTGCAACTGCAAACCAGTTGATATCATGTCTTCACTTACATTCAAGGTAACATTTAGATCCATTTTACCGAATTGTAACATTTTTTCTAGTATTTCTAACTATTTGTATGGAAAAAGGTTTCCTGAATTTTGTTTTCTCTTATGGTTCTTTGAAAAAATAATTACTTATTTTTAACAGAATAAGATTAAATTAGCTTCCCTTGCCATTATCATAAGGATTTGTTACAGCTTGCACACATACATCTATGATACACTATAATAACAGTGATTTTTTCTATACCATGAAACATTTTTCTATATTATTATCTTACTAGTTAAACAACTAATCATTACTGTTACTGTTTAATCATTACTCATAAATTATTCCCAATTGTGCTAAAATAGACTAAACCAATAGGATGGCAGAATGATGTAGTCCCTTAGAAAATCACACAGTAGTGACACAAATTGTCACTAATTCAACATTTTTCAGTGTGCTTATTACATAAAGGATAGATAGCATCAGTTTTCAACAAGCTATAAGAGGAGACTGAGAGCGCTCTATTCATGCTCTGCTTCTCAGCTTTCACTGAACACAATTCATATTCACAATCTGTTATTTTCTGTTCTTAAGGGCAAAGAAAAGAAAAAAAGTCAGAAGAAGATGTTTTGTTATAATTAGATAATACAGAAAATGAGTTCAAACACACAGATAGCACTGCATCTAGACTCTAAGGATGGTGAAATTAACTGTATAAGTGAAATTTCTGACAATATGACTTTACATGATGATGTACTGCATGAATTTTCTCAAGCTCAGTAATCGATGTATAAATAATATATGTCTAAAAAGAAAAAGAAAATAATCATTCAACAAAAAGGACTTCGTCATGCAGCATTTTGTGTAATTGTCTGAACCATCTTTTTTATTAAAAGGAAATGAGACTCATGATAATGGGCCTGTTTAATATCATCTTTTATGACTGCATTTGTGGGCAGGGTGTAGAACCTGCACATATGAGCAAATAGATCAAACAAAACACACACACACACACACAAAGGAGAACAAGCAGTACAGAAAATCTGCCTCAGTTCACTTCTGTTTACCAATATTAATATCCTGGTTGTAATATTTTAATATAGTTTTTAAAAAGGTAAACATTGGGAAAAACTGAGTAATGTGTACATAGGATCTCCTTAGATTATTACTTCCGACATCATGCAAATCTATACTCACTTCAGTAAAATTTTCAATTAAAAAATAAAAAGTGGAAGCATGCATTGGACACAGGTGTTAAATGATGATAATAATTTTCCCGATAGGCCAACTGTTAAGCCTGGGGAAAATCAGCCTAACCTGGATCCCACAAAATAGAGGACACATCCTGGCTCTATACTGTCCACATTGCACCCACAGGTCAAGGAGTTCAAAGGGCCTAGAAGACATGGCAAAGGTCTGGATACCTGGGATCCCAGACACCCTTTCTGAAAGAGCCCAAGCTTCCAACACTTTTATGGGTCTTCTCTCTCAAGTGATCCTCTGAAAAGTAGATTATGCCTTCTATGTCAAACCCCTAGATCTACCAGTGTCCACAAAAAAAGGCTTTTTTTTTTCCTAAGGTGTATGGATGGACTTAAACACATGGCCTGGGTGTCCATGGTATGTGTGAGATCCCCCCCACTGGACAATGGAACAGCAGTTAGAGAAGGAGGCGAGCTGAGCCTGTGTGCTAGCTCTCCTCACATGGGCACACAAATTCCAAATACAAACCTGCCCTTCCAAATCACTGCAAAGGAGCATTTATCAAGGTGTGAGTTTTTATCTTGATTTACAACCTTTAAGCATGAAGACATAGGCTAGTGGGCCTCCATTTGTACTTTTACTCTGAGACAGGCAAAGGTTAAGTAAAAACTTGGTTAAAATGATCATAATACATCCAAAAAGCTTTCATTGCTTTCCATTAGGTTCTTAAGCCCTGTGAAAGATATCCTCCTCCTTCTCAAGGAGTACTTTGAAACATATTTTGGCAGACGTGACCACAGCGATCCTCCTTACACATTTCTGCAAAGCAACGGGCGCTTGCTTAGTTAAGATGGGCTTTTGATTCTCCCATTCAGAGAAGACAGGTTCTATGTCTTTTCCAAAATGACCATAAGTAACCTCTTAGGTGGAAATGTCACTAGCGGTATTTCCCTTAAAAAATTCTGGTGCACAAAGCAAAAAAGAAAATCGATGGAAGGGACTGAAACCAGACAGAAATAAAAGCAAAAGGAGAGAAGAGAAGCAGAAATGAAGGAACAAAATGATCAGATCCTTAGCACCACCCCCACTGAAGCCCTGAAGTTACAGGGAAGAGTGAGCCAAATAATTCACTTTTGAACTCCTCTGATCCAGTTTAAGAAATCAACCTATTATGAGAGAGGAGAGACCAATTAATTAAAAATTAATATTCTTGGATTTCTAGCTCTGCAGTGATGTGTATGTTTGACCTTGGAACATGCCATTTTAATTCTGTAAGACTCCATTTATATTCCTGGTTTTAAAAAATGTTGACAAAAGTAATATATGCTTACTCTGAAAAGTTTTGAAAATGAATAATGGAATAAAAAGAAAATATAAATCACCCACCCATATTAATATTTTGATGTATTTCCTCCATTCTTTTCTTCTAATGAATGTGCCTGTTTACATCCTTTTCTTCCACTTAAACCAGTAAGCCTTTCACATCTCTTAAATATTCTTTTAGAGTACATTTTTATTATATGAATAAAATATGCCAACACGTATTCTGTGATGTATTTATCTTTTCTCATATTTTGGACATTTAGACGGCTTCCAAATTTTTAAAAATTATATATAATAGTCAGATGAAAATCTCTATACATAAATCTTTGAGTTTATGACTACTTACTTAGGCTATCTTCCATAAAAAGGGAATTACAGTGTCCTAAAATGTGACCTTTCTGACAAGCTCTTGAAAGGAATTCCCAAATTGCTTGAGACTCAGTTTATTGGTAAAATGAGAAGCTTGCCTTAGATGATTTCAAAGGTGCTTCTCTCAGCTATAAAATTGTATGACTCTATGCCTTTTAGCCAGACCACTACGGACTTCTTGTTAAGAAGTCCAAGATTCATTAATCATGCAATGTACTCTGACATTTAATAGTAATGCCTCAAAACAATATTGCTTCACTATTGATGTACTCTACACAGTGAACTGGGAGCTTGACTTGTTAGTCTCCTAAACCTTACTGTGAGCAAAGGATTCAGGTATAAATGGTTTACTTAGAGAAATGTCTCCAGGAAAAATTAGTAAAGGTATGAAAGAAGCAAGATAGGGAATAAGGTAAAGCCATAAAATGTGGTGTTGTGAGGCGGTCCCCTGCTGTGTCTGACCTAAGGTATCTGCCTGAGGACTCAATCAACTGTGTGGTATGCATTACCTTCCTTTTTTCCAAGTTCCGTTTTGTTCTGACTGCAACTACAATAGATACTCCTTTACTTCTTCAAATATGCTAAACTCTTTCCTGCCTCAGGCCCTTTGCCTATGCTTCCTTCTCTGTGAGGCTTTTCTACACTGCATGGGTAATCACACCTTTAATCTGTGCACTTAACATTCTCTTTGAGATAATGAAGACAGCATGCCAAATACTCTCTTTCTGACTGTAAAGGCAAGATTGTGTCTGTGTCCTTTTGGGTTCAAATCTCTACCATGATTAAAAGACTCTTTCACCCTGAAGGCATGCCCTGGAAAGATCTTGGGCAAACCTGGTTGGGAAAAGCAGTTCAGGTTATAAATTAAATGTGAATGCAAGGCATTCACACTTGAAAGGCCGACCTAAGGAAGGCATTCAGATACAAATAGGATCATACATTTGGAACTTGACTGGAAATGCAAGGAGATAAATACTGTCCAGCCCTATTCACTCTTCTCAGTTAAACTTGACATCTCAACCATATAATTATTATAAAATTGGACTTGTATGGCTTTCATTTATTTATTTCTGTAATAAGAAAGATGGTATAAAAGAGAAAGGCAAGGGAAAAGAGAGAGAGAGAGAAATATATTTAATAGAGTTATAAGAACTCTGATCCACCCACATGGGACTCCTTTATGTCCAGGTGGACTGAGTATTTTCCACCTTCAAGCTTCTGCACAATCAGCTCCTTTTCAGCATTTGGGTCCCAGAAATCCCATTTCCGTAGCCGGGAATTCCCTGCAAAGCCTATCAAAGTACACTCCCCTAAGAACTTACAGTGCTTGTTACTTTATAAATAAAATTAAAGTGTAGTTTATAGTGATTATTACATTCTATAACATTTTTTTGTGGGTAGGGAACTTATTTGTTCATTACCTATACACATAGTTTCTCTTCTATGTTTTCAGTATATAGATTGAGGTCCTCAGCACTTAGCATAGTATCTGCAATAGAAAGATAGATAAATAGCCAGCCATCTAGCTAGGGAGATTAGATAGGTAGAAAGATGATAGATAATCGATAGATGACAGATAGAATAATAAACACAGATACTCAATAGCTATATAGACACACTCAATAATTAATTATTGAATTGATAAATTAAGTCTATCAATTCTTTGCTTGTACATAGTTTTAAAGCAGAAATATTAAATTAGGACTACTAGGTACATTATTTTACATAAATACAAAATATATTCTTTTAGAACTCTGGACTAGACCTCATCTTTGGCATAATGTCAAAGGAAAACATTTAATCAGAAATCTAAAAATCAACTTCTGAATCCATGTTATGAACTATTGCATGTAGAAAAATGTATTCTTTTCTTTTCTGGCAACTTTGTCATTTTTTATATTTTTGAAGAAGATGATATATGAAAATTGTAGGCTAAAAGAAAATGAATCCATCTCAGGTCATGCCCTGTGTAATTTCATGATTACAAAGGCCAGGACTCCAACTGACAACTTCATGTTAGTATTCTGAGAAATTTTATAATTAGGCAATGTCTGTTTTGGGGGTTTATTGTTATTAAGATCCCTAAACATGAATACAAAAATAACTGTGGTATAGCTGTCTGTAATTTTCTTGTCAAAATTGTACAAGTTGGTTCCTCTGAAAATGTACATGTATAAGAGAAAATTATCCACCTTTATAATATCACATTTTGGGCAAACCTTCTATGTAACTCAAGATATTATTTCCATTCCATCCATTAAAATTAAGAAGTTAAGAAATAATGCCAACAATGCTATGTGAAAATGTTTTAAATATTGTGTTTTCTAAAAATTCTACTTAAAAACTGTTCTGGCATTTATTTTCCCAAGATTATAGTCTATTTCCTAATTTTCTACAAGTTAAAAAGCTATTAAAAGTTAATGAAAATTTGAACAATGTATGCTATAAAGACACTTTCTATAGAAGGTAATATGGGATCTATATAATTTAATGTTTGTCTTTAACCATTCCAGGGCTTGATATCACTGTCTTCCATTTACTTTGTAATATAAAAATATCACGGATTTCATTGACAATTCTTAAGTAATCAAAATTGGCATTTTGTATAGATTGTGAATTCTCTCTGAAAATCTTGTCTCTATCAGCGAGGATGATTTCAACTGCAACTAACAGAAAATCAAGACAGTTAATTTAAATACTGCGAAAATGTATCTTCAATTAAAAGAAGTTCAGAGGTAAGTTAATTCAGCAGTTCACTAGTATTTTCAAGGTCTTAGCTTCCTTATATCTATCTTTAGACAACCTTCATACATTGGCTTCATCCAAAAAATGTGTTACATTTATGGTTATAAAATGGTCAGCATGGACTAAGGTCCTGCTTGTCTCAAGGCCTCATGTTTGTACAAGGTCACCCACAGAAGAACTGTACAGGCACGTGGCAGTGACTGAATCTCATTCCACACCCACCCCTAAACCAATCACTAGCAAGAGAAATAGAATTACATAACTAGGATACATGAGTTTGGAATTCACTCTGGAAAGAACAGTCTCAATCTGGTGGGGTAGATGCTTGAAAATACACAGCTTTGTACGCAAAAAACAAATGACTGTTGAATAGGCAAGAAACTGTAGCTGCTTCAGTGACTCTTCAGTGAATACACAGGATAACAACAAAAGAAATTTGATAGATCCCCAAGAAACTGATGTAAGAATTTGCTCTAACCTAGTGGCGAGGCTACTAAAATGAGATTTCACTGCATTCCAGTCCTCAGTTTCTATCTGTTACTTTTCATCACTAGGACTCACCCAATGGCAACAGCATTATAAGCTACAACCTGGAAAAGTCAAGAATTACCATCCATCTTTATTAATATGCAGCATGTATTTGAGTAGTTTTCTTATTCATATACTTTATTGATATTTATACTCAGTTCATTAGGAGGTTTTATAGGTGAAACTATATGATTTACAGTGTTTACTCTGGCACCATAATAGTTTTATTATGCAGGCACAGTTAAAGGGAAAAAAGTATAGCACCATCTCACCTTGAGAACCTCTTGCTGTTGCCAAGTCTTTTATAACATTTTCTGTGGCCACGGTAGTGACATGATTCCCCTGTGGAACAAGATTCTGGGGGTTTCAACTCCAAACAGATGAGATGATACAATTTCTGTTGTTGGAGGTGGTGGTTTCCAAAACCAGATCTGAAGCATCAGAGGTTATTTTGCTGAATGTCACAAGCTTGCACATTTGTCCAGCTCCAATGAGAAATCTCTTAACAATGAAGATATGCTACATTCCATTGACATTTTAGGAAATGAAATTCAAATTTTCTAGCAGTGAGCTGTACTTTTGGGGAGTCAGCGTCTTCCAAATTTTCTTGCACCACATAAAAAAGGTTAACCATGGATACAACTAGAGAGCCATCATTTATTATACTTCTCACTCTGCAAATACCCTAATGGTTAACATATCAAAAACTTTTCACTTTAAATCTTGATCTCCTTCTTGATTCTCATGTTTTGTTGCTAAGTGACCTTCAATAATCCCAAAAACTCCCAATGAAAAAGTATATTTATTACACTATTCAGTTTCCTATATTTTGCAAGCTAATTTCATACAAATATACAGAACCTGAAATAAGACTATTCATGGAAACCCATATTCCAAAATATTACATATATTTCTAAAGCATTTATATTGAAGTTTGAAACTTGCACATACCCTGAAACTCCAAGTAATAGACATTTCTCCTTTTTTTTGTAGGTAACAAAATAAAATAGAGTATATACCTTACCCATATCATCTGAATTTTGATCCACTATACCTACATTGAACTTGGGACAATATTTCATCTATGCTTTTATGATACACCAAAATATGCAAGAGAACATGTCTTTCCCCTCCATTCCTTTTTTTTTGGAAATTGCTAATAATGATCTAGTTGATTTTCAATCATTTATTTTTTTCAACCATTTTTATACATTTTTGCAACTATTTATTAAGTGTATCCTCAGGGCATAACATGGTGCTAAGAACTCTGGGAGATACTAAAATAAATAATGACAAGAAGTTTACGATCCACGAAGAAGAAGAAAAATAGTCACACGTGATTCATGTAAGTCTGCCACAGCAGCATTTCATAAGCAACATAAACTGTTTAGGAGTTAAAGATCCCCATCTCTAGCACTTCCTAGATGAACAATTGTATGGAACACTTCGTCACTATGTACTGGATCAAAGCATGGATTTGGTTTGCATTGGAGAAGGGAATCTGACAAGTTGGTCTGAATGCTAAGAAATGAGGAAGATAACATTACCTCTTTGAGAATTAAACCTGAGTATCAAGGGGAGGAAAAAAGTCCTTAGGAAGGAGGACCCCATTGAAAATGCTAACATATAACTGAAGGATTTATTTTATCCAAAGGGGAAATCATGGAGAAAGTGAGAGACACTTGAGTTCATTGCTTAATTTAGTTATTGGCTATGAGAGTGGAGGTATTAGATGTATTTCCCTTGAGAATTTGAATATTTCTCATTCTAATGCCCAGGTTATCACAAGGACAAAGCTAAATATAAATCACGAGTCAGTAAATATTATTTCCCATTTACTGACAAGACACCATATATCATCAGATGGCTCTGACTCAATATACAGTTTTTAATTAACATAAAATGTATTTCTAGGGAGTGCTCATTATCCATTTTTGGTATTCCCTATCTCTATGTTCTTGACTTTTTATATGTGGGTCTTACTGCTTGGCATTTGGTTATACTAATGCTCTGATCCAGGTGGAAGCATTTCCATTCTGGAGTCCATGTTAACCTCACTAGGTTTTTAGTTAAGTATTGTTCAGTCACTCAGGGCCAATTTTTTTCTGCACACTGACCAAATTTTGTCTGGACTTTTCATGAACCACATTCTATCAGTCTTTCCTTGGACCAAATGACAACCACTTACAGATGCATTTCACTCTCCACTGATCTCCCCGGTTAGCAAGCCCTAAATTTCTGGTTATTTGGCTCTACCAGTTTTCACCTACAGCAGTTACAAAAGGACACATTTCAACCTTAGTCTAGCAGGTAAACGGCCTAGTTACATCGATAAAAATGTTAAATACATTGTTTCCAACACATCCCTGATATAATATTGTCAAGGCATATACTATTAAGATATTTGTACACCATCATTCGTTGCAATATATTTATCTATTCTAGATGTGTACATAATTTATATTTAGAATCACTGAGAATTTAATTAACTGAAAGTCAATTTAAGGGTATTATTTTTGAAGACTGTATTAAATAGAATAAGAAACTGGTGGTTATTTTTTGCAGGGTCAGTGCAATATTTTCAAGTTTTCTCTTTTAAATATAATAAGTGGAGGAGAAAACATTGGATATTATAATGGATATTTACAACAATTGTTTAAAGATTTTATTCATTTACTTTTATAAAGAGGGGAAGGGAGGGAGAAAGAGAGGGAGAGAAACATCAACGTGCAAGAGATACACGGACCAGTTGCCTCTTGCGTGCTCCGAACTGGGGACCTGGCCCCCAACCCAGTCATGTGCCCTGATTGGGAATCGAACCAGTGACCTTACAGTGTGCAGCCAGGCGCTCAATCCACTCAGCCACACCAGCCAGGGCATAATAATGGATATTTACAAATGGCAAGACAAATCTCAGATTAGTGAAACAGTACAAACTCCAAGAAGATTACAAAAATAACAAAAGCCAACACAGAAGCAGTACTGGAGAGATAAAAGAAAACAAATGTTACACCTATTTTAGCATCAGCTCAACCTAGAATAATAGTTTATCTTGTTTGGAGCATCTTTACCTTTTTAAATCTTATTTTTGTTCTACATGAAATAGAAATGATAATATCTACTTTTATTAACATGAAAATTAAATTGTGATATTTGCAAACTGACTTGTAAAGTGTCTGGCTTTTGATAAAATACACTCAATGGTGAATATCAATGTTATGAATACATAAATGTTAACAAAAACTCTCAATGATGTAAATATTTATGTAAGGAGTCAGTTGCAATTCCCTACCAGGTAACCTGGTCAGAGATACAGTGCTAAACTTCTTTGTTGAAAAGGAAAATTGTAGCCTATTCCAGGGATTTGGGCTGTTAAGTTAATTAAACAATCAGGCCATTAGGGCTGAAGTGGCTCTAAAGCTTTGGCGGCCCACATAAGCAAAACAAAGCCTAAACCTGCAAATGCCTCAAGGTTACAAAATTAAAACCTAAGGACAGTCACTCCCAACCAGTGAGCTAGGTTTTAAGCTATAATCAATCAATAGATTTCTCTTCTTTGCTTCTGCACCAACTCTGTACGTCTTTCCCTGACTTCTATCTGTGATTGCACCTAACAACTTCTGATTTGGTGATGCCCCATTCCAATCAATTTTTCCTCAGATAACTTAAAATTTTAATATGCTTTAGTGTATGTTTTAACAAGCCTCATCAAGGAAAAAGCTATGACCACGAAAGGCAGCAGCAGGCTGAACTTTATTGGGTGCCCTTGGATTGGGATGCATGAGAGGTGATGTCCATCACAGCGTGACATTGTCCAGATGCTCAGGTGAGGGGGGCACCATCCAGGAGGCGAGTAAGGCAAGGGAACTCCCAAAGGAGAGAGTGCTTACCTCTGTAGGTGATGTCTCTCAGCAGCACTGGGAGCCTCTGGGTCAGAGGACTGTGAAGGGCGGAGACTGAAGGGTTGCCGTGACTTAGAGCCTTACAACTACAAGGAGCTAATATACCAGTGGATAAGAGCTGCTGGTTGAGGTTGTATGCGATATCTAAAGCAAGCAGGCTCTCACTAGGGCTATTTTAAAACAGTATAAAATTCTAGTTTATTGGTTCATTCATATAAGAGTTGGTTTCAAACTCTTATATGAATAAGCCATGTCTAGCTCATTCATGTAAGAGAAATGCAACTTCATGTTACAAAAAATGAATTGGGGTTGGTCTGTGAATTCTCTGCTGAATCTATGGTTTGCATAGTCTAACTTGTAATGAAACACATTTTAAATATGAGTTTCTGGTTACATGAAATGAATTATTTGGCATTTATATCAATTGATATGGGAGGCAAAATTAACTCAGTTTTTACCTCGACAACTTCGAAAAATAAAATACCCATGATAAATCAGATAGTTTAGTAGCGTCAGTAATTTAGAAAAAGTTTATGGAATTTCAATGGCAAAAAAAAGTTGATATACCTCCTAAAGTAGCAACATGTCATAGGAAGCAACATGAACAGTCCGGTAGAGAGAATGACGACTCCCTAAAGATATTTATACCCTAATTCACATAACTGTTGCATATATTACCTTACTGGGAAAAAGAGATTTTGCAGATATAACAAAGTTAAGGATCTTGAAATGGACAAAGTACCCTATATTCTCCAGATTATGAGTCCTCATAAGGTAAGAGAGGCAGGAGAATCAGCATCTGGGAAGAAGACACGACAACAGAAGTAAAAGTCACAGAGCAAAACAACAGAAATGGAAAAGGAGGGAGATCGAGTATTGGGATATTGAGGAAGGGGCCAAGTAGCAAAGGATGCAGCCTCTAAAACCTGGGAAAGGCTGGGAAATATTCTCCCCTGGAATATCCACACGGAACATACATCTGCCATCTTGACTTACAGTACAATAACAAATAAGTGGCTTTTTAAGCCACAGACTTTGTGGCAATTTGTTGTTAACAGCACAAATAGAAAACTAATACAGTGTCCATTTTTAAATAAGTGATATATAGCTTAAAGTTAAATAGCAATTTTTAGTAAATTCAGTTCAAATTGTATAGCTAGTTGGATTTAAATAGAATGTCACTTATTTACTGAGCTTGAAAATGTATTGGGAAATATAAGCCACCCTAATGCTGAACTGAAAGGGTTCCAAGAGAATTCTCTAGATGATGAGACAGTTTCTGTTATGCACTGAATTTTGCATTGCACCCCCTCCCCATTCATATGTTGAGGTCCTATACCCCAATGCAACTGTTTTTGGAGATAGAGTCTATAAGAAAGAATTAAAACTTAATGAGAACTGAAGAGTGAGCTCCTAATCCAATAGGATTGATTGTCCTTATAAGAAGAGAAGACATTTTGTCATTCTCTTTGCATACTTTTATAGAGAAAAAGCTATGTGCAGACAAGATGTATATTCTGATATATATATATATATATATATATATATATATATATATATTCCTCTTTCAAGCTTCCTGGTATGTCTGTCTTACTCAAATGTTTTTTGTTTTTTGGTTTTTTTTTTTTTTGGTCTCATTCTCAACTATACCCCAGAAATTGGAACTCAGCGTAACACACAATAGGTATTCAATAAATACTTATTGAATAAATGAATTAATTAATATAAAGATTGATGTCTGTCTACACGAAAGTATTTTTAAATTATTTTTTCTTTTTCAAATTTAATTTTTACAATGATGTGTTTCTTTAAAAGAAATTTCCCTCTAATATGTGCAGCCCTCATTGTTTTGAAAAACATGGTTCAGACAAGAAAGGATAAGTTCCATATTCTGGAAATCCTTCAACACACAGGACTACTAGGTTGCAATAGGTCAACAGTGAAGGTGCGAATCTCAGAAAGCAAAAAGCACAGAATCAAGTGAAGCTGACAGAGGTGACAGTCATTGAGGAGTTTGATCAGTGTGGAAAAGAAATGAAGTGAGGGTCAAAAAGACTAGTAACAATATGTAGCTATAAAAATTAGTGAACACTTGTTATTTTCAAAATGTTTACAAGGCCTTCTGCATATATAGGGAATCATATTTGGAAATTTTAAGCCATGAACTTTCTTTCTTTATATGCGCTGTCTCATGACTCTCATCAGGGGGCTGGATGGAATGGGTGATAGAGAGAGTGGGTTCAGGGCAACCTTCAAGGGTCACAGTATAATTCGAAGTATGTAGGTTTCATAACCAGAGGCCAAGGGAGAAACAATATTTGTAGCCAACCCAGTAAGAGAGGAATTTCATCAGAAGCAGGTGCACAGGGCATAGAGGAAAATACACAATGATAAAGCAAATAAATCTTTCCAGGAGAAACTGGTAAGAAGGAGGGGACAGAAAGTAGAACCGCTACCTCTCTCTTAAATATTTGAAGTTAGATCAAATTTGTTTCCACAACCAGAACCATCTTGAGAGCATAATTATTGTAGGAGAAGGAGGAGAATGGGAAAACATGGAGACTTTAAATGGAAGGACAGTATTAATATCAAGTTTAAATTTGAATTTAGTTTAAATATTGGCTGAGACTAAACTTTCAACAGAAACTAAATTTTAAACCGGAATAGCTAAATTACTTTTAATGGAATTAAATTATTAGTCTTTACAGGTGGGACCTGGACAGCATGTATTTATAATAATTTCTCCAGGTGATTCTAATATGTACCTAGGCTTGAAAACCAAAGATTTATCCAGACCATGGTCCCAGAACCATGAAGATTTCAGAGATGACTATTCTAATTCTTTCTTACTTTCTTTCTATCCACTATCTTTTCCTCCCTTCTTTCCTTCCTACTTTCCTTCCTTCCTCCCTCCTTCTCTTCCTCTTCTCCTTCCATCTTTTCCCTTTTCTCTCCTTCCTTTCATCTTCTTTACTAAGGCTTTACATAGGGTGAAGTTAACAACACAAGACTGTAAATTATTTAAGACTCTTCAAAAGGATACTCACTACTCCATTGACTTCAAAATTGTGAGAAGCCAAGATTCACGATAATCTAATTGCACCCCTTCTCTTCCCATCTGCATGCTGCTTCTGCTTATTTCCCCATTGAATGAAAACTTATCTTTAGTCAAAATATGAGTTCTCTCTACCTGTCATTTCTAGCCAGTATCTACGATTTGAATCTTTAGGCAAGATCCAAACAGGAGAAAAACAAATTGGAGTTTATAAAACAAAACAAAAAAATATGTTTTTTCCTCCAAAAGCAGACACACACATACACACACACACACACGTATATACACGTATATATATTCTCAATGTAAGCTCAAAAAAGTCAACTCTAAGTCTCAAAGTTGATATGGCAATTTATTCTGGATGGAATTATGTTGTTTTTGCCTGAGGTGATAAGCTCAGGGTTTGCCCTAACAGAAGAAAACTGCAAGAAAATATTATATATCACTGAATGAAATACAGGTGAGAAAATTGATTTAAACAGAGCCATTTCAAAATGGAGCTGGAACCACTATCCCAGAGGAAAGGCCTTGCACATCTTGTTCCTTGAACCTTTAGAATGTTTGAACTGTGTAGAATAACCTTCAAACTCGACCAAACCAGCACTGTATTCCAAACAATTATCTGTAAAGCTAACAGGAAAGCCAACATCTTGACTAGGAAGACTGAAAATTAAGGACATTATACAGAATTAGCAGCATGATGTATACCTAAAGAAAAACAATTTATTAGCACCAACAAACATTCCTTCCTTATATTAATGTAATTATTCCCCTCCCCTTTCTCATGAAAACCCATTGCCCTTTACCCCATAATAAGAACAATGTTTAACTTTGTCTTGATTAGTGCTTCCCAGCATTGCAATTCTTTTTTATCTCAAAAAAGTGCTTGTTGTCTTTTATTTTGGCTTTTTGTTGTTAGGTTAATATAGACCACATTAATATTTTCCAATACCATGACACCATTATTTGATCTACATTAATTTCCTTAAAATCAAAAGATGGTCATAATAAGCCCTATGAGACTGCTTTAAAGATTAAATAATGCAATTCATAACCACTGATTATAAAATAATTGAATAGGGTAAGCTTACAATAAATGGTATTTCACTACTATCATCATTATTTTGTATAAAATGAAAATTAATATATATCAATTTCACCACCATCACTGGGAACACACAAAATCTCATGAATTGGTAAAATAAGTTATTCCCTCAGAATAATGAAAATAATATTGCTTTTCAATTTTAAGTAAACTATTTTGTCTTATTTAAAGTAGACTAATAGCAAAGGTATTTTGTCACCTTCCAGTAGCTTATCTACATCTTTTTTTGCATTGGTAGTATTTGTAGATAATAAATATTCTATACTACCTGAGATAAGATTTAAACCACAGGTTGATTTTTCTCTGTTCTCTTATTTCTATTTCTCTTTCCACTATGTGCACCAAGTAGCTGCTGCTAGATTGATCAAGAATTAGAAAATAATCTATTGGATTATCTTTAGCACCATGTAAAAATTATACTGGAAGGGGATTTATGATCTTAGAATATTCATTATCTGAGGCTTTGACTGTTAACATTACTTGGAAAAATAATCCTATTCAACTTTGAAATGCTTGAAAGCTTATATATGTAAACTTAAAATATTAATGTGTTGAAAATCATTTTTCAGAATTAAATAACAAATTTATTAGTCAATATTTGTTGAAAAAATCTAATGTGTAACTTAATTAAATTAATACATATGATAGATCTTCTAATTTATTAAGCCTGAACAACATACAACACAGATATCAGTTAAATATTTACAGTGTACTTTTAAGAGTAGAGATTTGAAATATAAAGTAATTAATGATTAGTATAGAATATGGCTTCTTCTTTGAAGTACCATTCTTCCAGGAACTAAAAATAAGTGATAAAATTGTGTTTTCATTATTCAGGTATTTGTTTATTTCCCTTTATTTAAATACTCAAATATTTCATTTACTCATTTATAGTACCCTCTATATTAAAGTCTGAGCTATTGATCCAGTAGTTGCCCTCCTAACAGATAAATAGTTCCCTGCTACATTGCAGGTGTAGCCAAAATATTTTTCACTTACTGAACATCAATAAGCTCTCCTTCATTTCCCAACCTGGTTGCAGCAGCTTTAGACTGGGTAAAAGTTCTAGACAATGAAAGGAGAGTAGAAGTCATACTTCAGAATCTTCTTCCTCTACCACAGTAATTGTAAAGGGCATGCTTTGAGTGAATAAAACACAAGATCATAACAATCTAAATACCTGAGTCACCAGATGAAATGCCTGAATCAGTAGTCCCGCTTGAAACTGCAACTGCACCTAACTATCATGGTTAATGCAGACAGGGCTATTGAAATAGCTTCAACAACACCTACAGGTAATTACATGGTAGTTCTCTCTTATCCAGCAGGTGATACCTGAAACCACAGGTTCTGTCAAGCCAATTATATACTACATTTCTCCTATGCATACATACCTAAAATAAAGTTTAATGTGTACATGAGTCACAGTAAAATATTAACAGCAATAATAAAATAAGATGATTTATAACAATACACTGTAATAAAAGTTATGTGACTGGCTTTGAGACATCATTAAATAAAATAAGGGTAAGTTAAACACAAGCAGTGTGATACCGCAACAGCAAATCTAGTAACAAAGCAGCTAGTGAATGACTAAGAGGCCAGGGGTCTATGCAGACCGGATACACTGGACGAGGGCTGATCCGCATCCTGAGCAGATAAAGATGGATGGCTTGAGATGGCATCATGCTACTCATAATTGTGCACACTTTTATATTTCTGAATTATTTATTTCTGGAATTTTTTATGTTTCTTTTTATTTTTTTATTCTTCTTCAAATAAAGTTGTCTCCATTTCCCCACCCCTGCCACTCTCTCCAGCCCCACACCCATGCCCTACCTCACACACTTAATCCTACCCCCTTTTGACTTTGTCCATGGGTCCTTTATACATGTTCCTTGATGGCCCTTCCCCATCTTTCCCCATTACCCTCTTCCCCTCACCCCTTAGGCTACTGTCAGTTTGTTCTTTATTTCCATGTCTCTGGTTATATTTGCTTGCTTGTTTGTTTTGCTGATCAGGTTCGACTTATAAGTGAGAGCATATTGTACTGGTCTTTCACAGCCTGGCTTATTTCACTTAGCATAAAGCTCTGCAGTTCCATCCATGCTGTCACAAAGGGTAGGAGCTCCTTCTTTCTTTCTGCTGTTTGGTATTCTCTTGTGTAAATGTACCACCAGTTTTTTTGATCCACTCATTTACTAATAGTCACTTAGGTTGCTTCCATCACTTGATTATTGCAAAGTGTGCTGTTATGAACATTGGGATATATAGGTTCTTTTGAATTGATGTTTCAGAAACAGAAATCAGAAAAAAATCTCATTTGGTCTAGCCACAAGAAAAATAACATACCTAGGAATAAATTTAACGAAAGAGGTAAAAGACCTGTACTCAGCACTCAGAAAACTAAAGAACACTGAAGAAAGAAATTAAGGAAGACACAAATAAATGAAAGCATATACCGTGTTCATGGATTGGAAGAATTGGCATCATCAAAAGGTCCATACTACCCAAAGTAACTTATAGACTCAACACGATCCTTATTAAAATACTAATGATCTATTTCACAGATGTAGAACAAACATTTCATATGTAGCCATAAATGATCCCGAATTGCCGCATCTATTTTGAAAAAGAAGAACAAAGTAGGAGAGATCACGATACCTGATATCAAACTACATTACAAGTCTTCCTCCCCTGGCATATTGCTAGTCATGCAGTTTTGACCCTTCTTACCTTTCCTCCTTAGAGATAACATCTAGGTCTCAGTTGTATTTCAGCTTCAGGTCCAAGAAGCATCGAAACCAAGCTCATGACTCCTGGCCAGTGCTATGACTAATGATCCCTATCCTGGCGCAGACCAATCAGGGGAGACCACAACTCTGAAAGAATATGCCTGGAAAAGCTGATAAATATTAAGTCGAGATTATTCCCTAAAACTACTCCTAAATGCACAGCATTTAAACACCCTCAAAACAAAGGAGCCAGCCCAAACATCACCCCACCCCCCCACCTCTGAGGAGTATACTTGCACCTTTCCCCTTCCCCTCTTCTTTTTCCATGGGTATGCATCTCCTAAACTCTAGCAGGGGTGTCAAACTCATTTTCCCCAGGGGCCACATCAGCCTCACAGTTGCCTTCAAAGGGCCAAATGTAACTTTA
Source organism: Anoura caudifer (assembly GCA_004027475.1). Taxonomy (NCBI): domain Eukaryota; kingdom Metazoa; phylum Chordata; class Mammalia; order Chiroptera; family Phyllostomidae; genus Anoura; species Anoura caudifer. The sequence continues at coordinate 67,916 of PVKU01000070.1, read as the reverse complement.
GGACTGCATAAATGTAACTACCCCTTAACTAGGGGCAAGAAGCTAGGCACTGCCGTGGGGTGGAAACAAGGTGCCAGGCTGGATAAAACAAGGTGGAGAGCTGGATCTGGCCTGTGGGCATTGTGTTTGCCACCTGTGTCAAGGGGTCCCAGAAGACTTGCAAGCAGGGGAGCAGGGGGCAGTGGCAGCTTCTCCTGGGCTAACCCTTTGAACCTGTCTCCAAGGTCCAATTTTCTCTGACTTTCCAGTGAGCTGACAGCAGCCCCTCCTTGGCTCACTTCTTTTCTATAACATTTCTAAAGAGTCAAAGCAGCCCTTCCTAAAGTCTCTCCTGTTGCCTCTGTCCTAGGCCTTTCCTTGTTACAGCGTCCTCAGCTCTAAAACAGCGTACTCTCAAAATCACCTGGACTTGTTTGTAAAACCTTTCCTGCATAAAGTCAAGGATCCACTCGATTGATATACAGGCTGGCCCAAAGCAAACCACCTCAGGGCCTCATTCCTATCTGGTACTAAAAAGATTACAAAGATGGAGAAAGAATGTGTTTTGATGACCTTTGGTATCCTCATTCTTTCTGAATATTTTTTATCTGATGGAATTTCTTTTTACCATGGTTTTTAGAATACATTTTGTAATAACAAGTTCTTCCAAAACTTTGTTATTTTTTCATCACAGAAATTATATTAAGTTAGTCAAAGCTCTGCATGAACTTTGTTTCTTTTTCTTTAAGAAGACGGGAATAATAATAAAAATAGTATCTAAATAACAGCAAAGGTGAACAAATGAGATCTCATGAGACTTCGTAAATTGAGTGCTTGGAGCCCAAAAGGTGCTCTTTGTAAAAAGCTCCTCTTTCCACCCAACGTTAGCTATGTGAAGGGGAGAAGGGTTTATCACACTACAATATGCCTCTTTGACAAGAGGATTATTTTAAGCTGACTATATTTAAGAAACTGCAGACACAGGAGAAGCTCTGAAAATAGTAATAGGTGTCCTTTTGTAAGGGACATTTAAATTTATAAGAGAAATCTCAATTTTTAGGGTATCTCCCTGGCTGCATCAGGAAGAGGGAAATGAATGAATCTTTAGAAACTCTTATCAATGGAGAAGCTTAAGACACACCTCCATAAACTTATTCTGCTTTACTGTGCTTTGCCTGAAAATCTCTCATCACTGGCTCCCCAACCTCTAACATCTTCTGTTGCCTTTAACTGGAGATTTTATTTGAGGTGATGGCTTGGGCCACTTCAGGAAGTTACTCTCTTCTGGTTATCTTCCATGTGTACATACAGGAAGTGTATATGTTATTAAACTTTGATATGTTTTTCCCCTCTTAATCTGTGTTTTATTACAGGGCAATCTCAGCCAAGAACCTAGAGGAGCAGGAAAACTTACTTTTCCTTCCCTACATATAAGCTAAATGATAACATACTAATAATCTCCTTCAAACAAGTTATCAAAGGTTCTAGACTAGGTGTTCATATACTTGCCAAGCAACATGCAATATTTCTGATCAAGCAGGTACAATGGAAAGTTCTGGGAGATCAACTCTGCTTTCTAAAGCAGCATTGTCTAGCTAAAGGGTATGAGAATCACCTTAAATGGCTTTTAGTATAAAAAATTCATACCCACACATAATTAACTCACAAAGATAAGTTGATTAAGTTAGGAAGTGGCTCATTCAATTTGTAGACATTAAAATTATTTTAAACAGATGTGTTATGCATTTTGTTCTGTTCCTGTTATGTGTAAGATTAGATTTTATTTCAAGTTACACTTGGTAAATGCCAGTGTTTGTGATAGCATCAAGCTCTGAACTTATTAAAACGTATCTGTTCTATGTGCATCACACACTGGGCCATTTTGTCTTCATTCCAGGTGAGGTTAATGCGTGGTAGCAGGATACACAGGTCACACACCTTCTTGTTTTACCTCCAGAAACCGTGATAAAACTTGTATGAAATCCCACAGGCAAGGGATTTGGTTTTAATAACTGACTACATTCTTTCACTTGCATATTCCTCCCTCTAGCTGCATATAAAAGTGTGTCTTTAGTCAAAACAAAAATAACTCCATTTTAACTTGGCTGTTGTAGCTCAGCGGATTGAGCACGGGCCTGCAAACCAACGGATCATGGTTCAATTCCCAGTCAGGGCACATGCCTGGGTTGCAGGCCAGTTCCTAGCAGGAGACACATGAGAGGCAACCATGCATTGATATTTCTCTCCCTCCCTCTTTCCTTTCCCCTCTAAAGATAAAATAAATAAATCTTAAAAATAACTCCATTTGTTTTGACTGTTTATTTCTTCTCTTCATTTCTTCATTGTATCTCTCTCTAGGGACCATAGTTTCCAAAGCTTCCACACCACAGGCTATATTGAAAAAAGAGAAAGTCCCCTATGAAGAAAACATTTTTAAAAAATGAAAGCTCATTGGGGAAAAATTCCTCTCAATGGATTATAATACACTTAGTATGTCAAATAACATATTTCTTTGGTCAAAAGTTTGGCAAATATATGTGTATAATAGTATGAGAATCGCAGTGGAAATAGTTACATAAAGAGCAGCAAAACATGTTTATTACAATTTGTTTGCATTTTTCTAACAAGTGTTCAGATGTATTTTCCACTATTAAATACACCTGTAATATAATATATTGCTAAGTATTTATATTATCTTCATGATGAAAAAAACAATGAAAGAAATAATTCACAGAAGCGTAATTTCTTCTCACTAACAGAAAATATAGCCAATGATAATCCTTGGTAATCAAGTATTGTTTCATGCTTTAAGATTATTTCTTTTATTCTCTTTATTTCTCTTTAGAAAAATATTTAAACTTTTGTTTCATAAGAAATACAGATACACCAGAGAACATGTAAGAGGGATAATATATCTGTAAAAAAATTGAAATAAATTATCTTTGATATTATCTTTCCTTTCTGTGGAAAATTAGAATAAATTTATTTACAGATTTAGTCACTTTACATTTATTCATTCAGTATATTAACCATTAAACCATCAACAGACAGTCTCATTTTACCATAATTATTCATTCGGTAAGGAGAAGTAAATAAATAGAAAAATATGACCCAAGTATATTATGAAAACATGTTTGTGTATATATGTGTGTGCATATATATATACACACACATATATGTATGATATTTATTGTAATTTTGTTGCCAACAAACTTTTCAATTTTCTTCTTTTTGTAACTATTTGGAAAACTTCCCCCACACCACACATTTAGTAAAAGTAAATTTTTCAGTCATAGGTACTCTTGTGTTTGGTCAAAGTTTGGGTGTATTTCTCAATCTAAGTCAGTTTTAGCATTCCTGGAATATTTATTGTTTCAAAGGGGTACTTCAGTCAACTAGGACCCAATAGAATCTTTGTGAAGGTTGAATGAGAGATCAGGAAAAAAAAATATGTGGCAGGGGTGGAAGGTTCTCTTAAAATTTCTGGTTACAAAGATTGGATACAATGAATGTAAACCTATTGGCAACTATTTTCTGTATCATATGGAAAAAATTATAATAGGAGCAATAATCATCAGAAGATGAGTATTCAATATTCTGATGAAGAGAAAAAGAAAAGTGAAAACAAGAATAAATGGGAAAGAGAGAGTGAGATTGAACAGGAGCAGAAGAAAGGGCTGTTAGCATCATTTGAGCTCCTGAATCCAAATGCAGCCAAAGCAAGACTTCCTATCCACTTCTCAATCACCACAATCAGTAGCCTTCATTTAAAACTTAGAAATGCCAATTGTCTAATCCACTATGCTGCACACCTGAAACTAAAATAAAATGATATTGAATGTAAGCTGTAATTTAAAAATAAAATAACATAAAACTTAGTAACAATAGAACCATTAAATTCTTATGTAACAATGTTGAAAGTAACCTTTTCTTGCTGTCTCAGCTTTTTGCAGAGAACTCAAAGGTAGAGAACAAGTCCTTAAGTCCTACATCCTCAGGTGAGGTTCTCACCCTTCATTTCATACTTCCTAAGGCATACAGTTAACTCATCCAGTTTGCCCCTTCCCTTTACCCTGAGGCTATTTGAAAGAGGGGAAACATTTCTTGGAGTTTGAAAAGGCCAGAGGTCAGGACTTCTTTGTAAAGACTTGGTCTTGTGTTCTGTGTTGTCCCAACCTCTTCTGTCCTGTGGGAGGAGGATAGGGTGCCTTCCTCTCATCTCAGTCCAAGAGATGAGGACTGGAGAAAAGTTATTTGGAGAGCTATGGTCCCCTTAAAGAAAGGGGAACATAGAGGAGGGTTTCTGATTTCACCTACCCAGAGAAGTATAAAAACTAGAGACTTGACTGAATGAAATTGTACACAAGGAAATGTGTTCAAATTACTTCCTAATATGTGAATTGCATTGAGCAAATTTGTATTTTCAAAATGATCATTGATAGAATTGGCTATATTTGAAGCCAAGTGACTAGATAACAATACTAATGATAATAATTATTGGTATCATTACTACAATTGTTATATCTATATAGTACTTACTGTATGTCAAACACTATTCTACAATTATCCAAAAAGGTCAAGGGAGGAAAGCCTTTCATAAAGAAATAAATGGACAGGAACTTGACCATTGAATTTTATGTGATGGAGCTTTTCGGTAGCTATGATGGAGGTAGTTTCAGGGAACATTGGCTGAGATTCCTTTGAGAAAATATTGCCCTAGTTCTAACTGCAATTTGCAAGATTAGAGACTCACTCTTCTTTCAGTCAAGATTGTTACATATAGACTATGCCTCAATTGTTAGAGTAGTTTTACTCTCAGGTGGAGAATAGTCAATAGTCTGATGATTGACAAGTATTGTAGAGCCAGAGGATTGACCATCCTTGAATCTTGCCTATGACAGACAATTACATTTTGACTCACTTAACTTCAGTTCTAGAGACTCTAACATCTGCACATGTACTGTATGTATGTATGTGTCTATCATTATACTTACGTGTGTGCATATATATGTGTGTATTATAGATGTGTTTGTATTTTATATTGAATTTTCAACAGATTCTGCTGTTCTAACAAGCAAGGTCATGGAGGCTATAATAGGTTAATGACAAAATTACCCCAATTATTAATCCTATTCTGTAATTTTCATGTGTTTTTTCAATTCTGGCCATTAAATTTGGAGTCTGTTCTCCCATTCCTTGAATCTGACTGACCTTGTGACTTTTTTGGCCAATAGAATGCTGCAGAAATTATGAGTGCCAGTTCTAAACCTAGACCTCAAAGGTATTTCTTGCTTCTGCTCTTTCTGTTGGGGCTTTGTGGTCACTATGAAAATATATCTTTGCTAGTCTTACAAAACATTACACTATTGGTGGGAGTTATTCATCTCAACAGAGGCCATCCCAGATGAACCAGCTCCCAACAGACCTACCAGTGAGCTGCCAGACATGAGAGTCCAGTGAAGACCAGTCAAGTTTAGTTCATTTTCCGTGTTGACCTATAAGCCCTTAAGCAATAATGAATAGTTGTTATTTTAAGCCACTGAATTTTGGGATGGTTTGTGACTCAGCCTTACTGTATAGATAGATAACTTTAGTGAGTTTTTATATTCTGTGGCAGCAGTCACAGAAGACCTAATGTTAGATAACTAAATCCAAAGGTGTTCAGAAACAAGAAATAAAACATTCACTTTGTGGTGTGGTATGGTGTGTTAAATAGCATTCTCCCCAAAATCATGCCCACCCAGAAACTCAAAACATGACCTTATTTGAAATAGGGTTTTGTAGTTATTATTAAGGCAAAGATAGAGCTGAAATCATAGTAGATTAGAATTAGCTATAAATCAAAGTTTCCTTAAACAGAAAAGAATACATGGAGATGCAAAGAAGGCGGCCATCTGAAGATGGAGACAGGTATTGGAGAAGAGCTAAGGAACATCAAGGCTTGCTGAACACCTCTAGAAGGTAGGAGCAAAGCATGGGTTGGTTTCTCCCTCGGAGGCTCCCAAAGGAAGCAATCCTGAAAACATCCTGATTTCAGAATTTTGGCATGCTAACTTGTGACATAATAAATTTCCATTGTTTTAAGCCACTCAGTTAAGGAAGCTCTAGGAATTTAATGCATATGATTAACAGCAGAGATCGTGTTTTTTGGAGTCTGTTTGAGAGACAAGTACATGAGGATGGTAATAGACAGTGAGACAGTCTAGGGTCAATGGAAGAGAATTTCAAAAGGAGTTGGAGAACAACTGAAGAAAAGTTACTAGAGGAAATGAGGTGAAAGGCAAAAGGTGATGATTGGCAACATGATGGTTGAAATATAGATTATTTGGTAGTGCCAACATCAAACTTTATATGTTGTGAACACAGGAGCTAATGGTTGAAGAGAAGTGGGAGAGACACCAGTAAAAGGGAGAAAGTTAGGGAACTGAGAGGTCCAGGTGTTATATGCATTGTCTATGTGGATGTTGTAGATACCACATGAGTGGGTACTGATATCGAGGAAGCAGAGTGTACGATAACTAATAAACCCTTTGATAAATTGAGGAGATTGACCACAAGGACATTGCAGGGAAGCATACTACAGTCTTAAAGCATGCACTTCAGATGAGATGCTTTTTCAAGGCTGATGTAGACAATGCAGAGCCAAAGATAAAAGGTCAGAAAAGAACCACAACTTGAAGAGGCTGAAAGAAAAGCTTGCCCTTGGAGAGTTTCCATGCTTCTACAACAAGAGCAAGAAGTTGAGGAAAATTTTCAGAAATGAGTGTCATGATATATAAACAGTAGAACCTTCTCCAGGTGACAAAATGGTGAGAAGGGAATCTCACTTGTATCTCACAGGGAGCATGAGGGAACAATAGGGAGACTAAACTGCCAGGCTCCAGGCTCAGAGGGACATTGAGCCCAACCAGGATTCTGACACAGAAACCACCTCCTTAGGTCCCATTTGGAGTTGGTCACACTAGTTATTCTCCACTTTTCCACTGGCCTCTTGATTCCACCAAGTCTATGGTGAACAGACTCCCACACTGACCTTGAGTCACTCAAAGATCTTACTGGGAGCATCTGAATGGGTACTAGTAAGGTAATGTCTCTTCAGAGACTCATATATGTTCAACCATTTTATTTTTTCTTTTCTTTTTTTCCCCCTCCTGGGCACAGTATTTCCCAGCCTATCTAAGTTATGTGTGGCCATGTCCTTAAGTCCTGGCTAATGGAATGTGGAAGTGGATAAAACTAATTTTTACTGCTTCTAGTCTTGGCTCATAAAAACCTCCCTATGTGACCCATTCTCTCGTTTCTCCTCTCCTATTTGCAAGTACCAATGACAAGACAGTCTCAGAAGTTAATGGAATGTGGAAGTGGACAGAAGTGACTTTTACCACTTTTGGTCTTGGATCATTAATACCTCGCAGGAAACCTTCCATTCTCTTACTTCTCCCCTGTTTGTACAGTGCCAATGATCAAGACAGACTCAGGAGCCACAAGTTAAGATGACAGGGATGACAGAATTCGTGTCCTCCTACCTTTAAATGACCTTATGTTATATGATGCAGAACTCGGCTTGTGGGGTCCGCCACATTGTGGATGAGGCATGGGACATTCACATGGACTACCAGGTCCTGTGGAGGAAAAGGAACAGCATGACTTTTCTCTCAAGGAGAGCAAAAGCCGTGGCCCTTGCCATGACCAGCCTTTATTGGGTTTCTCCCCACATTGCATGATGGTTCTCATTTTCTATGCACAGGTTCCCTTTAGGTGGTTACCTTTTACAGGCAACAAAGGAGCCAGTGCTGCTAATCACATCACAGAAGAAGGCTATTTGCAAATGCAAAGAGAAGAGTGGTTGGACCACTTACACTGGTCCTTGCAAGGTTTAGCATGTATTTTAGGAAGTTACAGTAAGCGCTTGCTGTCTCAATTCAGGGTGAGGCAGTTTTAGCAAAAGCAAGTCTCAAAGCGGCCTAGGTACATAGCAGGCCTGATTCCCCAAGGGAGAACCTATCCGTGGACATGGGTCCTGTGCATCTCCAAGGGGGAGCTGGGCCCATGCCACGCAGAATGGTCTCCTACAGTTATAGAGTCCCAAATCAACAGGTAACCTTTTGTCCACACTCCCTGGTTTTGCAGGCAGTTCTGGCATTTCCCTGTGGGAGCAAATGTAAGGAATGCCAGCAGAAGCTCCCACTGACTCACCCTATTACAGGACCACTTTTTGAGAGTTAACAACCGATTAAGCACCTTGTTTAGTGCTTTGCATGTTTCCTCTCATCTAATTTCTTCTAATGCACTATTTTCAGAGAACATAATAAAAATATGAATACAGGAAGATCTGGTCAGATCTCTGGGCAAGAGGGGCTGAGTGAGGGAGTGCGGCAGCAGGGCTTTGTCCCCAGCCACCAAGCTAGAGCACATGGGACGACAGATTCCCCACTGGACAGACACTTTGCAAGAGGAAGCTTTGCACAAAGTTTGTGTAAAGCTAGGGCATGAAAAGCCCTCCTACCCACTTCCCATTCCTGATTGAAGGGGAAACCATAGGTCACAGTCATGTGTACCTGAAGGTTAACATGGCTGCAGGCGTAGGTGCTGACCTACTAGTGTAGTCCAGGGGAAAAGACAGGGATTAGTTGGGAAGCTGGACCCTTCTGGGGTGCACAGAATTTGAGGCCAGGAAATTTATACAGAGGGTAGGGTAAAGCATGTGGCATCTTCCAAATTATGCAGCATCTTCTGCATTGCACTGATGATCCTAGACTGTGTCATTCTCTTCCTCTTAGAGCCACTGGTGGACGCACAGATGAGAACACTTCCTGGCCCCAGGGGTTAAAGCAGACTTGGGTGCCAAGCCCCACAGACAGAGATCCTGCACAACCAGATTCCATGGTCGTCAGCAGCCCCGACCCCGGGCATGGGAAGCACCCCTGTGTAGCGATGGTGATGCCAGCCACAGGCACCCACTCCCAGGAGGAATTCTGAAGCTGAGAGGTATCTACCAGCAGCCTTATGCTCCAGAAGGACAGATAAAGATGGATCAGGCTTTCTGGACACTGTTTCTGGTTCTAGAGAGGCTTTTTTTTTTTTTTTCCTGTGTGAGTTTGGCATGGAGCCAGGGAGATCCCCACTCACCTGCATTGTGCAACATTTTAAAAGATCTTTTCCTTCCCCACCAACCTTTGTCTGATGCCTGTGTTTGGTGGCAGGCAGCTGAACCCCACTTTTGCTCAGTAACAATATTGATGAGAAAAAAGCAATTTTATATTTCTACTACAAGCTTTTGACCTCTGATACAGGTATCTGATGCTTTGGGATTTTAGTAAATGAAATTTCTTTACAAGATCAAGTAAACCTCAAATTCATTTTTTTTTCCTTTATAAACACAGTTTCCTGCAAAAGAACAACACACACACACAAAAGCAAGAGAAATGGAAAATACAAATACAGCTTTGTTATTGACCAAGGTAGTGCCTCTTTTCACACACAGTTCTCTTTGGCAAACCCTTTAATGGGCCCTAAGTCTCTACTTTCCCTGTCAACCACGTGGAAGGAGAAAGTGGAAGGATAACATTATTCTCATGGGTTTCCCTGTTTAATGCAGTATAGCTCCAATGACTACTACATGTGGTTAATTTACTGTTGTGAAATTCTGAAAATGGGTCCCTCTTGAATTACAACAAGCAAGACAGAAGTATGGGCAGATGGAGAAGAGCTTTTCTTATCCTCCAAAATATAAGCTTTTTTTTTTTTTAAATCAAGCACTCCTTTTCCAATGCTCACTCTTTGAAGTTAACCTCTCCTTTACAATTCTTCTTTCTCTTATCTCATTAATTACAACCTGACTTGTTCAGTACCATTGTGAACTGTAGTCCCTTGATCTGTTTCCAATTGTCCCAGCCCAGTATTTCTCAATATGTGATTAGTGATATTTCTCAATGCACAATTCTGGGCATTTGTGAGAGAATCACCTGGGGCACTGATTACAATGCAGAATCTGGCTGCACCTTCTTCCTACTGAATTAGCAAATCTGCAGCGGAGCCAGGGAAATTTACCAATAACCTCAGGTTAGATTTATACCTGGAATGAAATGTGAGAATGTGGGACTCAAAACCTCAGGCCATTTCATGCCATGACCTGTATCGTGCCCCACTCTGCCTCCAGATTATACAAACGAGATGCCTTTAAAAAAAATGTGTCCACTACATCTTAAAATCCAAAATGTGCAAACAGACAGCCCTGAAAAGTCTCCACTATCTGTCTCTAAAACTCTCCCCCAGTTATCTGGTATTGCTAGAAATGTGCAGAAATTTGGCCCTGGCTGGTGTGGCTCAGAGGATTGAGCACCAGCCTATGAACCAAAGGGTCACTGGTTCAATTTGTCAGTCAGTTCACATGCCTGGGTTGCAGCCAGGTCCCCAGTACAGAGCACAAGAGGCAACCACACATTGATGTTTCTCACCCTTTCTCCTTCCCTTCCCCTCTCTCTAAAATAAATAAACTAAAAAAATAAATTTGCAGAAATTCAGCTAATCGAATTGATTGCAAATATATGCTCTATAACCTTGGCTAGTCCCTTTGTGGTACTACTACCTGTCTCTCAAAATAACCCAAAAAGGATCTCCCAAACTTTCTCCATCCTCACCTCTGACCTTCATGCCCATCCCTAGTGTCCCTGTTCTTATACAAAATCAGTAACTATAAAACTGTATGAATCCTTTGACCTTCCTCTGCAACTCTAACCATCTTTGATTGGCATCCTTCACACTCAGATCTGAGGGAACAATTCTTTATTACTTGCTAAAGCCCTCTCTTCTGCCCTTTTCCTAGGCTATCCATCCCTACTGATGGATTCCTCAGTTCCTTGTACTGGTCCCTTCACCATCTTTCATGACATTTTTGAGTTCTCCACACCCTATAGAAATAGTGGAGGATGGGGGGCATTCCTTATAGGTGTGTTCCCCTCAAGCCAGCACACTATTTTCTGTTCATCACCCAATATTGTCATAGAATTTTCAGCACCCGATGCCCCAGTTCCCTTTCCATCACTTACTTTTTAAACTTTGCAGTGTCTTCTTCATACCTTATCAGAGAGAAATCACTCCCCTGAAGGAGATAAGGGCCCCCTGATAATGGCATTCAACAGAGATTCTCATTTTCCAGACACTTTGTGGTATTTGATGCTGATGCAGCCCCCTCCTACTTTAAACTCTTTAGCCCTTTGATCCCATACAGTATGACGTGGTCCTGGTTGTCTTCTGTCAATTGTCTCTTTCTTCTTTACTACATTTCTCCTCATCTCAAATGTAAGTGCCCCTACCAGTTCTGTCCTCAACTTGCAGGCTGTCACTAAGGGGGGAAAACCAGCAGTTCCTGTGTATTAGGTGCTCTGATTGGAATGAACACAGGATGTGTGCTCATGGCAGAATCATGGCCCCTGCTTTTGGGGAGAGTTCTCGAGACTGACTTAAATGAGAGACAGGATCAAGAAACGCCAAAGGCAGGGAAGGCCGAGGGGACCAAAATGAAAGCACCATGTAGGGGAACTGGACCGATGTCTTTTAAACATTTTGGTTAATTTTTACTCTGTTAAAAACCTCAATTAAAATTTCTTGAAACTTTTTTGTAAAAATGAGTGTCTTTTGGAAAAAGAAGAAGCCAAGAGAAGAAGGCGGAAGAGAGGGAAGGGAGGAAAATTATAAAACTAATCTTGATCGCCTGTTCTGAGAAGCTATGGAAGGGGTTCAAAGTAAGTCAAGGTTCCCACACTTGTTCTTATTACTTTTTATATGAGATCAAATTTCAAGAAGCAGCTTTTTTTCTTGTTTTATTACAGAGAAGAGGAATTAAGAAGTTCAAATTCTATTTATCAAAGCAAATCAACTTTCCCCCCCTCATGGCATGAGAGCTCATAAAAAATTAATTTTTAACAACTTTCTCAGAGGTATTATTAAGTAGGTGTTTATTTGCTATTGAAATGACAAGCTGCAAACTTTTCCAATTCCCTTATTCTTTTTTATCTTATCTACAGTAGAATAAATGGCAAACATCACTATTGATAGAAAAAATGTTTTGGCAAACTCTTCCTTCTCACATCTCTGTCAGCATTTTAATACTATTCAGACTGAGTTCAAGAGGGTCACTTTTTAATAAATATAGAAACATGTAAAGACTTTTATAAATAAAACTAATCCATTCTTCCTTTTGTCAGTTTGCTCGTGTTGTACAGAGCATGCTTTTTGCTTCCTGTATGGATCACATTATTTCTTTTTATTTTTGTAAGCTCCAACCTAACAACATACTAATAGATTGAGTTTATTTCCTACCATGTAATACCTTGCACTATTTTAGCGTTTGTTTACAGAAGCATTGCCTTAAAATAGAGCGCAGGGAGAAGAAAGTGCAAACGATCAATTCTGTTCCCTAACATCATTAATGGAAAGATTTATTGTCACTGAAAACCATGTATTGCTGACAATCGCTTTGGCGAAGCCACATCTATTTACCCTAATGTTTAAGGAGCAGGATGTGTGACAGGGAATGAGAATATGCCATTTGATTTGCAGCTATTACCTGACTTCAAAGACGATGGGTAGGTGCATAAATAAGGACAAATCATCATTACAGTGCAGCAACTGGACTTCCTTTCAAAAAGCTGAAGCCTAGGATCAGGCAGACTGCAGGATTGCTGCACCACAGTAAACAATGCCCGGTATTCTCATTCTCAGTTAAAATTGCTTCAAAAAAACTTTCAGAGATGGTTTTTAAACATCATTATTAATGTTACTATCCATTTATCATGTTATAAAAATCAAATTAGATGTCACCTGTCTCAAGCAACTTTTACTTGTCTTTCTAAATCCTTTATTCTGTGATGTAATAGTATATTTAAAAATCACTCCATCTTTACAAACAAAGAATACTTTGGCAGCGGGACAAATATACAAATCTGAGCATTGACTGATTGAGATGAGAGTACCTTTGAAGTTTAAGTTTGGTTTTAATAGAAGATTGATAATTTCAAGAAAAAAATACGGAGTCTTAGGGAAATTATAAGATTCTAACTGCACCACAGATTTGGAGATGAGGTCTAATTCTAAGGACCAAAGCAAACATTTTTCATTCTCATTTCATTCCAACTGGAATTGTCTACAACTTATAAATACATCTTAATGACAGAGTGCTATAGAAATAATACAGGTAACATTTTTTTTATAAAATAATGACATTTAACCATTCATTTCATTCACATGTAATTATTTGCATTCCTCAGGTAACTGTTATACCATTTTAGAATGGAAATAATAATCCTAGGCATTTTCATTAAACAATAAAATTAAACTTTAGAGAAGACAAGTCTACTTATGCATTACTGTTAATCTATACCCACAGTGAACAGACCACATTCGAACACTGAACTGTCATTCATTAAATATACTCATCATGTGCCAGGCACTGTGTTAGGTGGTAGATGGAATACATGGAGAGATAAGAAATAGTCGCTCCAAAATAAGATCAGTTATCTAAGATAAGAAAAACAGAAATTCAAACAATGTACATTAAGCAAAGGTAATGTGTTCTCTGAGGGGGCTAACCTGCTCGGAAGCGGAGCAGAAACCATCCCAGGTCGAAGTTATCCCCGGCTATAAGAGGACGAATGATTTGTAAGAGGGTAGAGAGGACTGACACAGAGGTAACATTCAGAGTGGACATATAGGCATGATATTGCATAGCCCATCCTGGAAAATTATGAGCCACTATTGTGAGAAGTGGTTATACCATGTAGAAGACAGGTGGAGGTGGCATGCTTGTAAATAAACGTGGGAATGCAAAAGTGCCCTCGCCTGCACTGATCAATATGCATTTTGGGAAATAGGGGTTCAATATGAAATTAGTTTGAAACAACATGCATGCATACTTCATGTTGCCTATACTACTCTGAAAGAGGCACTTATGAGAAAAGACATAAATTTGTGTCTACTACCTACCATGCACTAAGGTGCCCATCATCCATTGTCTATGTTGATCTTCACTACCTCCAAAAGTTGTATTTGTTCCATTTCACAGATGCAGAAACTAAGTCTTAGAGAGGTGGCATTACCCTCCAGGACTGTCAACAAAGGTGGAATAGACTAATGATTAGGAGCACAAACACAAGGACTGGACTGGTTAGTGCCAACACTCAGAACCTACATGTATAAGATTTGTGACTTTCGACAAACACTTAACATCTCTGTAACTCTGTTTGCTCTTCCACAAATAAAAGTAACAATAGAATCTACTTCACAGGGTTGCAGGATGTACCATATACAACACGCTACAATGGTGTCTGGCATTTAGTGCTACGTAAAGGTTCATTGCTGCATTACCATCTCTGTCTTTTTGTGAAGGAAGGAACAGGACCAGGGTGTAGAAAATGACAAAATATCTCTTCCCCAAAATTAAGATTTGATGGTAGATCTCTCCTCCCAATTGAAAATACAATTTCTGGAAATGACAAAGGACCTACTTTTGTCTGTATATTTAACATCCCAATAAACTTCAAAATTCTTCACCATTATATCCCCAATTTACAAAAAAAAATATATGAAATTTATAGATGTCAAGGAACTTGCTCAAATTTCCACAGTTATAATGGATAAAAAATGGAATCAAATGGTGGCTGCTTCTCTGTACCATCTGTACAGATGCTATGATTCCGCAGCCTGTCTATTTGGAAGAGTCTAACGGCCGCAGGGGCCAGGAGCAAGGTGAAGAAAAGACTACACAAAGGAGGTAGCAAGACAATAAAGTTTTAAAGGGTGAATAAAAACTAAAAAAAAAAAAAATGCAGTAATAGACAGGGAGAGTTTACCAAGGAGAAACTCTAAGTAAAAAGTGCATTTGGGGAACAGAAAGCCCAGTTTTTTGTCTGTTTGTTTGTTTGTTTATATATGTTATTAATTATGCTATTACAGTTGTCCCATTTCTCCCCCATCATTCCTCTCCACCCTGCACACCCCTCCCACCCACATTCCCCCCTTTAGTTCATGTCCATGTGTCATAAGTTCTTTAGCTTCTACATTTCCCACACTATTCTTGCCCTCCCCCTGTCTATTTTCTACCCACCATCTATGCTACTTATTCTCTGTAACTTTTTCCCCTCTCTCCTCCTCCCACTCCCCTGTTGCTAACCCTCCATGTGATCTCCATTTCTGTGTTTCTGCTCCTGTTCTACCTGTTTGCTTAGTTTGCTTTTTGCTTTAGGTGTGGTTGTTAATATCTGTGAGTTTTCTGTCTTCTTACTGTCCTATTTTTTATCTTCTTTTTCTTAGATAAGTCCCTTTCACATTTCACATAATAAGGGCTTGGTGATGATGAACTCCTTTAACTTGACCTAATCTGAGAAGCACTTTATCTTCCCTTCCACTCTAAATGACACCTTCACTAAATAGAGAGATCTTGGATGCAGGTCCTTGACTTTCATGACTTGGAATACTTCTTTCCAGCCCCTTCTTGCCTGTAAGGTCTCTTTTGAGAAATCAGCTGACAGTCTGATGGAAACTCCTTTGTAGGTGACTGTGCCCTTATCCCTTGCTGCTTCTAGAATTCTCTCCTTCATTTTAATCTTGGCTAATGTAATTATGATGTACCTCAGTGTGTTCCTCCTTGGGTCTACCTTCTTTGGGACTCTCTGAGCTTCCTGGACTTCCTAGAAGTCTATTTCCTTTGCCAGATTGGGGAAGTTCTCCTTTATTATTTGTTCAAATAAGTTTTCCACTTGTTGCTCTTCCTCTTCCCCTTCTGGTACCCCTATAATTCAGCTGTTGGGACATTTAAAGATGTCCTGGAGGTTCCTAAGCCTCTCCTCATTTTTTTGAATTCTTGTTTCTTCATTCTTTTATGTTTGGTTGTTCCTTTCTTCCTTCTGGTCTGAGTTCCAGTTTTCCTCCCATCTCTATTGGTTCCCTGTGTGTTTTCCATCATTTCACTTATTGTAGCCTTCATTTTTTCATCTAATTTGTGAGCAAAATCAACCAATTCTGTGAGCATCCTGATCACCAGTGCTTTGAACTGTGCATCTGATAGGTTGGCTATCTTTTGGTTGCTTAGATGAATTGGCTCTGGGGCTTTGATGTGTTCTCCCATTTTAGCCATTTTAATTTTGTTTGTTTTTTTTCCCAGTCTGGTCACGGCTTTTACATAGTGAAGGATGGAGCCTTCGGTGTTCCCCAGGGCAGGGCAGCCCAGTGGCTGGTTAGTGACACTGTATATGGGGGTGGGGTCTGAGAGGAAACAATGGTGCTTGCTCTGCTCTCTCTTGGATTCTAGTCCCTTCCGCCACTTCCCCTTAGCCTGGATTATCTGCGTGCAAATGTGGGATCACTTGGTCAGCCAGCCTCCTTGCGCGCCTCACTGGGTCTGTACCATTGCCACCCCATGCCCAGGATCTGCCAGCGGCTGCTGCCTGTGCACCAGTGTCTGTCAACCTCCACTTTTTCCTACTGAGACTCCACCCCTCTTACCAGTCTGGATGAATGATTGTTGGACTTCAGTACTGTTCAATTTTCTATCAGTTCTGGTTGTTTTCTTGTTTCTAAATCTTTGTGATTCTTAATTTCAGTTGTGTGAGGAAGCACAGTGTGTCCACCTATGCCTCCATCTTGGCTGGAAGTTATTTTCTGAAAGCCCAGTTTTTTGATGGTGCTCATGATTTTTTGGGAAAACAAGAAGGAGAAGGAGAGGTCAGCAGATGCCAAAACTAGAACAGCTCTATGTGCCATTCTACAGCTTCGATTTTCTTCTCTCAGAGCTTTGAAGACTCATTAAAGCTTTTTGAGCTGGAACATGACATAATCAGATTTGGCTTTGTAAGGGCTCGCTATCTATGGAGGTAGTCTAGCAAAGGCTGAATTCTAGACAAGGAGATTGGTTAGGAAGCAATTTAGTGAATTAAGACTGTGGCAAGGGATATTCAAGGAGTGAGCCTGCAGAAATAATTGAATATAACAGTTTCTTAATTTTCCCAAAGATCAGGGTCCTCACCAGGTCCTTCATGGTCTCTAGGCCCCTGAAACTGCCTCACAGAAAAGGCCATTCGGTCTGAGCTACAGCTGTCTTTCTGATCAAAAGATAATTTATATAATTTATTTTCTTTTCAAAATGGATTTTTTTAATTAGCTCAACTTGCTAGTGTCATTTTTCACTACTTAATATGCTACGAGTTTCAGTTTACATGTTTGCATTTTAGCAGAAAAGTTTTCTGAGCTATTCTTCAAGTGGAAAGGTTCTTCCTGAAGTTAGAAGTTAAAAGTATTGAGTTCTGCCAGGGGAAAACACCACCATGTAATGATTATCTCATATTCTTGAAAGATCTTATACTAGAACCTGGACATTTTTGCCAAAAAATGTCACACAGGCACAGAAATACATGTTGGGAATGTTTTTTTAAAAAGATGCCCAGCAAACAACTTTATACTCATGTTGTGCCTCAGTAGCAAATCATGTTGCCTGGAGTTGAATCCATGATCTTACAAAATCTCTACTTATCGTGTCAACTGTATCACTTTGTTTCATTTTTAATTTAATGCTAACTTCATATATTCAATGTAAGTGTTCTAATAGGTTAAAAACTGTATGACTTTGATATTTATTTATTTATTTATTTATTTATTTATTTATTTATATTATACTGGGTAACTCAAAATAAAGGAGGATCCCAAAGCTCCTTCAAAGTCTGAGAAGCTTTCTCTGCACGTGTTCAACATCCAGAGATTAAATGAAATATAGTATTTCTAAGTGCTAATGTTACAGTCATTTATTCATTCATCAGGTTCAGTTTGTGTTGGTGTATAATGACTGAGAATAGACGGGCATGCTGTCTGCTTTCATGTGGCTCACAATCTAATGTGTTTTCTAAACAGCACCCACAGACCACTGCTAGGTGATAGAATTATTGAAGTTGATTTTATAATGACTGAAATATTTCAAAAATTGAAATACAATAAAATAGAGTATAAGCTTTCAGAGGGCCTAAAACAGATAAAGATAATAGTACTTCTCAATTACATTGTTTCTGTAATATTTGGGGGGAATGTGGGTGGCACTGGGTTGAAGAGTAAAATATATCTTTTCCTGAGCATCACAATCTTAAAAGAAAATCTTGTAAAGCACTCATTTAAATTAAAGAATTGATTGATAAAAATGTATAATTCTATCCTCAAAGGAACTCAGAGCTTATTTTTTTAAAGGACATGTAAACTGATGAACCATAATATAAAAAGGTGAATGGAGGCGTAGCAGCATGTATAAGAGTAAAGGAGACATGGAAATTGGCTGAGTCTCTTTGTGCCAGAAAAGGGTCTGACCCTGTTTTTGTTTTCCTTCTTCTTTTTAATCTTTAAAAAGAAAAGTCACAGGGTATCTTGTCTAAATTCTCAATCTTGTGACTGTGAATGTGTTTTATGTGCTAACCATGGAAAAAGAAACTACCTGCATTTTCTTCTTTGGGATGATCTCACACACTCAGTTTGCCACTCAGGGCAGCACTTGCAAGGAGTTGCCTTTGGGTGGGTGGTGTGACCCAGCTGCTACCGTTTCACAAGTCAGGTGTCCTCCTCCAAGTTGATCACTGTTTCTGGTCAAACAATTTTAGTTCTGTCACATCTCAAGATCCTGCTGCTCCCTCTGTTATCTCGAATCTCACAAATTTCGGGTTTTCAAGTCATTTCTAAGTTATCGCTTCAGTGATTCAAGTGCAGTTCAATTATTCCTTAGTTAACACAAGCACAGACTCCTTTCTCTGTTCTAGGCAAGCACTGAGTGAAAAACTGATGAGCAAATTAGGGTTCTTACCGTCAAAGACTTACCCCCCAATAGCCAGTAATATTTTAAGCACATAATATTGCCCACAAATACACAATGTGCTATTTTATGTACTATGACATAAAATACAGAAGGCTAAAAAAGAATATTTCCCTGGAGACCAAATTTAAATTTGAGGTGGATTTTACAGAGAATCTCACCAAACCCATCATCTTTCACTGAATCTGAAGGATGCATTAGGAGCAAATGTAGGAGAGGGTGATGGAGGGAATAGTGAGGGTGAAGGCATTACTGGAGAGAGGAAATAATATCTGTGAACACATAGGAAGGCTCTGAGATGAAAACTGGTGCATCTCAGGAGCTGAAGAGTTTGAGAATAACACCACCATATATGACTAGGCATACAAGGAGATAGGGATAAACCTATAGGGCCTTCTACATAGGTACAAGATTGGGGATTTTTATTCTAAGTGCAATAGGAAGTCACTAAAGAGTGTTAAGTGCTCAGATTTGTGGAAACAAATACTAAATATGAGATGCATCTAACATTTTTTTAAATAGTAACTCATTGCACAGCAATTGTTTCGCTTGTTGTAACTATGCCCAGTCATATATTTATAGGATTGCTGAGTTTAAAATGCATGAGACTTCATGCATACATAAATTTATGAAGACATAATTTAAAGAAACTATTTTATGTCTCCCATAAACAGTTATAGCACAATTTATAGTAAACAGTGTTCCATTGAAAATACTGTATTTGTTTTGTGTCTTTATAATCATTGGCTCACTGATGATTATCACACAATGATATATTAAAGGTGTCTTCCTTATCGTTTCCTGGTTGTTTTTTCCTACTCAAGGTGTTTTCTAAAGACCAAAGTGTATGACCACAAGAAAAAAAAAATTACTTCATTAGCAACTCACATTTTGCTCTTTCTGGTTTCCTTGAAAGATATTTCCATAAAGTACTCCACAAAATATTTCAATTTTTTCAACCATCATGTGATCTCTTGACAACTAATATGAATGAACACTGGTGTTATCAAAATTAAAGGAAAATGGAAAAGTAAAACAATAGCTTAACAGTAAAACGGAAACCTACCAAGTGCACTTACCTCTGTAAGGGAGTTAGAGAAAAAGGGCAAGCAAAGGAGAGAAGATCAGAAGGTTGAATGGTACCCAGCTCCAGGTGACTAAATGTTTAACAAAACATCACTTAAATGACTTATAAATCAAAGAGGAAAAGATATGGAAGTACATTGTTCTTTAGCCTAACCTATTAATTTCCCTCTAAATTGTCTCTGTGTCTATCAGAAACTGGGTCGGGCTTAGAGTTAACAAAAAAAACCTTGTGGCTATAAAGGGATACTTCTGCTTGAGGAAATATTTCGTTACCCTAGTTTTATTTTTGAAATAGTTTTAAAGTTTTTAGAAGAGAAAAACACTATTGTTGAGTCCAGATTCTCAAATACAGAAAAATAAATCCCAAATCGTCCACTAAACCTCCAGCTCTTCATTTTACATAGAGCCATGTTATAAAGAAATGTGAATCAAAAAAGCATGATTCTAAAGACCAAGTTGAGGTTTCCCCCAGGATGGCAACTTGTAACCCAAACTGTCATTTAACACAGACCACTGCGAGGCTTGAAAAACCTAAACTCTGAAACTCTCCTCATAACTAAAGCTTCAGTATATGAGTATTGTGATGTGAAATCTATATTAAACTCTGTTATAGAAATGACCTGATCCTAAGATTTACCAGATTAAAAATGTGCTCCAGCACTAATGAAAAACGTCACGGCCTTAGCAGTATTTGTGTGCTCTTCCCTCTCTCCTTCTCCCTTTAGCACACTCAGAAATGCCCTCCTCCTTCACAGCCACCACCTACGGGAGTGGTGCTTTCTTTTCCCAATAAAGTAGACTAAAGGTAGAGATGCTTTGTGTTTCTTCAAGGGAAAAAATATCCATGCATATAAAATATATGTATGCATATGTGTGTATTGATATGTACATAAATATATATTTGTTTCTATTTAAAAACATTATAGAGGTACTCATAAAGCTCTCGAAAGAACACTGTACTGAAAGCCTGGATGTTGGTTTTTAAATCCAGTTCCATCACAGGCTAATTTTGTGTCATGGACTTGACCAATCCATTTAATTCAAACGTAACCAGGTGGTGGTAGTGGTGAGTCCTCTCTTGTTTCCCTGAAATGGACTATTGAATTCCAGTTAAGAATAAAAGACATTCATTTTCCCACATACCAACTACTAAAGAGAACAATGGATGTTGGCATTTATACATTCCCCTAACTACATCACTCCTTGTGGTATAAGCAAGAGAAATGTTTTGAGAGAGGAGATCATATTTTGAAGGGGAACAGGCTTGTTTTGCCCAGAAAGACCTCTCTGTTTTCTTGTTTTCCCATACATGATGTGAGGTTCTCAAATTCTTCAAAGTCCAGAATCAAGGATTCAAGAAAATGAAGTTTAAGGGTTTGCAAGCATGTGCACTCTCTTAGTGGGGGAAGAGTAATCACATTCCATGTGATGTTGAGCATAACAGGGAAACGTCCTGGATCTTAGGTGAGGGATAGTGACAGTGAATACAACCAGAGCACCCCATATAAATGAGCGGTTCGGAAGTGATGTGGAATCCTGTATGAGGTCACAGGCCTAGGGGTCGGCCCTGGGGACAACAGGACTGGGAGCCAGAACTTGGTCTTAGGTGAACACAGTAGGGTAGCAACATGGTGATGACACAGGAATGCAGCTCAGTGGCCCTAACCAAGTCGATAACCATGAATCCATGAATTTTAAGACCTTCACATTTATCAAGGCTTTATCGTCTGCTTGATTCTGTACTTAGTTAATTCATTTAATCTTCACAGGGACACATTAACCTGTCGGAGCAGGTAGAATCATTACCAGTATTGCATAAAGGAAAACACTGAGGCACAGAGAAGTGACATAACTTGTCCACAGTCACACTGCTAATAATAGCAGAGGTGGGGGCAGACCCAAGCAGTGTCTCTCCTGAAACCCGGGAAAATTGTGCCGGGCAAAGCCAAGGTCTTTCTGCACTTAACACTAGCCACACTACTAGACTGAAGTGAAGGGAACATAGGAGAAGCACTGGGAGTCAATTTAATTTTGCATGTTTTAAAATAATTGACTAAATGTTTAAAAATTAAAAGTTTGTGTTTTATAACTGGTAACAGTTAAGAAGATATAGAATTAAAATGAGATATTATAATGCCTTTCTAATATTTTGCAGAGAAAAAAATGATTTAACCGAGCACAAGTATCAGTATTAAGGGGAAAAAAGCCATTTGGGGTTTACACTCCTCTAAGTTGATATTCCTCAATGAGTTGTTCACAAAAAGCCACGTCACTTACAAATGAGGAAATTAGAACATGGGCTCTGGGGTTTGCTAACTAGAATCGATATATGGACTTTTGCACTTTCCCCTTTAAATAATTCTTATTCCTCTCTGGTAAAACTAGTACTAAAACACATACTTGTCAATATGGTTGTGAGAATGCAGTGAGATGAGAAGACGGGGTATACTGCTTAAATAATGAGGGCCCATTTGGGTGGCTTACAAGACTGGAATGTTACTGACCTTTCGTGTAAAATTCTTGGATGGATATTTAGATCAGGTGAATGGTTGTCACGAGGCCATCAAGGAGCGAGGCTAACCCAGCTGAGTCAGAAAACAGGGGAGAGAGAAAGAGAACGAAGGGAAAAGTGCATGTGGTTGGTTTTTGTGAGCAAGGCCTACAGTGGTGAGTCACTTCTACTTACATGGAGACCTTAGTCGCATCGACGTACCCACCAACAAGAAACCCTAGGAAACACCATCCATGATAGAGGCAAGGAAAAGGGTGTTGGGGAGAGCTGGCAGTCTCTGTCACATGTAGATAAAATGCCTAGCACAGTGCCGGACACGCTCCACATTTAGTCAGTGGCCACTGTTCTGGGTTTAAAATTCTAACAATTAGAAGGGAAAATTATCTTAATTAAACCACAAGGAACACAATTTCTTGTAAATAGGACACTTGGAGTATTGTGATGCATTCTACTCAAGCATACCTACACACATACAGAAAGTAACATAATTATTTCCAGAAATTTAGTAATTTTAACATCATATAATTCCCTACCACCAAAATGATGAAAACAGATAGTAAAATTTGAAAATAAGGAGTGGAAAAACAATCTTCATAAGAAAAATTTGTTAGGAAAATATAGCACTACTTTGCAAATCTCTTATAAATTTCTGTTTAGTAAATTGTAGGAAAAAAACAGACCTACAAAGATATAAGATCCACATACGCCTTTTCCTCCGAAGAAATGACCTTTCTGCAGTTCTATTCCAAGTCTCTTCAGGCTGCAGATCTCCAAGGTGCTAACACTGACCTACATCCATTAGGTCATCGGTTTTTAATCTGATATGAAAGATCTAACACCACCCAAGTAAATATTTAAAGGAATCAAGGGAAATTCACTTATAGTATTTGGCAGGTAATAGAATAGTGGGATAGATTTCATTATGTTCAAGGATTGGTTACAAGGCGGTGGGGAGGAGAGAAAAGAAAGGAGAAAATCAATATGAAAACAGCTGAGGTAACAGAATAGAAGGAAAAGAACATAGTACTTGAGAGACAGAAAATTTCTGTAGTATATCCTTAGAGATTCCCATGAAGTTAAACAAAACGTGCACTTTATGAAGCTGGAGGTAAAAGACTGGCTGACAAGATACAGACTGAATGGAAGGTTAACTGTCAGACTTAGGGAAGAAAGCTGAGGAAATAAACAATGCTTTGCAAAAATGTGAGTCATATAAGACACAGGATTTGGGGAAAAGAGCCCAAAATGCAGATATGAATTCCTCTGGCTCTAGCCAGGTAATGATTTTTTCCACTTGCAGGACAGAGGAAAATAATGCAATTAATATTTTTCATGACACAAGCTGGGCTTAAATTTTCTGCATCATACCCTACAAGGCAAGGACTTCACATTTGATGATCACTGCCTACCACGAGAACATCAGTTTACATCGTGATCTTGCACACACATACACGTGCAAACATAAAATAATAAATATCTGCTGAAACAGAACTATGTGCAATGCTCTCTGGTATTTCTCCTCTAATTCATTTAAAATGACGCTGATTGAGACAGTTCAATTTGACTTTCTGAGAACCTAATGGGGCTGACTAAAGGTTGGAAATGCACTGCTGAAGATGTCTATGAATTCGCACTGAAAAAGAATGAATCCTGACATTACACTTAAAGTATCTTCTTGTTTGTTTCCTGGTGATCCTTCCATGGGTACCTAATTCATTTAGGACAAAGCCCAACCCTTCCTTTAAGCTGTAAGAGGATTCCCCTGGGTAATGCTTAACGGGAATTTCCTTAGAAAATGTTATTAAGGAGAAAGGGGCATGTGGTAGATTCATCATCAACTCAATCAGTATGCTCACTGTATACCCCAGGGAACACAACAAACGAAGAAGCCTGGTTAAAGTGATAGACCAAAGTTTCCTACTGAGACTCAGCTAGAGGCTGGCATCAACCCCCTCCTCCATTTGCCCCTGACAAGAGTGAGCAATGGCAGCTCAGCCTCTGGACATTTTTAACAATTGAAGTTTCTTAGACTGCTGAAAGCAGCACGGTAATCTCATTCCGTACATTTTAAACTGCAGAATACCTCTTAACACAGGCTCTTGGAATAACTTTGTTGTGTCATGACAGCATGTAAAGAAATAAGAGAATAGAACAAAAATTGTCTTTTAAGATTTTGATGTTATGTCTTATTTTTCTCATTTACTTATCTGTGTGTATAGCTGTGTAAGCATGTATCTATACACTCGTGTATGATATGAACTACCTTGCTCACAGGACATCAATGAACAAAAACACAAACGACTTTAAATTATTTTGTTTTGCCATTGCATTTAAGATGGAGTGAAGGAGTACATGAAAACAGTTTTGTTTTGTGCTTTGTTTTGTGGGGGTTTTTTTGTATTCAGTAATAGAATTTCCATTTTGCTTTGATCATGATTTTAAAAAAAAGTAGTTCAGTCTAACCAATCTTATCAAAATACTCAGTAACTTCACCTAAGCAGCCTGACTTTTGTCCTCCCACAGGCCTTGGCGCCTTGACATCCCCTTTGAGCAAACACTGGAACAGGAACCATCCCTCTTTAAGATCTCTCCAGAAGTTAGCCGATTTTAGGAGAAACATTTCTCCATTAACTCTCTGCTGACCACTGCCCTTCTCAGTCCACTTATCCCGTCCTCTCTAGTCTTGTTTATTCCTCCATGTAAAAGAAGACTTCTTTCTCTCTGAGAAGATGAGTTCAACCTTTTTAAAATTTAGGTTTCACACATCAGTGATGCCATGCAGTATCTATGTATCTATCTATCTATATCCCACAATTTTTTAAATTCATTCCTCCATTTCTGGACATCTTGTTTTTATCTCTTGAATATTGTGATTAATGCTGCAATGGACATGGGCATGCAGATATCTGTTTGATATCCTGTTTTCATTTCCTTTGGATTCAGACCAGGAAGCAGAATTTCTGGGTCATATGGTAGTTCTATGTTTAAACTGAGGAGCCTCCATGCTGTTTTCCATAGTGGTTGCACCACTTTACATTCCCACCAGCAGAGTGCAGGGCTCCCTTTGCCCCACATCCTCACCGCTGCATTTCTCCATTCTAACAGGTGTGAGGTGATAAGTCACTATAAGTTTGGATTTACATTTCTAGGATGATTAGTGGTGTTGAGCATCT
This sequence comes from Anoura caudifer, assembly GCA_004027475.1. NCBI lineage: Eukaryota > Metazoa > Chordata > Mammalia > Chiroptera > Phyllostomidae > Anoura > Anoura caudifer. The sequence continues at coordinate 42,328 of PVKU01000070.1, read as the reverse complement.
TTTAATGTATGTGTTGCCCACCTATATGTCTTCTTTAGAAGAGTATTTGTTGAGCCTCTCTGATGATTTTTCTGTTGATTTTTTTGCTATTGACTTTTATGCATTCTTTATATATTTAGCTTTAAGGTGAATAAGTTCTAAAAAACTAATGTATACCATGGTAACTATAGTTGATAACACTGTATCAAATAAGAAATTTGCTACGAGAGAATTTAAACTTTCTCACCATATATGTGATTGAAAGATGTAGGTAAATATATTTATTAAAAAACAGTGACTAAGACTTTCATGTCCATCTGTAAAAAGATAACTTTTTAAAACTAATGCTTTTTAAATAGCAACTACAAATAACAAGGACAAAAAAGTATTTTTTGAGATTTATTTCCTTTCAAAATAATTCCAGCTTTTGCTAAGAAACCATAAAGGACTTAGAAGTAAATTGTATACATTTATTCATAGACTGAGGAAAGTATTTTTCTTGGTACAAAGATAAGAAACCCTCAGGAAAGCTTAATGGATGTAGTACGTTAACATATGCATGTCTGTATGTATGTATGCATGTGTGTGTGGGGTGGGGCTTGGTCAATTTGGGTTGCTATAGTAACTTACCATAGACAGGTGACTTAACCAACAAACATTTATTTCTCCCAGTTCTGGAGGCTGGAAATTCAAGATCACATTTCCAGGATGGCTAGAAACCAGTGAGAGCCCTCTTCAGGGTTGCAGGAAGAAGGCTGACTTCTTGCTGTGTCCTCACAATGTGGGAAAGAACGAACTAGTTCCCTCACCCTGTTTTATAAGGGCACTAATCTCAGGAGGATGCCACCCTCATGACCTAGCCACCTCTCAAAGACCCCACCTTCAAATGCCATCACACTGGGGGTTTGATTTCAACATAAGAATTTTGGGGAACACAAACATTCTGCCAAAATATTCAGTCCATATATACACACACATACATACATTGTTATACATGGCACATGTATAGAAATATGTGCAGATGTATGCATAAACAAATTAAAAAACACAAATCTTGTGGGGAGGGCTGGGGTGTTGGGCTGGGGTGGGGGAAAAGGCAGATAACTAAAAAAAGAACAAAAAAACTGTGAAAATACTTGAAACCTATGTTTTGACAAAGTGCTGGTAGCCTTAATTAATCCTTTTATGTGTAGATTGCCTGTGATGATACTCCAAGGAATCAAATTTGCATTAACAGTGCCTGAAATTTTGTAGATGTGAATATTGTAGATGTAAAGTTGACAATTAGTTGGCAGATTGCAGGCAGTGGGTTGTCCTGACAAAGAAGCGGCTATTTCTAAATCACACAAGGTGTTATCGGGGGAAGGATTGTTCTTCCTGCCAGTTGAGAGAACACAGTCAACTGATTCCCTCAATCAGTTGATTCTTTCTACTTTTATACTCAACTTTATGTTTGAGTATACTCAGGTTTATATATCATTTGCCAGTTGAACATATACAAACAATATAATAATGCTTCTATTCAAGTGAATATTTACAAACATCAGAATATTTACAAACATCCTGAGTCAAGTTCCCCAGCAATATCAAGGCCATAGCCCAACCTTTAAGCATCTCAGAAAGCTTCCTAACTTTTAAATCTTAAATAAAAAGAAGTTAATAAAATAAAAAAACACCCTCCTGATGAAATTGAATTTAATATCACAATTACTAAAGTAATAAAAACAGAACAAAACCAAAAAAGGTTGCTATTTTATTGTTGTCAAAATAAAAAGTTAAAAATAATAAAAATTCTAAAATTTTCATGGAGGCAGGAAATTGTTAATCTCCAACCTCATTAGTAGTTGGGTAAGTTGATTTAAAAAAAATAAATTTGGTAATATGTCTAAATTCTTAAAAATGTTGTCAAGTTACTTCTAGGAATTCACCATAATGAAATAGTATTCAGAGATACAAATGAAGGTATATATGCAAAATTTTCACTCAACCATTATTTTTATACCATAATATAGAAATCTCATAATTAAAAATAAGAATATTTATTAAAGTTGAATAATTTCAACACATTTCCAAGTTTAAAAAAGGGTAAATATAAGAATATGGTTATTATTACATTTTAATTAGTTTACATAATATATTCAATTTATATAACACATAATAGATTACATAATCTGTTACCTATTCTGTATAATCTCTTATATGTTAGACCTAAATGGTTATATATTGCATGTTATTTATAATATATGACAAATCACATATTGTCTTAATATACTACCTAATGTAATACAATAAATCTTCAATGTAATTGGCAGGTTCCTACACTTTAAGTGAAACCAGTTTTACCATAAGCCAATTGAAATAAACAATAGTTTAGTTCCTGTGAAATTTCATCAACATTCTAATTAAGTAACCATGAACAAAACAACTTTATTTGAGGACCTGCCATATATGATATATAATATACTACATATCACATCAAACATAATTTTCTGTATTTTATTATATTATAAATTTACAGCACCTAGTATAATCCAATGTGATTATATTTTATAATGCTTATTATATTTAGCTTTTGCTATAAATTGAGTGCTTGTGACCCATCCCCTGAATTCATTTTTATACCCAAATCCCCAATATGACTGCATTTGGAGGGAGATAATTACGGTTAAATGAGGTGATGAGGGTATGGCCTTGATCCAACAGGTTTTGTGTTCTGACATTAGACAGCTTTCCTTGCTCACCCAGCGGGAAGGCCATGTCAGCACAGAGCAAGCAAGGGGCCTCTGCAAGTCAGGAAGTTAGGTCTTACCAAGAACCAAATTTGTCAGCACCTTGACCTTGAATTTCCCAGTCTCCAGAACTGGGAGAAAAAAATTTCTATTGTTTAAACCAGGCTGGGGTATTTTGTTATGACAACTTGAGCTAACAAAGATAGCTTCTTCCAAATTTTCTATATTTTAATTTTTTGTTGTTTTAAGTGCAACTTTCAGCATTTATTATGCTTTGGCAGAGATCTCAGAGTACCAAATAAAAGTAGGGTGAGCAATAAAGGCATTCATTTTCTCATAAAATGGGGAATGGAGATACCATGGTTGTTTGGCTGAGTCTTGCTTGGCCCACAACACCAAAAAAAAATTCTATTGAAAAAGAACAAAATTGGGGTTTGGCTAACATCATTATTTGGAGTATAATCACATATCATACCACATTATCAGCTATAGCTCACTGTTAGAACGGCTGCCAGAAAAATAACATCAGCACTTTGACCAACGTGACTTAGATTAGGTTTCCATCCTAGTGGGATGTTTTTTTTGTTGTTGTTGTTTTTTTTTATGTGATTGCAAAATGCAAGTTCTGTGAAATGTTCCAAACAGGGCTAATTTCTGTTCACATCAGTTGATGGGGAACCTGCCAGCCTGCTGTGGAATCTATAATCCACATTCCCCTTCAGGACAGAGGCACACATTCCCTGGCTGCCAGGAGTCTTTGCTCAGAATGGATATCACATGAGGCTATATTTCTTTTCTCATGGTTTCTCTATATTTACCTATTTCCAAGTTATTAAAGAAATAAGAATGTCATTTTGCCACCATATAAGCATTTAAGTATGGTGTGCATGAGGTTACTTTTCTGAAACAAAAACATTTAATGTTTTCTATAGTTTGGTTTTATTGATATAAACATTCATAATAGTCTTTTATACTCACAAATGTTTTGTGAACATCAGAGGCAGGTGGCTGAAGTCCAGATTTGTCAAAACCTAGCATAGAAAAAAGAAACCAACCATGGAAGATATGTAGGCAGAAATTGTCTTTATCCTAATTGCTAGAACCAGTGAAATGTGACCTTCCATAGCCTAGAGGAGTTAAGGTAGCAGATGGAGTAAAGGGTGCTAAATCAGCTGACTTTAAAGTAGGGATAACATCCTAGGTTATCCAGACAGGCCCAATGTAACCACAATAGCCTTTCAAACTGGAAGAGAGAAAGCAAACAGACCATCAGAGTGATCTCATGCAAAGGTCTCAACCCACTCTTGCTGGCCTTGAAGGTGGAGGCAGGGTGCCAGAAGACAAGGCCTGTGGTCAGCCTCTGGAAGCTGGAAAGCACAAGGAAACTCCCTCCTAAATCCTCTAGAAAGGAATACAGACTTGTCAATACCTTGATTTTAGTCCCATGACACTTGTGAAGGCCAGAACTATGAGAGAATAAATTTGTGTTGTTTTAAGTCACTATGTTTGTGGGAATTTTTTATGACAGCAATAGAAAACTAATACAGAAGTCAGAGTTAGAGATTGAACCCAGGAGAATGTAAGAGCTCAAGAATACACAGAAACCCAGGACGGAGCACAGGATTGTCCAGAGAACACAAGTGGGGGAAGTGAGCCAATTTCATATATAGTTCAGAAGATCGGTTAGCCTTAACTTAAGCTTAACATCTAGGTTTAGCTGTAAGAAGATCCTGCTTCTGATGCTCTAGTGATGCTCTTCTGATGCTGCTATTGTTACTGGCGGTGCACTGCCTGACACTGGACACTCATATATGCATTTTACTCAATGCTGGGTTTGGGTTCGTGATGCTATGTTTATGCTTCCCTCTAAAACCAACCTCAAAGCTATAATTTATCTTTGGCCATGTATTCAGCTCATCTTCTAAAGCTGTGGTCCCCAAACTGGAGTATGCTAAAAGCAGAGAGGTTATAGGTTAGCCTAGGGATAAACAAGGTCATACAATTTCTGTATATAATCTTCAAGATATATCCATTTTACTCAAAGGCCTCAGGAGAATTTTTTTTAACATACGGCTGTGCAAGCCAAACTACAGAAACCTAAAGTTTCAGTTTTAGCTATCCTATTTTTTCCCTTCACAAATATAGCAATATTTACATGTCATCAGGTATTAGAAGATGGGGTATTCTTTATGCTTTAAAAGAATCACATGGCATCCGTGGCATTAGGTACTGTAGTCTTGACTCAGCCAGAATGAATTGGATTATTTCACTGGTTTCTATGGCTAATCTTACTCCAAACAAATGAGCTTGAAAATGGGAGACAAACAGCAATCTACTTTTTTATTACTTCTTCATTTTATGAATCGGTGGTGTTATTTTTATTCACGATCACACATACACATAAACACATGTGCGATACAAATCAGTGTAATTGAATAGAGGGGTATTGTGCAATTTCTGAGCTTTGTCATCAAGACATCTTACAGGTTTTATTCTACTTTCCTTGAAAATTTGCTTTGATACCCCCATATATGAGTAGCCCTAACTTGCCTAATGGAGAAGAAGTCACAAGGAGCAAGATAGGTTAACTCAGCTGGGGCTCTCCAGAGCAACTACCAATGCCAGCAAGCACTGATTAAGACACATGAGTGAGGCCATTTTATCTACTGAGTCCCAACAAAGCTGTCAAAAGCACAGTTCTGTGAATGTCCCTAAGACAAAACAGTAGAAACCCTGCTTGCTGAGCCCAGTCCAAGCTGATCTTCAGAATTCTGACGAAACAGTCAGTTTTAAGGTTCCAAGTTTGGGAGTTGTTTTTGTTACACAGCAATAGATAACTGATATAACATATTTATTACCAAGTGTGCTTTCAAAACCTTGATGTCTTCTATGAGACATCAAAACCATATTGCATACACTAAAATGAATCAGTTGACAGTATTGACCATTTTTTCAGAACTACTTAACATGGGTCACCTGAAGTAGCATTCTAGCCTCAATTAGCATTTTTCTCACTATTTTCAAGTGTCCATCAATTTGTTGGCTCTCTTTCCAGAATTGCAATATTTCTAGCCTATTCCCAGCATCCTGCCTAAAAGCCAGTGCTGCTTATTTGTTTGATTGGGTTTTTGGGGTTTTTGTTTTTGGGTTTTTTTTTTTTTTTGCTATGGAAATATGCTAGGTACTTATTTCTGTATTAGTTATCTATTGATACTTAATAAACCACCCCCAAACTTACTGAATGAAAACAGTTTTATATGCTCACTATTCTGTTTGCAATTTGGGCTGCATCTAGACGAATAGCTCTGCTGGTGTTGTCTTTGTTGCCACATGAGCTGCAGTCATCTGGCATTTAACTGAGGCCAGATGGGCTATGATAGCCTCAGCAGCATTAACTGGAAGCTGGTGCTGGTATAGGTCAAGTGGGCCTCTGCTGGAAAAATCTGACGCTGTTCCATGTGGCTTTTCATGCTCCAATAGACTAGATAAGATTTTTTTTTTCACATTATACACTCAGGGCTCTAGTCAAGGAGGGTAAAAGCAGAAGCTCAGTGCCACTGGAGCCTATGCTGATTTTACCATAAAATAATGGTCAAGCTCATCGTAACAATCAAAGCCCAGATTTGAAGGTGTTGTAGTTGATTATATGATGGCCTCCCAAAAGGTAGGGCCATGTCCTAGTAACCAGACCCTATGAATGTAATTAAATTAAATGTGATTAAGTATAAGGATCTTGTGGCGAGATCATCCTGGATATCCCAAACAGACCCTAAATCCAATGGCAAGGATCCTTGGACAAAAGAGAAGACACAGACGGAGAAGGGGGAAAGGCCACTGGAGGAAGGAGGCGGAGACTAGGGGTGAGCAGCCATAGAGGAACGCTGACAGCCCCAGGGAGCTGGGAAAGCCTTCAGGGGACTGTGGGCTTGCTGAATACCTTGATTTCAGACTTCTGGCCTCCGAATGGGAAAGAATAAGTTCTTGTTGTTTGAAGTCTCCAAATGTATGATACTTTGTTACCATAGCCACAGGATATAGGCTGAACCTCCTGATGGGAGGAGGCATGAGTAGCAAAGTCACTGTGCCAAAGGGAAGACATGGAAATGGGAAGAATTACTGCAGCTGTATTTGAAAACAGTCTATGACATTTATGAAATCATTGCTCTTGAAGCAGAGTTGGAAAGTCATTTTTATTAAAAATTGAAAGTTGAATGAAAATAAGAATTTTATTCAATTAAAATGAAAGATGCCTCACATAGAAGTAATATATTTACAAGTTGAATTCAACATGCAAATGTTTGATGGCTCAAATTTTCTTATTTATCAGTTTTATGATCTTCTGGGGAAAGCTTCTGTAATCGAAGAAAAATTACTTTGTTTTTTGTAGGCTAATCAGTTTTGCATAAAAAGTGTTACTGAAAAAAGACTTTATTTTTTAAAAGTTGATGATGCATTTAAGTGATCATAAGAAGACTACTTGAGCTATTCATTGAAGAAAGTTCCTTATATCATAATAGCTATTACATTTATATTTTGTTTATATAATATTTATAATAATAATAGTCTGTGCAGAACGATTGCTTTGCACATTGCTTAATGGAAAAATAGATGTTAAAGATATTTTAACAATATATGTGAATTTTTCCGTGCAAAATAAATATTATTATTAAAATAATATGTGCTACATTATATAATAATTATATTCTAAATTATATAAGATTATATAATTATTATTAAAATCATAATAAATGCTGAAACCATGCCCAGATGCAGCTAAATCTATGGAGAACCAAAGAATGTGAGTGTCATCGCAAAATGAATTTTTTGTAAACCCAAATTATCACCTGCGTTAATTGTCAATGATATCTCAAAGGCATTGTCTCTTATTCATCACAAGGTGGCCAATGGAATGATAACATTAGACAGCTGGTACAGAGACAAACCCGTGGTTTTAGCACTCCTGTTTGAAGGAAATTTATAAAAAGTAGAAAAGTTATTTGCAGAGGCACCTGGCTACACCCTGTCAGCTCATAGCAGTGCTGACAGTTATTGTACCAGAGTTAAATTCTTGCTGCTGATTTGTTTCTTTCTTATGAAGGGGGAAAATAAGAAAACACAAAGGAATTTAAATATCAATTGAGGGACTAAATGCAATCTTATTTTGAGCAATGCCCCACCAGGTTGGGTAGTTTTGTGGCTATGTTTCCAAGGTTCAATACTCCTAAAGAACAGCCCCCAGGGCAAAACTGGTAAACAATTTTATGGAATAAAACAAAACTAAAAAACATCAGGCAATGAAACAATAAAAATGATAAAGTGTCAGAACTGGATGAGGAAAAATGGTTACAGGAATTTTGATCTGCATGGAATTCTTAATTCATTTATATGTGCTTTAAATTATAGCTTCAATTGGAAGGTAAAGAATAGTCTCATCAATTATTGTCTTCATTAAAAAAACATTTTGGCAATTATCGCCTTGCAGCACTCAGAAAGACTGAGCAGTAGATCAAAGACTAACAAATAATTTTGCATGTCCCTCCCTAACACTTAAACTCCCAAAATTAAATTTTCATTAAAAATTTGCTTATTGGTCAGTTTCTTAGTCAATACACATAAGTAATTACCTAATCATACTGAATGAAAACTAACTATCCTTACCTTAGTTATGTATTAATGTAAAGGTAAGTTAACAAAATATTATGAGAACATAACAATGAAAAAACTTGCTAGAATGATTTCACCTGCTGTAATTCCAGTCTATTTTTTAGTTGATGCATTCAATGTAACAGTTAATCTTCCATTTATTACTAAGTAGGAAACATGTCACTGTTTATTGATAATTTAAAATACTTTATATTAAAACATGTTTTCATAAAAATACTTTAAATAGATACATCACACTTGAAATATTCATACAGGATGCAATGTCCCCAGATACCCAATGCTTGAATTCACTCACCCCTTGGCACTTGGATTTGAGAAATTCAAATTACACTGTTCTGATACATATTTGTCACCAAACCTGTATTACATCTTTGTCAAACACTGTTTTGGAACACACTTCTGTTTCCATCTGCTGTGTGGACAAACAACAATCTACTCTAACCTTCTTTAGGATGTTGTATTTACATCAGCTCCAATAATTTGAAAAGAAGAAAAGTTATTATTACAGTAATAGACACAATTCCAGGAGGAACTTTTTTATTTCTGAAACTCTAAGTTCTTTCCTTTAAAAATTTGTCTTGACAACTTATTTGTCTACTTACTCAGTGCAGTAACTATATATGTTAACAACTGGGTTACAAACTCCCTTTGGGACACATACAAGGCTGACATATCCATACATGAAATATATCTCATCCTCCTCTCTTGTCCATCCAAGCACACAGTCACCTTTGTAGCATTTGTGAACCAGGACAAGTGTACAGTTAAGGCTGATGTTGTTATGGGAAGTCACTGACGGCACTGTGAAATCTACTTCTCCAGATTTCATGTGAGAACTTCTATTGCTACTTCCCTTCTATTACTGCTTTTAAAGAGATTTTAGAAATTTCTTTAAAACTCTTTGGATTTGAGGCTTACCTTTTATCAGTTAATTTTGTGATCTCTTGAACTTCTGGTAACTCCCAGAAGGATACTGTCATATTTTTATGCAGTCCTTGAGTTTACGTGGCTTATATGTGTTAGTGTCTTTCCATCTTCATAAGGCCCATGTTGAAATGAATGCTAACTCCGTCCTTCACGTATTACTAAATTCCTTACACGAAGAGTGAAAGGATTTTATTTGTTGCGCTTTGATAAATAAAAGAACAATATGCATCATATAATGCTTTAGACTGACATTTCTCCATTTAGTATTTCTAGAAATGTTGGAATTTTATTAATATAAAGAGGCAAGTCTCAATTGGAAATGTCAAAACTATATTTATTGAAGGGATAATCAATTCCTGGTGTCACTGCTACAAACTGCCAAAAGGTTTGTTTTTTTAATTCAACATACAATAAGTTTAAGATTTTGTGATTTTCCAAATACTACAGTATTCTTAAGAATACTATTTAATCAGAGATCTGTGGATCCTAGCTCCTGTCTTCTAAAAGTATACCCCTCCAAAGTAGGTAAATTGTTATTTATAGTCAAAGTTCAGTTTATTAAAATCAATATCCTGTCAATACATCACTCTGTTGTTTGCTTCACATTCTTCTGGATAAACCTGTTCTAGCTTTATTGATTTGTCTACTCTCCTGAACAACCTAAAGGGAAAAAGATATTAAATTCAAGGCATCTAATATGGTTTTCACATATGCACATCTATGGTGTGCATGGTGCTTAAGATAGGTGGATAAAATAAGTGTGATTATTTATAATTGTTTTCCATGTGCTCCCACACTGGCTGTGCAAATAATAGGGGTTTATCTATTTTAAGATAATTGGCCTTTGCACAATCAAGAATACCTTGATTCTTCTGGATACTTAAATAAATCTCCATATATTTTTTGTTATTTCATATCTTAACATAACACAAGCATCAATTCATTTCCTTGAAATAGACATTGTTACACAGTTCCAAAAATAAATCATATTAGTAAAAGTCAGAGGAACTTTTAAACTTTGACATGATTAGTTCATTGTATGAGGCATCAGCATTTCCTTGATAAATGTAAACGCTTATTAAGTGAGCTACTGTGGGCTGAACAAAAAATTACAAAATTCATTTTGCTTATTTTTTAAATTCAAAGCTCTATCAAACAATTTGTTTGTTTGGTCATTTAGTAAATGTTTATTACCTGCCTACCATAGCTCAAGCACTCTTGAAGGACTGGAGATCCACGGTAAACCCAGCCAGCATCACTGTTCTCACGGATGTTACGCTCATGTGTTGGGTGTAACATCCTTCCTTCTGAAGGAAGCATCAGAAGGAAAATTTAGATATATGAATAACTTGATAATACCCCCATTGTTGATATAAATAAAATAAGGCATGGTAAGGGAGATAGTGGTACCTGGATGACTGTTGCTAATTGACATAGGATGTCAGGGGAGGGAAGTCTCTGATAGGGTGACATTTCAGTAGAGATTTAAAGTAAGTAAGAGAATGAGGCCTGCAGATAATCCTGTCAAAGAGCCTTTCAGGCACAGCTGGTACACTAATGCAAAGAGAGAAATTGGATACTGCTTATCACTATCAAGGAATAATAAGAGGACAGTGTGCCTAAAGAGATTTTTTTAATCATTAGTGTTTGAATTTAGTATAACAATGCTTTATATTTAAAAAAATCTTAAAATTTACCGAGTATTAGCTTATGTTGTTGATTCATACTACACGCTTACAATATCATTGGAAATTATTATCCCAAAATTATAAAGGAAGAAACTGAAGTCTAAAGATTTGAAGCACCTTACCTCAATTCTCAGAACTGCTAAGGGCCAAGCTGGACCTAGAATCCAGAACTCCTGATTTTTGGACTATTCCTCTCTTTCATTTTATATTTACATCAAAGTTAAACTAGAATAGGCCTTGATGAAAATTCAACCCAAGATTTGAGAACCTAGAAACAAAACCTGGAACAAAATCTCCATTTGAAATTGTATGCCTTGAACCAACCAGAGTGACCATCTGCTAAACGTTCACATATTAGACAGGGAGGAACTAAGGCCCAGGCAAACATATTACTATTTATAAGGCCTTGGATTTAAAATCGCTTTTTCCCTGTAAGGTAACATATTCATTGATCTTAGATTAAAAACATTATCAACAGTCATTCAATAGTTAGTTGATGTGAGACTTTAAAATTATTTGAGTCCAAATACCTGGGATATATCAGAATGTCTGTTTAACATTCCTCTGAACATACAATATGTCATTGTCCTATGAATCTTTTATTCCTTTTATATCCTCTACCTACATTTACATTTACATTTACATTTGCTCCACCTATGGAAGTGTTTCTGCTGGCTGAGATATCATCCATGGTACCACGCCGCAGTCACATTCATCTCATATAGTTCAGGCCACCCTTAATGCTTGTGGTTGGTCAGCACTCGTTTTGCAGCTGGGTTGTGCTCTCCTTCATGGAGCAAACCTTTCAATGTATCTGTCTTTATATCCCCGAACAATACAAATGATAAACTTTGGTGGGCTGTTTGTATTTCTAGCCTCTTGATGCACACACATACAACTTCACATATACATACCCATAATGCATTTGTACATATGATAATCATGTAGCAAAAATAAATGATAATGATGATGATAAAAATAATAATTTCAACTAGAATGACTGATTATAAGAAACATATTGCTTTTATGTACTATTCACCTTCCAGAATCTTCTGATTTCAGTGTCTATTTTAAGTTAAACTTGTAAGTTTAGTGTCCAGTTCAAACCAAATATTTACTGATCTCTCTTTGGGAATATGAGAGGTAGGGAGAATAATGTTAAAATCACAATGACTTTTATGAAAACACTTTCTTTCCATATCAATTGCCAAATTCTGAAGCAATGTATAAATACATTATTATTTTTATTTGTTTATTCATTTAAGTGGTTAAGATAGTACATTTTATGTTTGTGTATTTTACCTTAGTAAAAAATAATGACCCATGTGTTCATGTATTAAAATTTCTTCTGCCAACAATTTATTGGTTGTTAATGAGTTTTGTGTTACCATCTAAAGTAGAAATTCAAACTCATGCAGTTCTTGAAAATTTGAGTAGAAAGTCATTTATTTTTCAGGAACAGAGAGTCAAAGTGTTTTTTAAAAATTCTTTTTTCCCTTACACTGTGTCTCCCCCTGCCCCCCATCAGTAATCATCACACTGTTGTCTGTGTCCATGAGTTTTTCCTCTCTCTTTTTATTATTTTTCACTCAATTCTTCCACCCACCTAACCCAGCCATCAACTCCTCCACACACAGCTTTCAGCCTGCTCTCTATCTATTAGCCTGTCTCTATTTGTTAGTTCATTTTGTTCATTATATCACACGTATGAATCAAATCATATGATGTTTGTTTTTCTCCAACTGACTTATTTCACTTAGCATGATGCCCTCCAGGTCCATCCAGGCTTTTGCAAAGAACAAATCTTCCTTCTTTTTTGACAGCCAACTAGAATTCCACTATGTAAATGTGCCATAGCTGTTTTTCCACTCATCTACTGATGAAAACTTGATTATTAGAAGTAAACTTATTCTCCTTAGTCTCCCATTTGCAATCTCAGACTTCTCCCCAATCCTCTACCACTAGACCTGCTCTGCAAGAGGTACTTAGGTATTCTTCCAGAGGTCTTTCTGCATTGGCACACCTATTCATGCATTCACAAATGCAGACTTTCTATTTCGGTTTGGGATTGATAGATGATAGATAGATAGATAGATAGATAGATAGATAGATAGATAGAAAGAAAGAAAGAAAATTTATATATATAGTGTTTATATAATATAAATAGTGCCACTGTTATGTATCTTTAGCAATTTCATATTTTATACACTATTTCTTACAAATACTTCTGTGTCTCAATTTACATCATTCTTTTAAAACACCACACAATATTCTACACTAAGGAACACTACAGTGAGAACATTTAGTCTTTCTCTTAAAGAAAATAATTTAGGATGTTACAGGACTTTCTTTACAATAAGAATCAGATATTTTCCTCCTTGAAATTCTCTGTAACAGCTCCTATTAGTGAGCTAAGTACTAACAGTTCCTTTACCATTTGGATCCTCAGTCTCCTTAATTATGTCTCAAGGGTTTAATAACCTAGCAGACAGAGAGAAATCAGTTTCATACTTATTCCAAAAACTTTTTAAAGTACAGGAATTTCCCATCGCTTTATACATTCAAAGAAAATTAACTCTTAAACAAAGATTTTGTTTTTTATAAATAGCAAATGGATGACATAACCTAAACCAAGAATTTTACTATTAAAAAGAAAACTTTTAATAGAATACCCAACAGTCAAGATGATGATTAAAACAGAAATGAGCCAAAAAAATGTGAAAAGATAGCAATCATACAATCATGCTTTCTGATAATCACTGAATTGCAGGGAGATGAAAACTCACCTTTTAATGAAGAGACTCCTTTTTACTTAAGTAACTCAATACATGGGAATTGACTAGAGACTGGGGTACCCAGGTAAACAAATGTGGATTTTAAGAATGGATACAAAAGGTACATATTCAATAATAAAAACTAAGTTTCATATTGACGAAGGTATATTATACGAAGGCTACAAAGATACTGTTCTGGATCCGCTTTGGGGGGATAATTTTTTACAACTCAGCATGCTGAGTGACAGAAACCTGAGACCATGGTTATCACCCACAGCAGTGTGGTCCCGGCCAGACAGCACCACACAGAAAGCACTGAATGGAGAAAAAAAAAAAAAAAAACCCAAAAAACGCAAAGCATTCACTAAACTTGCTATTTTAAAAGATAGATGAAACCAGAGTAACAAAAGGTCTATGCAGAGAAAATAGCACAGAAGTCTAGAATGGGGGACGGATTTGGATAGGTTACAATGTAGCAGAGTAATCTTAAGCCAGAGCTTCTAATCCCCAGATAAATTTATGGCTCAAGACAGTGATTTAGAAATATAGAGTCATTCAAGCAATTGAATAAAATAAAATATAAAACACAAATTGCAATTTTAAATGGAACTGAAAAGAAGGAAGAGGTAATTCTGGAGGTGAAAACAAAGCCCTGGAGAAATTATTGAGCAAGCAGCTTCTCTTTTGTTCCTTAAATATAGTGGACAGTCGATAATTCAGTAAGGCTTTCCATTATAAAGGCACCTCAAACAGGCTTGCCTCAGTGTATAAGCGGAACTAAATGAACAATGCTATTTGACTCACCTTGGGGGAAAACTAACCGTTAGTTATCTCATGCAACCCAGTGACAATGTCACTACACACACCTTTACTGTAGTGTAATACAGTTGACATTGCATTATAGGTAACAAGCCTGGTTTGTGCTAGATAAAAGGAAGAACATTAATAAACAATGTTTGAACCTTTACTACATGTTAGGCAATACACGAGGCATTTTGCGTAGATTTACTTATTTAATCATCACAACTCCAAGAGGAAGTGTTCCAACCCCCCATATGGTAGATAGTAAATTGTAGCATAGAGGGGAAAACAAGAGAGAAGACAAAGAAGTGAAGGCAAGCTAGAGACCCGAAATGAAATGAGAACTCATGTGCAAAGTCCATGAAAGCCAAAACAATTTTTTTGGCTATGTTTTTAAGGCTGATGCATTCCAAGATGGTTGTCACACTTTCAAGCTTCTTGTAAAATGCACCACTATATAAAAATTGAATTAATTTAGCTCTACAGAAACTCTTATTTAAAAGCTTTTACTGAAAAGTGAGACAACTATTGACTTTTGGATATAAGTACTAGAAATTAAATATCCACATCAGAGGAGTAATCAATGATCAATACAATATTTGTCAAAACATATTCATGAGATTCACTGTGCTTTGTCAAAGGACCACACCACTTCTCGCTTATGAGTACTCCACTGAGCTCTCCACATTTATCCGACAGTATTTAATCTCCATTTAAAGAAAGAAGAATTTGAACCCACATCTGAGGGCTTCTTATAATGGCAGCATTGATCAATCTGATTTAGGTAATACGTACAGCTGGGACTCCTCTGAAATTAAGTTATTAAGGTACTGCTTTACATTTAGGAGAAAAAACTTTACTTGAAATATCTCCTAAGATTCTTAACTGACAATCATGTCCCTGCCTTTCTTTCATCTCATACATTTTAAGTTTCACTTTCCATGAAAAAAGCCAACTTAGCCAATAATGTATGCTTTACTTGAATAGAGTTTTCTTTTTAAAAAATAATACAAACAGTAAATATTTTAAATTGTAAATTGATGTTTGGTAATACTTTTTATCAAGAAATTATTCTAAAAACCACTATTCATTCAAAGAATGTGTTCTGTGCCATATGAAAAAAATCTGAAGTATCATAACTCTGTGATGAAAGGACATTGGATCAAATTTGTGATGGGGAAAATGGGCATTTTAGATCAAAATGTTTGGAGAACTGGCTATTCCACTATGTTGTAAAAATAGGGCTCCCTTTCACAAACTCCTTTCTTTCTTGTTATATCTCTTATTCTAACTTCAAAAGATCTGTCATCTGCTTGGCTTTTTTTATTTTTAAAACTTGCTACTAAAGCAGTTTTTACTCATGGAATTGTCCAATCATCAAGGCATCTATATCAGTGTACAATCACGCAGGCACAAATTATCTTAACTTCCTGCATATTTTTTCTTTATAACCAAAATAATTATAAGCTAAAAAGAAAATAGCTTAGTGTGGTATTATCACACTTGCTTAAATAAATATTTCTCAATTATTTTCTCCTTGCCCTATATAATGTTATTCTCCTCCTAAACAACAACAACAATAATAATAATAAAGTAATTTTACAAGTAAGATAAATAGGGTCAGGAACTTTTTACCCCGCTATGGATATCACGATAATTGGAACTGATTCCACTCCATTTCTGTATATTGTCTTGTTAGTAGTCAGTAATGTATGTTCCTTTCTTTTAGTTCTATGTGACCTTTGTCATGAGTTACCCTCTGAATATATTTCATGATCTTATTCTACACTGTAGAATGAGTTGCGATCCAAGATTTTTCTGGGCTCTGAATTCACCTTTTGATTTTCATGAGTTCTGTTAATCAAAGAATATTTCTTTTAGTTTAAGCAACAAATCTCAGAGAATGATTCAGTTTTTTTCTAAGATATTTCATAAAGTGTTCTGACAGGCAGTCAATTCTTGAATAGTCATGAAATAACAGAGTTTCCCAGACTCATATTCAGTCACAAGGGTGCAGTTTTCCATTTACCTACTCTGTTACAGAGCTCACATATTGGAAACTCATTTTTGTTAATGTGATGTAAACTGGTCTCACTAGGAAGTATCTTTACTCAGACATCCCTGCAATCTCGTTTGTCTGCCTAGACAAGCTAATCTGATTGTAATCATGTTACTTATCTTTTAATTTCTTTTGAAGCTGATGTACATCAGAAGTGGCATTCAGCTGGGAATGGCAGAGGTAAAATTGATTTTTATCACATTTAAATATTTCAGGACCTAGGCCTTTGTTTTTAGATATTCAAACTTAAACCACTTGGGTAAGAGTCCAACAGAGAAACCACAGGCTTAAATTCAATGGTAAAATATTAGAAGACTCTAATAATGCAAACACAATCATAGTAAGGTCCCAGTGATTCTGATCCTTTTTGATTTTTGTTTGACAGAATGAATTGGCCATAGATAATCATTAACAAATACACACATTTTTTATAGAACTAGGGAAGCTATTGTTGTTCAAACAATGCTTGGTCTCCTTCTTCCTTTTGAATAGGCTTCAATTCCAATATCAAAAACAAATACAAGGAAAAATAACAATAGCATATTTTATTTCTAAACTGGATTCGTGAAAAATACTGATAAGAGCAGCAATGAGTAGGCAGTACATTTCAATGAGGTACACAAAGTGAACATTTTACTTTGATAGGCATTGGATAAACGGAAAATAATAATCATAAGAGTAAAAATGATTTTATTTAATTCACGATGTTGTACAAACTACTTGACCTGTCAAAGTTCTGAGGAAGCTTCAGTTTCAGAATACCAAATTAGATAATTTCCCAAAGTCCCTTCTTTAGGAACTGAGTGCTGACAGCATTTCCCATGGTGAGGTGGGCCCACCTGAGAGGTCCAGGTAGGAGCCAGGTGGAGAAAGGCCAGCCATGCATTGGAAAGCAGGATCCAGAACCAGGACGACAATCTTTGAGTGGAGGACATCACAGCAGATGACTGAGCTTAGGGAAGGTGGCCAGTCATAGAACTGTAAAAACTAAAAGTTGGAAATAACTGCCATAATTAGAGAAAGAGATCAATGCAATATGAAACATTAATGGAACTATTTTCAAACATGTATAGTGAGATAAAGATCTACAGAGAAATATGCATGTGTGTATACATTTACACTCATAAAATGAGCTAGAGAGATAGAATTTGAGAACAAAATAAAAAGTGAAAAAAGCAAGTTTCATTTTCATCTGATTTTTCAAAATCCCATTCTCTAAACCAAAGTTCTAAGAAATAAGCACACATGTATGTAACAAATCAGCACAAGTACAGAGCCTTAAAGGAACACAGATGTATCTGATTACAATTACATAGCTCAGATGTCCACAGTGGGTTTCATTGGGCTAAAGTCAAGTCTTTCCAATGGCTTTAGGAATGAAGCTGTTTCTTTGAATTTTCTAGCTCTGAGAGGCCACCTGCATTCCTTGGCTCATGGTTCCTTTCTTCACTTTAAAATCCAACAGCACAGCACCTTCTAGACCTTTTTCAATCTTCACTCTCCTTTCCTTACTTACAAGCATCTTGTGATTACAATGGATCCACCTGGATAACCTTTTCATCTCAAGATCCTTAATTTAAGCACATTTGCAGTCTCTTTTGCCTTGTCAGGTAACATGTGGACAGGCTTTGAAGATTAGGAAGTGAACCTCTTTGGATAGGGATATTGTTCTGTCCACCCTCTGTCTCCTGAAGTTTCATATCTGCCCCAGATTCAAAATACATGCACCCTATTCCAAGGTTCCCAGAAGTCTCAACCCATTAGGACATCAACACAAAGTCCACATTCTCATCAGTTCAAAATTTCCAAATCTTATCTTCATCATCTAAATTAGGTATGAATGAAGCTCCGGGCATTTTTCATCTAGGGCACAGTTCTTCTTCCTGTATAAACCCGTGAAACAAACAAACAAACAAAAAATCCAAAACAAAACAAATAATCAGATCCCAAAATACGGGAAGATGTATAGTTAGAAACTCAGCTGTGAAACAAATTCCCACAGGCAGTGAGGGGATGGCTGTATTAAAAAAGTTACAAACATTTCTGTTCAAAAAAAGTGGAAAAATCAAAGGAAAAAAAGAAGTCACCGGTACCAAACAACTTCATAATCCAGCTGGGAAAATTCCATTCTGTTTCAGAGATCTGAGAATAATCTTATGTGATTCTGGACCCATGGCTCCACCTCTAGCCAATTAGTATTATTACCTGTTTCCTACTTGTAGAATGTGGAGGTTCTGATACCTGCTGAGTAGCCTTTGCCATGAAAACCAACATATTGGAAGTTCTAAAAATTAATATGTTAGTAACTTTTTTTTTACCACTTTTTCTTCCTACCATGTTGGCTTTAAAAAGCTCACATGGTTCCAGTTAGCAGAATTTCCTAGTTTGGTTATACCTCTTGTAAATATATTAACTTACTGAATGACAAACATGAGAGGTGCTCAAAATTTTTAAAAAAGAAGCATTTTTGTTTTACCACATCAGTAAAAATCATTTTTTCACTGGAGGAGCAGTTATCCCATTGATCATAGTAGTGACTGTAATTGAATGCACGTCTGGTTGCCTGTCACTTCAAAAGCCAATATTCAAGAAACAGGTGACACTGTAAAGGAAAGAGGTTTATTCAAGTACAGGTCACCCTAAAAGATGGGAGACTCATGTCTCAAAACCCATCTTAGCATCTCAGCGCAGGCACAGGTTTTATAGGGAGGGTGAAGGGAACAGAACAAGGAGATCAAGGAGAGGGTGTTGAAAAGTTTTCTAAGTGCAAACAAGCACAGTCCATTCTGATAAGGCAAGCGATGGCCCGGTGTGCGTCATCCAGGTTTAGTCGTCCCGGCTTCACGTCATCCTGACTCCACAGTTGAAGGTCAGCGAATCTCTCGGAGCTGGGATGCCACTCCACCATCTTGGATAACGGGTCACATGAGAGCTCTGAGGTCTTGGAACTGGGGACGGTGGTGGGCTGAGTGTGCTCTTCAGGTCACGCGCGGTGTGTTGCTGCTGTGCCAGCCCTGCACCAGCTGGGTTCTCTGTGCAACGGCTTCTGATAGGGAGGGCTCTGCTTCTGAAGGTCATGAACTGGGGTCCAAGGGTGACCTTTCTGAGCTACAGGGTGTTTGCAAGTTCTAAGCTTCAGAAAGCTGCAGGATATCCCTGCAAATCTAGGGGCTTTTAGGAGAAAATGTGTGTCTGTAAAGATAGGGACTCTTAGCTGCCAGATACGGAGTTTGAATGTAGTCCTTCCTAATGTGGGAAAAAAAAAAAAAAAAAAAGATTCAAAGTGTATTATGGTTGCATCTGAATGGGTAAAACTATGCAGAAGGTCTGTGGAAAGATTTAAAGATGTATGGAAAGGTTGTCACTGTTTGAAATCTGAAGGAAAAGAAACCTCAGCTACCTGTTTGTTGATTTTACGGAATGTGATTTAAATTTTGCTCTGTTTCTGATTGGATATCCTCTGTATCTGAAGACCCAGGAAAGGTTTCTTGGGGATAATGCCTTTGCCACTCAGGACCCAGGAAGGGTCATTCAGGGATGATGAGTATTTTGGCCTGAGGCAAAAGAGCAAGTCTCTGCCAAGAGACCAGCCCTGAAAGGGCACGTCTCTGCCGGGAGGTCAGTGGAGGCCCTGTTGGGGCTGAGAGAGTGTCTCGAATAGGATTTAAAAGGGCATGTCTCTGCCAGGAGACCAGTGGATGATGCACTGGCACAAGAGAATGTTTCTACTTGTGTATCGTTCTTCTGGAAGTCTGTCTCTGTTTTGAATTTTGCTCTGTATCTGCTCTGAAAAGAAATTGATGTTTCCTGGAGAATGTTAAAACTACACTATGTAGGAAAGTGAACAGAGAAAGTATAAGACATGGAAATGCAATCTTAGTGGATATCGGAAGGACAAGGATTTTCCTTCACACTTTGTATTTCTCTCCCTACCTGATCCCTCCAGAATTTGGCATTCTGAAGGAGTTAGTGATATTATAAGGTTTATTTGCATAAAATCAGTAAGACCAGTACTTAGTGGTGGTTTTCTTAACCAAGATTTTGGCTGGAATGTCATGCCCAAAGGAGGCATGTCTGGTGACCGAGAAAGCCCTGAGGAAATGGGATTAACTTGTGAAGTTTGTGAAAGCCCACGAAAAAGGGCCTGGTACCTTGGTCATTTGCATTGTTTGTGGCAGTCTTTCTAGGGAAGGAGGGACAGTTACTTTCCTGAAAGATGGCTAAAAAGGAACCTGAAGGCACAATGGAAGCCTCAAAAGCTTGAATGAAACAACTGGTACAGGTGAAGGCAGATGGCAGGTGTGGCTCAGCTTCTGTGCCCTAAAGGGCATGCTATAAAGTTTTCTTGTGTGAGTTCCAGCACAGTGTACTTAAGGATCATGTATGACCCATGGCTGCTCTTGGTGTGTTTATGCGAATGAACAGGCAAAATTAAAAGTGGACTCAATGCAGTCTCTTTAATGACAATGAGGGTGATTTTAAAGAGAAAAATCATGGTTCAAGGAAAATCACAAGGTTCAGTATTGGACATTGGATGAGTGCAGCTGTCTTGAAAGTTTGTTTTCATTTGGAAGTTAAAATGGAATGTGTATCACCAAAGATGCTCAATATACAGGCCTGAAGGACCTATTAATTTGCCACTGCTGAATGTTATTTCAGCAAAGGCCTTGCAACTGGATGCCTTCCCAAAAGGCAGTTTTACAAACTTGGAGACTGGTTTGTGGGTTGTTGTATGAACTAACATGTGTGTTCTTCTTTCTGTTTTCAAAGGGTATAAACCTATGACCCCATTACCACAGTGACTGGTTGCAATATAGGCCTCAGTTAAGGAGCCCATCTTCATTATTGACCCCTGAGAGTCAACGGTTTGGCTGAACTAAGTGGTTGGGTTGGTGAAGGGTTGGGGCAGTCTGTGGGCTTCACTTAAAGCTGATTTTCCTTTTTTGCCCTAGTGGCTTGGACGAAAAGGACACAGGAATCTGAAAGGGGAGAAATCCTAAAATATTCCCCTCAGCCCAAGCTAAATATAATGGGGCAAAAGGGCTTTGGACAGGTGTAGCGAGCCTTGCACACCTTCCTCCAGATAAGCTGTTTTTTTCTTAACGTGGAACTTTGGAGCATTGATCCCTGCCTTTGTCATTTAGTGGTTATGTTTTAATTGTGCCTTCTAACCCTCTTGCCAAATCTGTCATCTCCAGTATATGACAAGGTTGCCAACTATCCAGTAATGTCAGCCTTTTGACATTGAGCCGGCTGCTTCCTGGGGATAGCCAACTGACCAGAACTCTGCAAGGTCCTTCCCCTTCTGGGAAGGCCACCATCTACAACACATACCCCACTCTTTTAGGCACCCCTGGACCCAAGGGTAGGTAGGACAGCAGCCATGTCCAGCAGGAATCAGCTACGAGAAGATAATGAGACATTAGCCCTTTTTCCCTTATAAGATTATAAAGGTTTTTTTTTTTTTTTTTTTCTGAAAGGGGAGAATTATAATGGTATGCTGAGCTGAATGTCCACCAAAATGGAGAAAACCCCCAAAGCTATTACTTGAGCAATGAGGGAAGCAGAGCAGGGCCACCAAGAGCTACTTTGCCTATTTGAAGGGATTGGCCGGTGTTTTAATAACATTAAAAAGCTGTGCCTGTGCTCAAAGCCAGGGAGATGGGTGTGCTGCTAACCCATGATGCAATGTAGCTGGCAGGTCTTCCAGGGTCTGCAAGAGCAGCCTGGAGGTGGCTTCTGTGCCATGGGGCCACACTTCCTGTACTAACAATAGCAGCCAAGAAAAGCAGAAGAAACCAGACCACTGGCAGGTGTAACCCAGTGTGGGAGGAGTTGGAAATGGAGTTACACAGGAAGATCTGCATAGGGATTTAAGCACAGGTGCGGCACCCATATTGGGGCTTAACCAGGTTGTTTGGGAGTGG
Source organism: Anoura caudifer (assembly GCA_004027475.1). Lineage (NCBI taxonomy): Eukaryota > Metazoa > Chordata > Mammalia > Chiroptera > Phyllostomidae > Anoura > Anoura caudifer. The sequence continues at coordinate 19,780 of PVKU01000070.1, read as the reverse complement.
AGAGGGGGCTCTCTTGACCATGTGGCTTAGAAAGCAGGAAAGCAGGATGTAGTAGCTGTGCAGAGCTCTCTCTCGGACATCTGGTTTGAAAGAATGCAGGACTCTCCCTGGCCCACCGTGAGGAATTGTCACATGGTTTTGGATTAAGAACAGGAGCCTAGCCAAGCTACAGACTTCTATTTTCTTTTCCTTAGATATAGTGCCCCTGACTGGCCTGGTTTGGCAAGCAGAGGCAGGGCTGTGTGTATGTGGGAGGGGGGTTGTTTTAAAGGGACTTTGGGATTTAATGTTGACATTCTGCCATTATTCTGAATCTGTATAACTTTTGAATAAAAAGTTCCTTTCCTTTTTACCAAATTCTGGCATTGAGAGCACAATTCTTATGGGTGGCAGGCAGAAAGAACCATAGAATAACAAGACCCCCGGGAGGGGAGCAGTTTCTGCAACAGTATTGGCTGTGACCACTGACAACCAACCTGAACGCACTGTGCAGGATCAGCTTATCTTGATACTGGAATCCTGGGCTGGTGGGTGTGGTATGGGTCTGAGACTCCTTGCTTCTGAGATCTCCCTCCCAAATTTTTATCCACATGGATGTGGAGCCAGCCTGTTGCACCTCGTACTCCTCCTACTAGTCTGGATGGATGTGGTTTCTTCCATTTTGTAGTTAAACTTCCTTTCATCTCGATTTTGTAGTTGTCAGGTGTCAATTAAATTTAATTTCCGACGTTCCTAAGTGACGGTTGTTCTATAGTTTAGTTGCAATTTTGATGTGGTTGTGTGAAGAGGTGAGCTATGTCTGCCTACATTGCTATCTTGACTAAAAGCCAGTTCCTAGGATTCTTATACAAACATTCTCTTTATCTATAAGCCACATACTAGCCAGAGTCAGCATTTACAGAAAGAATGTCAAAAGAATGTTGGGGTGGCTTACATTTCCCAACTGTGAAAGTTCCTGTGAATTAGTAATTTAGGAATGGTTTAACTGGGAGACTCTAGTATGGGGTGGTGCATGAATTTACAGTCAAGACACTGAGGGGGCAGTCATCTGCAAACTTGACTTGGCCTGGAGGATCACCTCAGGATGGCTTACTCAAACGAGTCGGTGCTATTTCTTGCCACATCAATCTATCAATGGGGCTTCTAGATAAGGTGGCTGGCTCCCCACTGAGTGAGCAAACCAAGAGAAGAAGGTGGATAGAGCAAGTTTTTCAGCCTCATCTACATTCTGTTGGTCACACAGACCAATCCCAATATAATTTGTGAGTAGACAACACACGGGGAATAAATATCAGAAACTGAGTCTCATTGGGTGCCATCTCGGAGAAATGTAGAATTTACGGAAAAATGTACTAGTTAGAAACTCAACTGTGAAACAAATTCCCACAGGCAGTGAGGGAAAAACCTCCATGATCTATAAATGATTTGAAATAATCAGTGAAAAAAGACTTTGATCTTCTTTTCTAAAATTACCCTTACATTTGCCTTGGAGAAGAAGGTTGAGAAGTATGCAGACAACTTCATGAAAAATAGAGTATTGTTGATATGTAAACTTAAATGTTGAAATAGATCTAAACGCCTAAAATCATTTGCTCCATATCTAGTGTCTGTGACCTTGATACAGCAATGTATCAACTGTCTATTTACAGAATTAATCTTGCAAAAGTGGGCACAGCTACTAAACAGACATTTCAACACATTTTTCAAAATTGCATTGTTTGCATGGGAATTTAGCCAGTATTTCAAAATCCCCTTGGCTCTAAATTTATCATTATGCAAGCATAATTGAAAGGAAAAGTAGGAGGTCAGCTAACCTTTTCTCTAAGCAGAACTGTTAGGGTAGTATTCAAAATATATGAATAATTATTTGGATTTCTGTTCCAAATCTTGCCTTTTTTTCTGGTAGTAACAGCGACCTATGGTGATACCCTCAGGCTAATGTTGTTCTTGCATTGTAACAAGTATATTTATTTAGCTTTTTCAGAAGCATTAAGTAAAAGCAAATAATGCATGGGACTGAGGGCCCAAATATAGTTAATTAAAGAACTCTTATGCTCTACTTTATCTAAAGGCTTATGATCTGATTTTAGCGCTGTTCCTTTTTAGAAAGAATAAAAATAATAAAGGACAACTGTCAGCATTAGTCAGAAGATACACATTTAACAATTATGTATGTACTAGTTAATTTTTCCTAATATTGTGCTGGACACTGAGGAGGAAATGTATGAAATAATACAGGATCTTTAACCCCAAGGAGCTCAGCCTGAAGGGTACTGATGTCTGTTGGAGTTTAGAGATAATTCCTCACCTCTCTTGCTCTCTAGGTTCCCCATAGCAGATCCAGAAAAACATAAAAGTCAGAAGAGAATGAAAATATTAATTTTATTTATGACCACCCAAAATGCAGATTTCTCAGTAAGTGTGGATGAGAGGACAGCCCTGGGATGTATAACCAAAGTGAGCTGGACCCCATCTACTGCATTCCTAGCTTCCACATCTCTGATCCCACCCCCTCTGATAATTCACCACTGATTGTCCACAAATTAAATTTGACAAAACAGATGCTTACCCACTACAACAGCAAAGGCTGTTTATCCATAGGGATTAATGTGCACTTTATCTCTCTGTCTGGATGTCTCAAGATAAACCTAGTGCTACACAGCAGCTTCTCCTTCTGTGACAGGTTCTCCTTTACGCTAAATAGTCCTGGAATGCATCAGCTATCTGATCCGATACCTAGTCTCCCTCATTAGCATGCCGCAGCCTCTGAGCACTGCTAGTGGGGCACAACTGGTGATTTTGCAGTCACTGGAATTTACAACCAAACTTTCAAACAAATGAGTCAGAAGATTTTGGGGGAAGCCCAACACCTCATTCAATATGACTCCGTTTATTTATATCTAGTTATAGAAAAAAAGGAAACAAATTATAACACAAGAGCTCCAGAGAAACCTTTAGAGTGTGTATTGAACAGTTGCTTTGAAACATAGGAACATGAAATGGGAATGAATTAAATTGATACTGTTTCATTTCACTAATGAGCAAATATTTAAACGACTTTATTTGCCATCTGGATGGCTGCCAAACTCCTCTAATGCAAGCTCCTCCAATAAAGAGATGCCATCCCCTTGCTTATTAAAGTTGTATTTTTTTCACAAACCTGCTGTCTTGCATGTTTTGGGGGAGAAGTATAAGTACATTAAAATAAGTAGGTCAGAGGTCAAACAACCTTAAACTATTTTGCGTTACCACACGGGCATATGAATTAATTAGATCAACATATAATTATCGAAACCCACATTCATATGTGGAAGGAAGCTGATGTAGCAAAAAGGAAACTGAAATATTCTTTTTTTATTGTTGTCCAATTAGAGTGTGTATTAACTTTGTCCATGGGTCCTTTATGCCTATTTCTTGACTTGACCCTTTTCCCTTCTTTCTCCCATTGCCCCCCTCCCCTCTGATTCTAATGACTTTAAGAACATTATCATGCAGCAACAGTTTCTAACAGTACAGAGAACTAACAGACTGAGGTAAGAATACCTGCACTTCTAGCATGAGTCTCCTTGCTTCTAATTTTAGCATTGCCAAAATTTAACCAAAACACAGAATTGGTTATAAATACACACACTTGCCTACACACATATACAAGCACAAAAACACACACACTTGGATTTGTGGTCTTCAGAAATCAGCTGTCTTTCATTCCATATTCTGTGATCAAGGCTGATGGAAAGAATAGATGACGTGCACACTTAGCACTTCTAAAAATAATCAAAGGTATCAAAGGTGGGGGTAAAAGGCAGAAAACTGTATTTGAACAACAATTAAAAAATACCTAGCACACAAAAAAAGACAGAGGTATTACAATGAAGTCAGACTTTTTGATGCCAGTGGTTAAACAATTTTTGGTCAATTGTGCTAGTCACTATGAAGGGCACTCACATCACAGTTCTCCGTTAACACTGGCTCAGTATTATCTCTGCTATTTCAACAGCAAACTGCAGGCCTTTGGTGCCAGCAGGCTGTCCTCAAGGACTTGCTGATGTGTAGCAAAAATATTTTAGTGTGAAAAAATTACTCCTTAGTGCATATATTTGCAAACTGCTGAATTTCTAGATGATACTATGTTCAAGGACTATTTTTGATCTTGTAGTTCTGGTGCTGAAATGCTTCTAAAGAATTAACACTTGTTTTTCTTTTCTTTCTGTTTTTCTTTTTTACTCACATCATGACAAACCTTGTAGAAACAAAAAGATGCTGGGGTAGCAAGTTTTTATTTTGCTTAGTAATTTGTTATTTTGAACCCAAACCTCCCAGTTTCATGCTTACAGAATGGTAAAAAGAAGTCAAGTGAAATGCAGATCAATATGAAACTCAAATACTCTGCTTAATGCTTTCAACTTAGTACTCTCAAATTGCCAGAAGAATGGAAAGCACAGTTTTAACACTGCTGTTAATTACAAGCACAGTTTTAACACTGCTGTTAAAAGTTTTCTTGCCAGAAACACTTTTGCCCTTACCTGGAAGTTGTAAAGAAATGTTTTATTTCATCCAGAAACTTCTGTGTAATTTAATTACTGTTTATTTCCGTGTTATCTTCATCTACTTTAAGTTAACAAAATCTAGCAACCAAGCAAATACTTTTCTTAATATTTCTGTTGAAAGTACACTAAACTGAAGTTCATTTAGTTTCCATTTTAAAGTTTGAAAGACTGAATTTGTTTTTCATATATAATTTATATAGATTAAAACTTTTTGTCTTGTGATCTCTATTACTGGGAATATGCTTTTGCATATCTAATTACACATATGCTAATAAACTTCTAATTTGCATACATAATAAAGCAGAATTTTAACACATTTATAAAAGTGAAATTAATACAATAAATAATTGTGACTGTTATATAATTTGTGTTTGCACTCTAATCATGCATTAGAAAAGTTTCTACTATTCATGGGTGAGGGGTACTGAAAATATTGAGAAGACAGTCTTAAGAAGACAATCTTAAGAAGATGAACAAGAAATTTTTGCTTTTTGTGTGTGAAATTCAGTATCTTATGAGGGAATACACATTTAAACAAATAAAAATACTCAGTATTATGAGTATGTTTTTATAAAATCAATATATTTTGTTCCATTATTGGTCACTTAAGACCTATTCACAATATAATCTTTTGATGCCTCTGAATCACAGGCCCCCCAAAATGAAGAGTTTGATTAATGAATTTTTGTTTCCATATTTTTCAAGTACATTAGGTACAGCAATAATTACCCAATTCTTCACCATTTGCACCACTACTATTTTCATTTAAAAGGCCAGAGTATCACTTTTGTCACCAATGTCATTGAAGTTTGAGACTCTGAAGTAGTGGTGCTTTTAGTAAATCACATAAACCCCCATGTTGACTGTCTAAACTACATTCAATTGAATGTCTAGCCCAAATACTCAATTACAATTGGATAACTGACAAATCTCTATTTTACTTTTCACTATGTGAATGCATGCTGTACTTCAAACACCAAAGCAGTAATTTCAACTGCTGTGCCACAGAAACTTTTAAAATGTATGACACCTTACTACTTAGTCAGGAGCAGTGACCGGTTTTCCCTTAGAGTATCAAATAAGAAAATGACAACAGTCAACATAATAGTAGTTGTCCATTGTGAACGCCCTGTCTCGAGCCATAAGTGTATAGGCTACATAATACAGTTGCATCTTACTGGTCACTTCCCCTAGCAAGGTTGCGTCTGTTTAGTTAATTCTTGGTAACAGAAAGCCTTATAATTCTTGGTAACAGAAAGCCACAAGTATGGGCACCTGATTTTTTAAAAAGTCACTTTGGAGCAAAAAGGGTAGGTAACTACCCCTATTATTATTATTTATTCTGTAAATTGATCAAAATTACACCTATTTTTTTTCAGATCAGCAAAATATTTTTTGATGTGCCTCAGAATTTTAATGATTAGCCTATGTGCACCATGAGATAAAAAAGGTTGAAAATCGCTGCATTGAAGTGACATTACTGACCTACCATCTGCCTTGTGAATTTTTCCTAGTGGTGAGAATAGATTTGCACTGATCCATATACACCTGACCTCTTTTATGATAAAGAGCATCCATTTCAGAGACAGCTGGCCAAAGTTAGGAGCGTGCTCTGTGGTTATGGTACAGGGCATGGTTAACTGACCCACATAGGGAATAAACCATGACCTTATCAGTAATGTAGTGTAATTATTTGAACTCCTTAGTCATGAACAGCTATGTTGAAAACCAACAATGTGTTCAGCCATCCACTGTAAATGTACTTTTTCTTAAGTGTGTCTCTAGAGTTTCTTTATACCAAAATTTGTTCTTTTGTTCTTTCTCATTTTCAGTGAGAGGTCTCACAGTTTTTCTTTTCCTCTATTTTATTCCAGTTATGTTTTTCTCCTTCATCTTGCTTTATGACGCCCATATCCCTCTGGGTCCCTACTTATTCCAACCACTCATGTTATGTAGAATGGGTCACACAAATCCCCTAGTGAGGAATGAGGAGAGAAATAGACTTTGAAGTGGAACTTTTCTTACTAATGAACATTAATACAATTATCTCAGGAAGTTAATTTGTTCTTTCAGGTGTTATGAGAGTGGGGTGTTTGTGGTGACAAACACCAAAGATTTTCCACCATCACATAACTGCTTTCAGTGCTAGTCCTGAGGACATTTAGAGTTGGGGAAATCCTCAGGGTACATGTAGCCCACTGAAATCCAAAGAGACTAAACAATTTTTCAACATTACAAAATCTGGTTAATAACAGAGATGAGTTTTACATTATTGAAGCTACAAGCTAAGCTACTGTAACAGACATTAAAATAAAGTTGAGTTCATATTTCTGTTATTAAAATGGCTAAGAAAACAATGAATATTATTGGACAGGTAGCAGTGTTTGCTGTAGTAGAATTCAAATTATTTATTACAAAGTAAGGAGTCTGTATACAACAATAGCCTTACAATTTGAATAACATGCTGTGTTTAAAACTATTATTATATAAGATTATTAAAATTTCACATCAGAACAATATCTTTATGATCACTGTACATGGCTTTTGCTTACATCTTTTGTAGCCTCTTCATATTATTCTTTATGTTAGAAAAAGAGAAAAACTTAATGTACACATAGTAGACATACTATGTTAAAGATATGGTAAATACTTAAGAGTCCAATGCTTGGGCATAATTAAGAAAATTAAATAGTGTTGAAGACTCATTGATATGAGTCTAAACCTTTACTGAATCAAATTACTGTATTATTACATTTAAACCCATGTAAATTAAATTCAATACTTATTTTTAAATTAATTTATACTACTGAATAGTATTTAAAAGAAGTTTATGCATCTCACTGGCCTAGTCATAGTGCCTGAAATATATGAAACAATTTAGCTGTGTAAATAAATTTTTGCATTAATATAGAATAAACAAATGAGTGAGTGAGTGAATCAACATTTTCCCCAAGAACAATTTTGTGTCATAACTAATGTGATCCATTCAGAGTGAATATTTTCATGGTGTTTGTTAAATTAAATGTGTATGTTTTGTGTGATATGGTTACCTATATAGCCTTTTGTCTTTTAGATTATTATAAACAATTCTCAGCCTGAATTTGTATTAAGAATTTGGTAAAGGAGTGTTACCAAAAATCAAAACAACTCTTACATTTCAACAAAAATATAATAACCCATTTTAAAATGGGCCCAAGATTTTAATGGAGGCCTCACCAAATAATATATATAAATGGCAGTTAAGAATATAAAAAATGCTTCACAAACGTCATCCAGAACTTCTAGTTAAAACAGTGAGATGCTACTACATGCCTATTACAATATCCAAAATCTACAACACTGACAACACCAAATTCTGATGAGCATGTGGAGCAAAAAGAAATTTCATTTATTGCTAGTGGCATTGAAAAATGGCACAGCTACTTTGGAAGACAGTTTGATGGTTTTTTGAATACTAAATATACTTTTACCGTATGAGCCAGCAATTATACTCCTTGGTATTTATGCCACAGAGTTGAAAACATGCCACACTTGGATATTTATAGTAGTTTTACTCATAATTGCCAAAACTTGGAAGCAATCCAGACAGTTTTCATTAGATGAATTGGTCAATAAACTGTGGCACATTCAGACTATGAAACGTTATTCAGAGCTAACTCTAAATGAACTATCAAGCCGTGAAAATACATGGGAGAACCTTAAATGCATGTTATTAAGTGAAAGGAGCTAATCTGAAAAGTCTACCTACTTTCAACTCTATGATATTCTGTGAAATGCAAACTATGGAGACACTGAAAAGATCAGTGGTTATTAGAAGCTGGGTGGAGATATTGATGAATAGGTAGAGCATAGAAGACTTTTAGACATTAAAATAATCTGCATGATAATATAATGTTGAGTATGTGTTATTAAACATTCATCCAAACCCCACCCCTCAAAAAAAAAAAAAGAATTTGGTAATTAGAATATGTATGAATGTCTGAAGACTTGCTGGTCTTTTTTTTCCAGGCTACTTAAATACTTAAATGCCCCCATTTTTCATATCAGAACATTATAAAATGAGTCATACAAATGTTTTTTATACATATAAATAAAATATCCTGACATTTGCTATCTCTACACTCAGGAATGAGTATTGAGTATCAGTAGACTCCAGGAACTTTTTTGTCCTCTGGCTCACTGCTTGTATAACATAATGTAATACATTTGCTTGCCTCCCAAAACCATTTCCTACTTTTTCCTTTTTATTTCTTGAGCCTCCTGTCATCTGTCTTCCTGGCTTATAAAAACATATCCCAGAGATTTCCCAATGAAATGCTGTGGGAGTTTTATTTTTTTTTTTAAGAAGTTCTCACTTTCTTTCTTAGTTTTTAGGTGGGAGGTGAAAGAAAAAAAGAAAAAGAAAAGACTGCTGGAGACAATGGGAGGTACTGTACTGCTGGCCTGATTAAAGTCTAGGACTATCTCTTTGTTTCCTTCTCTGTTTGAAAAACTTGGCCTAGAGCCAGGACTACAATTCATTTGCTTCATCCTCCAGCCAGGCCTCAGGCCAGCTGACTAGCTGGCACCACACCCTTATGAACAAGGAATTCTTCTCTTTATAGGGTTTAGCTGTTATTGCCTGGGCATGTCATTCAATGTGATAGTTTCTCTGCTTCCTAAAAATACAATCCACTTTTAGAAGAACTGTCTCTATTCTTCTCAAACTATTGACAACCGTAGGACATTATAAGTGGAGATTTTGAAATACAAAAATGTTTTTGTTAAAGTACATGCTATATAATCTAGTGTGAACACTAAGGATATGTTAAAATATATAACAGGTGGTTTGGCAAATGGTGGGGATGGGGACATCTCTAATAGTGTCAGCAATAAAAATATACTTAAATATATGTATGTATATATTTATATATATACAAAACAGATGATTTTATTGTAAGATTTCTAAGTGTAATAACTTACTTCTTGTCTTACAAATTCAATTTTAGGAGCATTTCCAAGGTCTGGTTGTAATAAAGTACCTCTTCACTAGTGCTTGATTCTATTAGCTATAATAAACTGGTGACCTCAGTATTTCTCTGTTTCTTGAATTTATATTGTAAAGCACATTTAGAACTATAGGGTTATTTTACTTTCTATTTTTTTAATTGGCTGCAAATGTCAAGCATCTAATTGAAGAATAAGCTACAAAGTTTAACATTTCTATCAATCTGTTCCTTGACATATACTGAAAGCATACAAATGAAAATCACTTTTGTTAAGAAGGCATGCATAACTGCATTAGCATTTTTCTGTATGAACCAATTTTTATGGGTCTATGAAATTTCTATATAAAATTCTTAGAGAAATTTTAGCTAAATCAGCCAAAATACAATCAAATTTCACAAATTATAGAATATATATGCTCAAAAATGTGTAAAATTAGTAAAACTCATTTTTTAATTGAAAAGATAAAGAAAAAGAAAAAAAAAAAACAAGGCACATGATACCAGTGGGGAAAAGAAAAGACTTTAGTAACAGACAGGATACTTTCTTTGAGTATTTGAAAAGCTGTTCTGTGGAGGGGTCTTTTATTTTGAAGAGCAAAAGAGTAGATGCAGAAGTATTAGATAGCAATCATAGGGACATTGATTACATTTATTATGAGGGCTTTCAATAGGGGTTAGTGACCCAGCACTAAGCTGCCTTCTGAGGTTGGAAGACTTCTGCTGTCAGGGATAGTATCTGATGGTCTTTTTAAAAAATTTAAGTTAATTTTATTTTTTATTATTGTTCAAGTACAGTTGTCTCCATTTTCCCACCACCACTACCCCCCACCTAAGATACAGAATGCCATCATATACTCAGCAAGGCCAATCATGCCAAGAAAACAAAACAAAACAAAACAAAACAATGACCACAAAAGAAGTTTGATTTGCCATTCATCTCCAATTACATCTGCTGTGTATGAAATTCTCTTCTTGTCCAGCCTGAAATCCTCTTGTGCAGTTATAACTCAAAAAAAAAAAAAAGAAAAAAAACTGAAATATAACTACTGTAGATATCTCCTTCTAAATCTACCCCATTTTCATGTTAGAATGCACAAGATTATCAGAACTAGTGGTATAGATACAAGTGATTTTCAGAGGGGATACTGCCCACTATGGATAAGACAGTAAAACCCAAGGATGAGAATACAGCCATAGGAAAGATGCTGTTAGCAGAAAGGGTGGGAGGTTGGCTTAAGGAAAAACAGTTCCCCTTTGCCGGTGTTGCCCAGGGCATTAAGAGTCCTTGTTCATTTACATCCACCTGAACTCACTCTTTTTATCAAATGTATGTTGAACCCTTATCATATGTAAGATATCCTTCTTTGCTCTGAGAAAAGTGTAATGAACATGATAGACAAAGCCACCCACATGATGCTTACAATCCACTAAGGAATCCCTAGAAATAAAATCTAAAACAAAGCACTGAGATGCTATTCAGAATTGAAAAGATCTCATCAAACTCTTATCAAAGTTAAGAGATAAAAATAAAATTATACACATGTTTAAAGTGATCCACCTTGCTTTACCAAGAAATGGTCCTAGAAAAGTAGATGAACATTTCTATATTGCTTGTTCTATTGATTGAACTATATTTATTGTAGATAGTTTTATCTCACAAAAGTGTGTAAAACACTACTCATCAATTTTAATTCTGTGACAACTCGTTTATATTTCTGTACTTTTTGAATAGGTAATTTCCTCAAAAATTTAGTGAATTAAAAAAACACACAGTGTCACATGTATAGAGTAAAAAGTATCCCTCTCAGCTATGTCCCATACCCACTCACTTCCTTGCTACCTCTAAAGGTACAGGAACCATTATTAGTAAACTTCTTTGTGTTTATGCAGCAAATATTAGTAGAACAGTCTTTATTTTTATCCAAAATATAGAATAATATTCACACTATTTTGAACTTTGCCTTTTTCCCCACTGAATATAATTTGGCAATCCTTCTATACCAGTACATAACACCCCGCTGATTTTTCATAGCTATATGAAAAATTTTGTGGGGGAAACACAATTTGTTTACATAGTTCTATTTTGATAAAAATCTGCTTTATTTATCACATATTTGTTATGACAAATAATGTTGAATAAATAACCTTTTTATGCATTGTTTTCATAGTAGAAGAATATTTATAGAATGTATTCCTAGAAGTAGAATTGTTTGATTAAAGTACATATGTATCTGCAGTTTTGATTAATTTTGCTCAGGTAACTTCCACAGAGATTGCACCAATTTACCCTCCTACAATCAATGCATAAATGGTATCTCCTAGTTTAGGAGTGTGTTGATAGACTTTTGAATTTTTGCTTACATAATAGGTAAAAATGTTATCTCAGGGTGATTTAGTTTGGATTCATGTATGGTCAAAACTGCTTTTAGAAGTTTTCATTCTGGAAGGATAGTTTGGCTGGATATAAAACTTTGGTACATGCTCTTTCTCTTAAGTGCAATATCACATATGGTTCTTCCGTATTTCATTGGGTGGCTTTTGCTGTAGGAAAATAAGGCAGCCCTTAATTTCCCCTTAAATAAATTCTATCTTTAAATTACTTATTTTATTATGATGTATTTTGATGTTGACCATAGCAAGCCATTTTTTTTTCCACACATGACCTAACAATACAGCTTTTAAATTTTATTTTATTTTCATTGAAACATATGGTGAGTTTCATATTCAGATATACTTCTGCAATTCAAATACACTAATCATTGAGTTGTATAATCTTTGTTTTTATTCTTTGGGTATGACATACTTGCTTATATTGAACATCTTCTAATCATCTTCTATAATTATCAGTTTTCTCTCTCTATTTCTGTTATTCTCATTTTTATTCTTTTTATCTGTATTCTGGTTCCCCTTCATGCTCCTAAATCCCCCTTTATTTTATAATGATATTTAATTTTTCATTCTGATTTTACTGCTTTTGTTTCATCTAATGCTGTAATCTGTTATCACTCTTCTGAGATTTTGCATCTCCTTATTTTTGTTTTTCAAAGAGGCTCGTGCTTTATACTTTTCTTAAAAATTATTGAGTAAACGTTAGTTTATAATTTGTATCTACTTTCTCAAAATGATAAATTTGGGTTCAATTGGTTTATCTTTTTAAACATTCTGTTTCCTTTATTTAACTTCTTAAGATATCTTTGTTTTGAGGCAGTGCTTGCTGCTTTTCCCACTGCCCTTCGTTGAATGAGCTGTCTTTTTCTTGACTAGCACTTTGTGACAAGTTTTCCATAGATTATTCAGAAAGTAGATATCAGAGCTATCGTCCAAGCTTCGCAAACCAAAGTTTTTTTTTTTTTTTTTGGTTTGTGAAGGAAACATCTTACAGTGGAACTTTATTAAGCTTAGAGTAGCTCTGCATCCTCTCTTTTTCCAATTATTTTGGGCCCAAGAGTGCTTTTCCTGCTGGCCTGCTCCACCCCGATTTCTACCACTAGTATTATTCACAGATGTATAAGACCATGCCCTGGCCTGAAGAGAGTGTGTTTTGCTTTTCTGAGATCTCCTACCACTTGTCCCTTTTTCCACTCTTCCTTTTTTTAATTACTGTACTTCCTTCAGTTCAGTATCTTGCCTTATTTGAAATGTGTATAGTAGACGTTTACTTACAAACCCATGAAGTATACTTCTAGTTTGCCTTGACATGAATTGTTTAAAAAATTGAATTCCTAGAAAGAAAAGGCATAAATGAAAATTTATATATCTATGCTCCTTCTGATAGTCCCTCTATTGTTATTTTCATTTAAAAAGAAAAGAGCCTTGGCTGGTGTAGCTCAGTGGATTGAGTGCCAGCTTGCAAACCAAAAGGTTGCAGGTTTGATTCCCAGTCAGGGCACATGCCTGGGTTGCGGGCCAGGTCCCCAGGGGACCAGGTCCCTGGTGGGAAGTCATGAGAGGCAACTACACATTGATGTTTCTCTCCCTTTCTTTCTCCTTCTCTTCTCCTCTCTCTAAAAAATAAATAAATAAATAAAATATTTAAACAAATAAAAGACTTAACTATGGAAAATTGGGATGAGGGAGAAACACATTTTGTCTATTGAATCTGCATTCTTCACAATGGAGGTAAACACTGATCCAGACACCAAAAATTTATTCTTTTATCTTTATTATGATGAGGTACAGAGAAAGGTTGTTCTTGAAAAATTAAAAGCTTATTTGAAAGGAAAACAGTACATGAAAAACACCAGCATTTTTTCTTTATCATTACAAATCATACATACTCCATGACAGCCAATGTAGGCCCATATAATTGTTGATACTTTTAATAATTTAGTTTGAAAACTCATACAATTTGAGATTACACTTCCAACAGAACTACACCATCCCTTGTTTTTGTGTTTCACTAATCGTACCTGCAATCAACCAATTCTTTGCTCAAGAGGTTAATTAGTTGCAACTGCAATCTTGCACCTGCAGTTTTGTTGATCTTCTGAAATTAACATGTATTTCTTTATTCACATTTGAAATTTGCTTAGGTAACCAAATAATAGCTTTTTTTCCTTAAATTTTCAAAGTTGTTTTAGTGTTTCCAAGGTAAATTTGGAGATGAGCAATAGATTAGCGGTCAATAATTTAGTCAAAATGTTGAGTTCTTTTTATTGTTAAGTGAACAAGTGATGACATTTTCAAAAAGAACTATCTTTACAAATGAAAACAAACACACAGGGACCAATTTTAAAATTTAGATATATTTATTATATAAAAACTTTTATTTCAAAAAACAATAACATATCTCCTGAATCTTATAAATTATGTCTATTTTTGCCTTCACATATGTCATGGGAGGTTCAAAGATTTTATTGAAAAGATGTTCTTTATGCAGCCTGATTGGTCAACTCCACATGAAAGATCAATAATTGGGGTCCTTGGACCCTTGAGATTTTTATCTTTTGCCAAGTGATGTCTAAATTCAAGTCTCGGTAATTTGAAATGAAGTCAAACAGACAAACCACTTAACCTGAGATGAAAATTAATGGTGGAAAATGAATTAACTCCCTAAATATTTAATTACATATAGATATAAAATTCATTGGTCAGGCTCAAAGGTAATCCTTTGACACACATTGCTCAGCAGGGTTTTGCATATTAAAATCTTTTATTTATTTTCATAAAATATTTATAAGAAAGTATAATTTAAAATAAAAATAACAATTAAATGGCATCCCTAGTTCTGAAAAATATTTGAAACTTATGGTCTCTTTTCTACTTCCATATTTTTTTAGTGTTGTATAGTGGATGTTGAAATCTTACCAGCACAATCCTAAGAAAAAATATGAGCTTGTTAAAACTCTGAAAACTTTAGAAGTAATAACCTAACCAAAACAGACCAAATGTGTTGTCAGCTGTGAGGCAGGATAAATTTGCTTGCATATTTCCTGTGTCTGTTACTCTCATTTACCAAGATGAATTTGCAAAGGAGAGGGGGAAAATGTATTTATTACATGTTGTTCTCTGATCCTTCTTGTTTCATTATTTGCCAGGTCTATGGGCCTTGGCCAAAAAAACATTATGTTTACTGAATTACAGTTAGGTGGTTTGCTATTGTTCAAATTGAAGAAGCTCATAAGAAATTGCCCCCGAGAAATGCAGCAATGTGTTAACTGTAAAAATGTTAATGAAACTATGATTCACGGTGTTATATGTTGTTCTTTTAATAGGAATCATGGGGAAAACACATCTGGATTTTTCCAGAGTAGTTGGGTTTCCTGTGAGCCAAAACTTCGTTTCTGTCTTATGGATACTATAAATGTCTTGATTTCATTGGTTTTCCTCTTCTGTTGGTTTCCAAGAAGCTTAAAGCCAACGTCACAACCAACAGTAAAGATGTTTGACCTGCATTTTGTATGTTCACAAGCTCATGCTCCTGCATGTATTTTCTTTGCTCTTCATTTTCCTTAATTATGTAAGGGATATTAAGAGATTTAAGTTGCTTCTTTTTGAAGTAATGGTATTTAAAATTGAGTACTCAAGACCTCTATCTCCAATGGAACCTCAGTTTCAAAAATACCTTTGATCAAAAAAAAAAAAAGTATCAACTGTGACTTACTGGCCCTCTAATGTTTTCTAACAGTTCCTAACATTTTAAGAATTTTATTTATTATTTATTTTTAGAGAGGGGTAGAGAGAGAGTAAAGGAGGGAGACAAACACTGACATGTGAGAGTAACATTGATTATGTGTGTCCCAAAGCAGGGTGGGAGCCTGCCCACAACCCAGGCAGCTTGCCGACCAGGAACCAAACTGGTGACACCTCACTTTATGGGACGATGCCCAACCTCAGAACCAGTGTGGCCAACTGAGCCACACCTCAGAACCAGTTTCTAACATTTTTTACAGCCAAATGGAAAAAATGATATAAAGTAAAAATAGGAAGCTAAGGTGAAGACAGATGACAGTTTATTTGGGAACCTCATGCTTGCTTCCTCCTCTTTCCTGCCACAGGGCCTGTGTGGCAGGCATATGAGTTCCTTACACACCACTGCCATGCTGACAGAACTTTGATATTCTTTTCTTGATTTTATACTGTTATAACATATATTTGTATATTTATGATGAAATTATTTGATCTCAGAGAAAGTAAGCTTACAACTTGCTTAGGGAGTGGTGACTTTTCTTTTCTCAGGAAAGAGGTAAAGGAACATTCAGTTAATGGTTTTTGTTCAAAAATAATTTCACAAACAGGAAAGTTACATGAGAAGATATCCTACTTGCATTCCTGCCTTAGAATGAGGTCTTGATATCTGGAGTTGCAGCAGCCTTCTTACAACAATGAGGCATCAAACTTCAGACTAAAAGGCCAATATTTAAGACTCATAGAGTGAAAAGGTGGGAAAATCCTGCTTTCTTTATGATACTACCAAATAACTAAACCAACACTATCAACTTTTCACCTTCAAACTAATTGTTGTATAAAAGAAAAAATAATGTTTTGATGGTACTTTTTGCGTTGAATGTTGCTTGAAACTGAATGTGCACCTGATGATATACTCTTGGAAAACAATGGTTAGGAAATGTTTGTTAGCCTAGCTGATTTTTACCAGTGGTTGATAACATAGAAAAATGATCTCTTCTATAGTCATGATACTGACATTTATTATAATTCCTGCATGATAAGTAGTCTGACAACTTTCTTTCTCTTCCTTTATTGGTATCTGTCACAGAAGATATCTGATTATCAGGAAAATTGAACCAACGGATATTTTTACTTTCTTATTTTGTTTTTTAAGCTTTTGAAATATTATATATAAATTATACTTATATAAATTATGTGTAACTTTTATTTATATAAATTACATATAAGTGATACATAAATTTTATTTATATAAATTATTATATACTATATATACTTTATATATATTTATTAGCACTTAATGCTAAACTACATTGCTTACACTTCCAAAACTGATATTTTGGAATGTTGATACTCTGTATTTTTGCAGTAGGCTTATCCAACTTAAATTTGTTTGAACTATACAGTGGGAAGCCATTTTTTCATTTAACACACACTATAAATTTTGCTTCCAAAGAAAAACCTGGCTCTTATTGCAATAATTTTGGATTAGAAATGGGACAATGCATACAGAGATGAAAAAAGGAAAATCTATAGAGAATTTCAGAACCTCTCTACAGACATGAAAATGAAGGAAATTTAAGAAAGTCAGTAACATTATAAACAATGAAAGCCTATTAATATAAAGAGTATGAAATAAATTGCAGAACTGTGAACAAGGATAAAACATTAAGCCATGAAAGAGAAAAAATTCAGAGAAGTGATAGAGCATAGATGATATTTAGAAAACATTTATCATTTGCTTAATGTTGTTAAAAATTCTGCCTATAGAATTTCACTTAAATCTTGAAACCACCTTACCAGCTAAGTTACATTATTATCCACATTTCACAAAAAAAGAAAACTGAGCTCCAGAGAGATTCAGTGCAGAAACTCAGAGTTACATAGCTAACAAAGAAAGGGTTGGATAATGTCTTAGTATTGTTATAAATTCTGTAATTCTGATAACAGTATTATAGTGCGTCTTAGTAAATCCGTTATTATAGCAATATATATTCCTTTATAGATCACATCTACATATTTGTCCAGTATATATTTGTATATTCATCTATGCCCAAAATTTCACTCTCCCACTTAATGTTTCAGAGACTTAGAACTAAAGTCAAATATTACACTTTGAGTATTCATATAATAGAAAATTTTACCATTGTACATATCAGCCAAACTGAAATGAAAATGGCTTTCAGAAACCATTTTCATTTCTGCTCTTCAATTAATGTTAATCACAGTGATTATGCTAATCTAGGTTGTATACAGTATACAAGAAATAACAAGGAAAACCATTTTAGACTAAACAGCCAAAACAAGATTCACAGTAGACACAAATACTTGAATTGTAAATAATGTGATTCAGGTCATGTGCTGACTAAACAGCACACTTATTTAAATATTGAAGAGCAGGCAGAGTTTTCTATTTAGAATGGCACACCATAGCATTTATCTCTTGATATTTATGATTCCTCATTATTTCGGCCCTTTATGTACTTTCCCATTATTTGGAAAGAATACATCAATCTAAAACAAGTGA
Organism: Anoura caudifer; assembly: GCA_004027475.1. Lineage (NCBI taxonomy): Eukaryota > Metazoa > Chordata > Mammalia > Chiroptera > Phyllostomidae > Anoura > Anoura caudifer. Next base: position 1,592 of record PVKU01000070.1, on the reverse strand, counting down.
TAACAGTTTTGTCTTAACAGACATTCAAGTTGATTCCTACCAACTATATTGTCTGACTCTCCATTACATAATATAGCACAGGATGATTGTGAATACCACGCATATAACCTGCGAGGAGCTGGAAACATGACTCTGTACCAGTGCTTGGTAACACAACGAAAAAGGCAGCTGGGAGAAAAAATTGGAACTAAGGGAAAATGTTCTTCCTTGTATACACTTATCAAAATATAATACTCTCCCATGTTTAAAACTAATTGGAAAAAGTTAATAAAAGTTCCACAATAAAAATATGACTATATATCTATGTATGACAGCCTATGTTATTCAATCTGTTTTCACAACATTATCAACACTTACAAACCTGCCCAGAGGAGACATAACATCTACTCAGTCCAGGAACTTTAGGCTGATTAAAAAGGCGTGATTCCTTGCACTATAATGCAGAGGAAACAAAAGAACAAACAAAGAAACAGATACCCATTTTTATTTAAAATTTCGATTTTTGTGCATCATAGACTCTTTGCATTAACATTGATTTGTTTTACAATTTGCTTTTCAATGTGATTTATCTTGATTATTAAATGATTTAGTTCCCTTAATTGTTGTGCCTGCAGTATGCCCCCCACTCACTTTAACTTATTCCAGTCCTATTTTTCTCTATAAATCTATTCATATTTTATATGCCAAGATTTATAGACAAGTCTAAGCATGCCCGATGGACACTCTCCATGTAGCTGATGTCGAGGAAACATTGTGGTATGTCCTTTAAAGAGCTGCAAGAAGAAGAAGAAGAGGGACAAGGGGAAGGAGAAATTAACAAGCAATTACCTGAACTAAGAGTTTTCTTAAAATATGGAATAGTACTATAAAGTAGTTTTTAAAAATAGTATAGTATGGTACTAACAAGGGGGAAATAAGTGAGCTATTTTCAGGAGCTTAGAAAGAGCAGGCAGGTGAAGGTGTAAAGCTCATTCCCACTTCCTCTTTTGCAAGAAACTAACAAAAAAATTTAGTAAGGCAGATCTGGCTACTAGAATGTGAAAATTGAAGCAAATGTATTATAAATATGACAACAAAATGTGTTGTTTATTTTTAAAGTGCTCATCGTATTTATTTAATAATTTCAATGAAGTTCTCATCAGCATTTTGAAATTAATTCCTGTGCCTTGCTCTTAGAGCTAGATTGTGAGCCACAGGAGTGAAGTCGTCTGGTTAATTTAGAGGCACAACACATTTTGTCTTAAAATAATTTTCTAATTTAAGTGCTTAACACTTACATGAGATGAATTTTGACTATTACTAGAAACCAAGTCTACTCGCTAAGAATGGCCACATGCCAAGATTAATTGAATTTAAATGAGTTGAGCAAGCTTCAAAGGGTATTTCAAAAGAAGAAATTAGAAAATATCCAAATATATGAATTTTAAAATAAGAGAATGGGTGCCAACTTTTAAAAAACTAGTCCACACTTGTCTATAAATGCCCACATAGGTTTGCCAAAAACTAAGTTGAATTATTGTATCCACATACCTTATGCATTATTTGCAGTTTATATCCTCCAACAGTTTGCAGATTGGTAATTAGTTATGCTG